>JAJGOT010000847.1:117500-197356 GCA_022457155.1 Cladopsammia gracilis | reverse complement strand
AATTGTATTTCATGTAGTCCGTCGCTGCTGTTTTTTTTTTATAATAGGGGCAACGAAAGCTCTCCGTATAAAACTCTCGGAAGTTAAATGAAGGCTGGTTCAAAGTTCTTTTATCACAATTTTTAAAATATATCTTATAATAATCGGCTTTGGAATATGATATAGACTTGATGCTTCCTTAAAAATGAGTGTTTTTGATCTTTGTTTTAAGCAGATTCAGTGGAGCTGAAAATCTCTCCATTACGGCTGTAGGAACTAAGCAAGGATCGATTCAGCTCTTCCTTTGCGGATGTTAAATTCAGGCTTGTTTTTCAAGGGGTTAAAATTAAAAGCCACAACAACTACAGATAATGCTTTTTTAACATTTATTTATGTCCTAACGCTGTAAATGTCTGCAAGACTTGCTGCCCTCGCTGTAGTTCTTTCAGAATTTTCGCCACTCTGTTCAGGGAGCCGTGGGTTTGTTCAGTTTGTTTATATTCTGAATTGAACTTTTAAGAAACACTAGTCGGGCAGGATCTGCCATTTACAGTAACGGCTGTTGGCTAAATGCTAATAAAATTTTAAAATTGAGCACTCACCCACCTAAAAAAGCCAGCTATGCAGACTAGAGAAGCCCTTATTATATCTGTCAGGAAATAATTCTTTTCTCTGTGAGTCTTTCACATTAAAGGAACACTGTCCTGGCTGATATATTGTGTTTTCATGATTATGGCCACAGCTTGCTTTAAGCTTGCTTTATGCTTGCTTTATTATCTTGAAATTGGAAGATAAAATCCAAAGTGATGAAAACAAAGAAATTAACCAAGGAGACAAAATAATAGCTAAAAAAAAAAAATCAAAATTCCACAAGAATGGCCATGAAATTTTGATTTCGTGACCGCCGGTTGCAAAATAAGAAAATATGATGAACTGTAATCCGCTTCCATCCTCGGCAATGCTGCACTTTGTCCCCAAACTACTGCTTCTATTTCGCTCCATAGAATCTTTTTATTCAATAACGTTGTATATTTGGTGATATTAGGCAATATAACGTGGAAATAAGGTAACTATAAATTTTGTTAGTTTTTTGGGGGGACAGTGTCCCTTTAATTAATTAGTTCTACTTTAATTGGAATTAGTTTTTCTTTGGAGTTGAAAAACACGAGAATCTTCAGAACTCGACGAATCCTCCTTAGCCGCACAATACGTATTGGAAGATTATAAAAGCTACAGGCAGCCCAACAAGTAACTTGTTGTCACTTGACAAAGTACCGCCATTGCACAGTTCAATATCACAGCAATGTATGCTGCAGTTTTTGCCACGGCTTATGTAATTACAGGCCTTCGGGGTGCAGAAATCGTCTGAAAAACATCCGCGTTCGTAAACGTTAATTTGTTTTCCACCAGATTCAAACAACACGTGAGTTTTTGCACAGACGTCCAACCACGGTTCACATAGAACTCGTTGTCGCTGTTGATCGCATTGGTTCCAGTTCACTTTGGAGTAACAGCTGTAACACATCAAGGATACGCCTAAAAGCGACACAAAACGCTTTTAAAAATGCCATAGGGATTTTTACTTTTTTGGGGGGTTATAACTACCTCAAGTTTAAACTAACTATCTTTGTTAGACACGAAACGCTTATAGAACACTGAGAGGAAGATATCAAGTTAATTTTCAAAGAGAAAATAAACCGTATTCAGAGTTTTAGCAAGTTTCCCAAGACACGAGGCTGTAAACTTGAAAACCATCGGCCCATTTTTTTTTTTCAAGTTGCAATCCGTTTCCATCCTGGTTATCTTTTGTAACCCTAAATACATGTTCAAGTTACTTTTAGAGCACAAGTAGAATAATTTTAAACTTGGAAAATGCTGCAAAACCGGCGAATAACACCCGCACGAAAGATGAAACCGCTCACTTACTGATAACTTTAATTTAAAGTGGTCATAGGCCGTCTTCAAACTCAAGGGTTACAACTCGCTTAGCACTGCTTGTATACTGTTTGCTAAATGACAGTAGTTTACACTTGAATGGTCACAATTGAGGATTTTATCCTCAGACTTGAAAGGTATAACCACCTTGTACAGCATAATAAACAGTAACACAGAAACTGAAGTACTTCATTTAAGTGACACTTTAGGACTTCATCCATAGACCGTAAATTTAGAACCACCTTGTACAAACACAATAAACAGCAGCACAGGAAACTATACTGCTCAAAAGCTTTCACCTTAATGTTCGCACTTTAGGATTTCACTGGTGTATAGACTAAAACGTCAAACAACTTTATATTGGTCATTATACAGCATCACAGAAATGTACTACTTTTAAATAGTTTAATAATAATAATGACAGACATTCCAATTTAATCACAGATACATGAATGAGCCTGACAGTAGGTTAAAAAAACATTTTTATATAATTGGAAACCGAAAAGTAATAGTCCAGATTTGTTTAAAATTATTTAAATAGTGCTCTAAAATAATAATAATAAAAAAAATAGTGCCTTGGCTGCAGATGACCAAGATGGAAATGAATTGCAACGTGAAAACATTGGGGCAATAACCCTTTCATTCGACTTTCATCCGCTAAAAAGGCGATCAGCATGTGCCATCATTGCAGTATAATAAAGAAATTAAGTAATGATCCGCATGATGGAATGTCAATTGTTACAATGTCATTGTTACAACAAGTGATCTCATTGGCCTAGACTCAAAGACCGCTAAAAAGTTAAGGTTCAATGTGCATTTTGTCTGATTATTTAAAGGTTTCAAGTAATTCGAGACCCAATCGCACAACATGCAATTTTTAAAAGAAATTGTATTTGAGGAAGTTCATCAAAGAAGCAAAATTATTAGCTGTTGTCTTCTGCTATTCTGATTGGTTAAGCACGAACATTTCCTAAAATTTATTTGACGCAAATGGATTTTCTTTATTTTTATACTGAAATATAATTATGAACCATCAGCCCCTCCTCTATTTTTGAACTCAGAGAAATTCTATGTGAGAAAGAGCCAATGCCGCAGAACAATGAAGTTTACTGTAGTTCTTATGTGGAGCATTACTTAAATTGTTATTGACTTGAGATTATTTTGAATAAAGTATCATCCAGGGAGCACAATACATTTTATAATAACATATTGGCAAAAAGTGAGGAGAGCTTGAAATTTGAAAAACGGTTTATTTTGTATAAGGACCTTCCCTGTTATGAAAACGGCCACCTGCTGTCTTTTGACAGAATGTCTGCTGATGGTGCACGCTAATGCGAAATATTCAAATCATTAAAAACTAGGTTTTATTTATCTCTCGAATTCCTGCTCCTCAAAGTGGTAAAATTCACAGTTTTGACTGCATTTCTGTCGCGTACATTATTTAAAAATAATTATCACGAAAAAGCCGCATGGCAAAACTTTCCACTTCATTGGCCCTTACAAACTGCATGACTTGGGAGAACTACATACAAACTGAAGTTATTATTTAAAATGTTTTAGGCAGTTGCACCAATGCCTGTCCTCGCTTTGTGAGGATATCATAGTTAAAAATTACCATTTACGATAAAAATTGCACACTTGCATTTAACGTAGTCTAACACGAATCTTGTGGTTTTAACTTTTGTATGCCATAACGCGGTATGACCATTCAAATGCGAGCTGTTGATTAGTATATTATCGTGCCATTGCGCTTTGGAGTCTGTGGATTAAACCAAGCAGTTTGATCATTCATACAAAAGCTATTGGGTCAGTTCCTTCAATACTGTCTATTTTCAATTATTATCAACTGGAATTTAATTTTTGTTGCAAAACTTAACAGGTAAATATAATTATACTAAATCTTTCGAGGAAAAGTTCGGACCCTTGATTGCCGACAGGTGCACAGTTATTCGACGATTTTATTCGACTGTGTGTTGTACGAAATACGCACGTATACAACAACATGACTGCTTGCATTAAAGCCTGGTTTTCACAGCAACATAAGCATAAGCATAATTGCATCAAGTGAAAACGAACATAGGCATCTGAAGTTTAACATAAGATTGATCCTTATGTTCATGTTTGTGATTGTGCTTATGCTTATGTCAGGCCCGTACGTTTTCACTGGACATAAGCGCTGTTACGCTTCCGCTTATGCTTATGTTTATGTCGCTAGTGAAAACCACGCTTAAACCAAACAATGAAGTTGACAGAATTACAGTCTCTGTTACATGTGGGTAGCAAGAAATAGTAGCTGTATACTCTCACTTGAACTCTTCTACTGTCCTCAGTTCTCAGTTCATCGCCTTTCAAGTATGTTTTAGTTTAACATAATTAATTCATTACTTACCAGTTTTTTGAAAAAGCGCTAAGAAGAAAATGATCTCAATTGCAAGCTGCATATTTGTTCAGTCACGAATGATACTGTTTTAGTTCAATCCTTTGCTGCCTATCTGATAATTCCTTTTGTAACCTAGCTACGCCCTATGAAGTGTCGTGCAAAGCATTCTGGTTCTTTCTCTGACGTCCTGTACGCTGGCGCATTAAGTGCATGAAGGGATGCCGACGTCTGATAACTCTTATACACCATTTTCGCTCCCAGGAAATCCGTTTTAGGATCGAAAATCCCTTTTTGGATTCACCGAAAGGAACACACCCTAAGACTACGAATGAATGGTCATAAAGAATTGCGTTTTTCGGGATTTGGGAGCCACAAGAAAACTAAACATCCCCTATTGCTGTATTATAAGCATGTTTTGACAGATCTATACCGCAAGCGCACCTAAACAAATAATTCTCAGAGACTATTCTGTTTCCTCTTATCCCGCTGATAGGTGTCTAAGGGCGCGTTTTTTGGGACACTGATTCTAGCCATTTCAAAAACAGAATACCTCTAAATATTGCACCCATTCCTCTCATAAAATATGAAAAGAAGTCACTACTTTGACCATGTGTACCTGGAAAAAGTTTGGCTTGTGAGAATGTAAACAACATAGTTTTGTTAACGTATTCTGATTTCAGAATGACCAGAATAAGTCAGTCCCAAAAAAATGCGCCCTAAGAGACAAGAGGAGTGTAACATGGGAGAGGCGAGAGCGCGCGAGTAAAGTCTCTGGCACCCAGGGTAGCATTACTTTTGCATGATACCACGGTTTTTCGATTAATTTTAAAACTTCACTGAATCTTCATTATTTCTTATTTCTCTAAATTTTACCAATCCTTTAAGAAAAACTATTTCCTCCCAAACATACCCAAAAATCACCCAAAACTTTACAAAACACCCCATAACATAGATCCATGAGATAGCATAGAGGTTTTGGATTGGTTGAAACGTGAACGAGATATTTCCCATAGGCGAATATTTGCCAAACCAAGTTTATGCTGCGGTAGCGATCTTTTCGGCACCAAAACGCCCCCCCCCCCCCCCCCCCCCCCCAAAAAAAAAAAAAAACAACAACAACAAAAAACAAAAAACAATCCACGCAGGGGAGGCAGAGAGAGGGGGGTGGGGGGGGGGGATGGGGAGGGGGTGTCGTAGCGCAGCATAAACTTGGTTTGGCAAAATATTCAGTCTCAGAGCGTACATGTTCTGCCCTCTGACGACTCAAGAACTACCTAAGAAACACCATGAAGAATTTTATGGTTTTTTAGCCTTGACAGAAAAAGCAGTGCTTCGATTTCCAAGTTGTCATTAACGAACGGCCTATTGCTTGCGTGTCTGAAGCTATGCTTCTGGGTGTCCTCCTAGATGATTATCTAAGTTGGAAATCTCATGTGTCTCTCGTAGCTGGCAAAATATCCAAGTCCATAGGTATCATCCATAAATCTCGGTTCTACCTATCTACTTACTCTCTTAGTACCCTGTACAATTCAATGATCATTCCATATCTATATTGTTGTAACTTAGTTTGGGGTGCCACCTACAAAACTAACCATGCTAACCTTCGAAGAATAGTTAGTTTACAGAAGCGTGCGTTACGAATAGTGAACAACCGTCTAGGCATGATGCTCATACTGACCCTATTTCTAAGGAACAAAAGCTCTTGAAATTTCACGATATTCACCTGTTCCAACTAGGTCTTTTTATGTTTTCATTCAATAACTCTACGCTCCCTCCAAAATTTGATAACCTTTTCCTAGTTAACAATCAAATCCATAGTTATAACACCAGGTATACTAATTTTTATCACTCACCACTCTGCGGAACCAATATCAGAGAGTTTTCCTTTTTTTTTCAAGGTCCAAAGTTTTTCAATTCACTTAATCCCGAGATAACTAGCTCCTCCTCCCCTGCGTCTTTATTGCATTTCTTATTAGTAAATATTACACTCCTCCTAGCAACCTTGATATATTAGTTCGTCCATATTGCTCTAGTCTACCTTTAGTTCTGTGAGGAAACCTGATCTATACAAGCTCTATGGTTTCTTTCAGGTCTTCTCGCCATCTACTCCTGTTAAATTTGTAATTCTACTATGTCGTGTAATTGTGTGTTATAGCGAAATAAATAAATAAATTATCGTCTGAACAACTCCCTACTTAAATGCATTGCCACCAATTGATTAGGGACACACTCCACCGCCTCTATTTCCATAAAAGCCATGTTAAGTGGCGGGAAAATGGCGTTCAGGCAGAGTCCCGCCTGAGATAGAGCACTGTTTAACAAAAACGTATTACAATATACAGAGGCAAAGCTCAATACAATTACAGATTATAATGACTGCTACAAATAGATATCACTACATATACAGAAAGGAATGCAGTCTCTCTATCTCTTCCCTCCTCTTCCTCTTCCCTTCCTGATCGATAGGTAATCGATGATAGTCGATAACAATTAGAACAATCTCGTCTCCAGGGTTAAGCCCAAATCATACCGTCCAGAAGGACGTCGGACACCTTATTGCGACTTATACAACGGAGTAACTGGTTAGCTTTCAGTTGAGGTTAGGAGTAGCAGTTTATATAGTTAAATTTAGCACTAAGCAACCCGAGAAGCTAGGTGGTACAGTGGTACGGTAGGCTATGTAAGCCTAAGCCTAGCTGAGGTCACAGGTTCAATCCTGAGTGGGGATTTTTGATTTTCTTTTTTACACTTAAAAATTTATTGAAAATAAAATTCTAAGTGTCGACATTACGTTATTTAAGTCTCAATAAGGTGTCTGACGTCCTTCTGGACGGTATGATTTAGGCACAACCCGTCTCCAGGACCTTCCAGGGATGGCCTTCTGTGTAAGATGAGAACCGATTTTCGATAATTTTGTTTCCTTCAGGGATACATGTATATCTCCTATTTTTCAAGGCGAAATTAAAAGGCCCAAAGCACAAAGACATATTCAGCAAGTCCGAGTACAATAATTTTTTATTAAAAAACCCGACTATGAATCTAAGGGCTCCAAGAGCATCCTCGTGAATACGAAACAACGTAAACTTAATTTTAGTTGTTCTTAATGTTTTGTAATCAAGTTTCAAGTTTTTGATAATCATTTAACTTCGAAAAATTATCCATTGTTTCAGTCAGCAAGGCTGTAAGGATTTAATAATCATCGACCATGGCCCGGAACATGGACCGCGGTGGCAGGCAAATACATTAAATTTATACAATACTTTATAGGCATTTTCCTGCAGGCTTTTCATTGATAATAGTGCGATCAAAAGAAAAGAAATGCTAACAATCGACAAAACGATGGCAAAATGCAATTCAGTTTAAACTGAAGGTTACGATAGAATTACCAAGAAACAACCAAAAATGAGAATTTAATACTATTTTATATAGTGTAAAATTTTCAAAAAGGTAACGACACTTATTTACTTACAAATTTAGAAATCATGTTTCGGATGCACAACAGCCTGCACAATGAGTGAATCACAGATAACATCTATCCATCTATCTCGCCGGAAGCGTAGAAAAAGACTATGAATGCTAATACTATGTAATAACGTGAAAATGAGTCGTAAAAAGGGGGAAAATAATAGTATACAGCGGAAAGAAACAATGAGACTAAAAGGACAGTGTAATAAACTAATTAACTTACAATTCTTATAGGAGGTGATATCTTAACTTTCTTTTATCTAAACTATCTAAAATGTTTCGTTTATATAAGTCACAACACAATAACACAATACGATACAATACAATACAACACGGCCTCATTCCTCTGTAGCACTCTTACATAATGAAACTCTTCAATCGCTGTGAACTTTGAGTTATAAGTCCACTTACTCAGTTGTCTTCGTTTTTGTATACGAAAAGCGGCGTGGAAAGGTAAATAGGCCAGTGTTGCAGCAATTGAGATCAAATATTATTCTCTACAGTTGAGTTGGCTGAGGACTGACTATGAGTTCCGAGCTTGTAGACAAAGTTATTGCCTTTCTCGAAAAAAAGGTAAGAAAGGTAAATGGGGCCGGTCTTCATATTCATGATCCTCAAGCGTTAGTTAACCACACTACAGTACAAGAGCGAAAATTTTTTCTGAGATTAAAAGAGTTGATCTGCAGCAATTGAGATCAAATGTTCTTGTCTACAGTTGACGGTAGGCTGAGGAGTTGGAGTTTCGAGCTTGTATAAAAAATAGTAACTTCTGTCTTCTTGCATCACCGGCAGACTCTGGCTCTTCAGTCAAAGGCGTAGGGACTTCGGAAAAAACGTCTTCTTGTCTGGTGTAAGATTTTCTACACAGATGACACATATTGCGGAATTGCTCTCTGAATTCGGGTATTCTGAGTGAATATACTATAAAGTTCACAAATGAGTTGCTAAAACGTAAGAATACTGTAATATATATTATAACAGGTGGTAATTTGCAGCTGGATGTGTTGTTATCATGATATGTGCATGCAATAGTGTAAGTGTTGATGACCTCGAAGGGCAGCCAAGTCACGACAAATGTTCCGATTATTATCAACAGAGTTTTTGCCAGTTTTCTTTCTTGATCTTCCTGAAGCGCAGAGTGGTGTTGCGACAAGTTTTGTTGCGATGAATTGCGATGCTTCTTCCAAATGGCAAAATATGAGATGCATATGATTATAAGTGGTAAGATGAGAGCACACGAAATAAGGATGTTAGTAAGATGGGGATCTGCAAATATGTGTGTGACGAGTTCCTCTATAACCATACACCCAATTACTAGAATCCACGGTGTGCAGACCGCAAGAATATAAGCACGAGAGCTGAGCGTTCGGTGACGGAAAGGCCAACAAACGGCGAACATTCTCTCCAAAGAAATCACAGCAAGCGTAAACAGTGCTGTCAAACTGGTTATCATGTCTACGTGTTCGCCGACATGATCAACTTCCTTCGACGACGTTAACGTGTCTGTAATCAAAAGAGGAAGAGCTAATATTCCTACCAGGAGGTCGACCACGGCCAAACTAATGAGGAGAAAATTGGTTCGCTTCCGACGAAGTTTCTTTCCGCAAAATATCACGATATTGATAATGTTTGCACTGGTTATCAAGAGCGCGAGTAATCCGTAAAACACACAAGAAACTATTTCCATTGCCATCAGTGCAGTATCATGTAACCAGTGATTGTGTTATCAGCTGATGGGTCTTTTAATGGTTCTATTTTCCATCGACAAAACACAATTTTGGCCGCCTAAAACTTGCCTTCATCGCAGACGTCCAGGTTTGAGCTCGTCACGCACTCCTCCCCGACACGAGCGTCTCCTAAACACAACCCTGATATGCGTTCTGAAGTGCCAGCAGTGTAGTCCCGAAGAGTCAACTGACGTAAATCATAATATAAACCGACCCTTGCCGTGAGATTAAGATAGATGGCTCTCTTGAAAGATGATCTTCTCGAATTTGCATCCTAATACAAAGTTGTTTCCTCAGCTCAAATTTCTGAAATTTGGTGATAGGCCAGTAGCGGATCCAGACTTCATCGCAAGGGCGGCGGGAGGGGGTTGGGGTTGGGAGGGGGGAGGGAGTGAGAAGTGATTTGTTAGAGACTGTTTGGAAGAAGGCCAGAGCCCCTCCCCTAGATCCACCCCACGCCTGTGGAACGCAAGCTGCTTGATAAGTGAGTTGCGTGAAAAATAGCACGCATTCACTTTTGATGGTAAGAAGGTCAAAAGGGCCTCCGATTAGTTCTCGGCTATAAAGTTAAGCAGATGAAGGAAAGATTACGTGACGAGCCCTAAGGGAAATTGGATTTGATTCACGAACGGTTTGCAAGCATATTATAAAGTATAAACTGCCCACGTAGCAGTCGCCTGCGATGCAAGCTAATTATAATTTAATCATGTGACATGATTAAAGGACTGCAATAAAACCAGTTTGGCTCCATTTCAAAAGAAACTGGAGAGTAAACCCGAGACTGCGAAACCGTTAGTCTGAAGCTAAAAAAAAACCCTTTCCTATGACCTGGAAAATTATAGCCTGTTCTGGTCTCTTAGATAATGGGGGCGAGTGAAAAAGGTGGAGCGAGCGAAGAAAAAGCGAGCGCGGACTGGAAAATGGAGGGGCGGGGGGCTTGGGAGCTCTTCCTGCTCGACAGGTTAGGAAAATTATAGATCTGTTGCGTAATGTAAACTCTGTTTTCAGGATCATGCGATGCGTACAAAATGATAAAGGTGTTATGTTACAAGGTCTACTTCGATCTTGAAGATTTGTATGGGAACGTTTTGTATAGGAACGTTTTGCTTTTCATGGGATAAATTTCAAAGTTTACTCCATAAAATTGTCTTGCTTGGATGCTGTGTTGTTTTCTTTGTTGTTTGCCCGCTCCTCAGCTCGAGTTGAAGACGTTCCAGGTTCGGTGAGTTATCGTGTATCGACGTGTATATCGTCTCGGGTTTCCACTAGTTCTTTTAGTAATATATTAAATAACTCCGAATGTTAGCTTGGGCTGCCTGTGGCTACGGCCGCCATATTGACTTTGCCCCTGGTAGTCTATAATGACCATTAAAATTTATATATTCCTTTATTAAGATATCTATTATATGTATATGTAGATATGTATTAAGATATTCCTTTATTAAGATATGTATGTAGTTTCAATGATCAACGTAGGCTACATGTTCGCCCACTATCTCTGTCAGTGTCCGGGCTCTGGTGTAGTGGTGATCACGTCCACCTTGTAAGTAGAAGACCGGGGTACGAACCTCGCAGGTAAAACATATTTTCACATAGTGTGTTATATGTGCTTCTTTACGTTTATTTACCATTTTATACGCCTGGAGGAGGACAGACAATGTGGAACGAAGGTTTTGCCCGAGGAAACAACTCTTACCATTACCACCTAATTTCCTCGATAGTCCTTTTTCTCTTTATTTCTTAATTATTCATTATTGTAAATTTGTTAATCTTGGAGAAAAAAAAATAGTCGGACGAAACACGTCGGAGAAATAATCAAGTTTTAAAATTCTATTTCGCACAGTGCTACTCACTAGTATAGGTACGAAAAGTGAAGAAGGATTCATGGGGCCGAATCAAGTCATGGGTGTTATTCTTGAGTCAAAAGTTAACCATAGCGCAAGGCGTGATTCTGGGACTGAAAGGGTTCATTGATCTGCAGCAATTCTTGGCTACAGTTGAGTCAGCTCAGGACTAGGAGTGTTGATCTCGTAAATATGGAGTCGTCCCGCACCGCAGCGGTCTTCTTGCACATCAGTCACATCAGAGCCCCGTTCCCCAGCCGGGTTTGGCAAATGCTGCTCTCGTCTGTAAGTGTTGCATGATTTCCTGCACAGTTGATACAATTTACTGAGTTGCTCTCTGAAGTCAGGTATTCTTAGTGAATATACTATAATGTTCACAAATGAGTTGCTAAAACGTAAGAAAACTGGAATGTATAATATTATTACAGGTGGAAATTTGCAGGATGTGGTGTACATGCATGCAATAATGTAAATGTTGACGACCTGGAAGGGCAGCCATGTCACGACAAATGTTCCGATTATTATCAACAGAGTTTTTGCCAGTTTTCTTTCCTGAGCCTCTTGCAGCGCTGATTGATGTTGAGACAAAGAACGTTTTTTTCTCCAAATGACAGAATATGAGGTGCAGATGATTATAAGTGGCAAGACAAGTGTACACGTAATAAATATGCGGGCAAGGTGGCGATCTGCGACGAGCTCCGCTATTACCACCCCAGCAATTACCAGAATCCATGGTATGCAGACTGCAAGGATGTAAGCTCGTTGACTAAGCTTTCGGTGACGGATAGGCCAACAAACGGCGTACATTCTCTCCAAAGAAATCACAGCAAGCGTAAAGATTGATGTTAAACCGGTTATGATGTCAACACGATAGCTGACAACTCCAACTTCTACCGATGAAGTTAACGTGACTGTAATGATAAGAGGAAGTGCTAATATTCCCACCAGGAGATCGGCCACGGCCAAACTGATGAAAAGAAAATTAGTCCGCTTTCGACGAAGTTTCCTTCCGCAAAAGATCACGATATTGAGAACGTTTGCGCTGGTTATCAAGAGCGCGAGTAATCCGTAAAACACACACAAGACTAATTCCCGTGCCATCTGTGCTGTATCTTATGTCTCAGTCGCCCAGAAATCTCAGCTTAATTGCAAGGCTTAAGTCGTGGAATATACTGATCCAATCGTGCAACCTTGTACCGTAGTTAGCAAAAAATGTTCCAACATAAACTTATTTTCTAACACACAACTTTTGCCTAATTTTCCTTGATCGTCTATAGCGTAAATGGATCGGATTAATTTTTTCACAATGGGTTTAACGAATAATACTGATAAACTAAGTAAACATGACCCGGCGTGATCTGATCTATAAGAGAGAGGAGAAGGGGGCATTGAGGATTTCGGTTTTTCGGTTTTGGTCATTTTCTAGATCGGTTTTTCGGTTTTTGCACTCAAAATTTCCGGCTTTCGGTTTTTGTATCCGGCCCGTTGTGCTTTTCGGTTTTTGCTTTTTAAACATCCTGTTTTCGGATTTTATGAAAAAGAAAAGCAGTTTTTCTGTTTAGTTTTTTCGCTTCCTAGTTTCCAGAACTTTTTATTATCTCGTTAATGCGCGCATGCGCATGCGCAAACGAGATATAGGTATTATGTAGTAAAATCAAAGGCTCCTTAGAGCCAACCCGTGAATTTGAAATGCTAGCGTAACGCAATATTGCGGTAAGCTTATGCTTTCACTCTGTCACGGTTCAATATATATTTTTTTAAATTAAACGTAAGGATTTTTGACAAACGCAAAAAATAAAAATACAGTACACACTTTCATAATGTTCAGTCCGAAGAAGAAAGAAAAAAAAAAGAACGCCCCGAGCGAGATTCGAACCTAGGCCTTTCTGCTAAAAGTCCGCGCTTTACACCACTCGACCACCGTGACCACTGACTTAAATGGGATAAATTTTATTACCTGAAGGTAGATAACCATCAAAACGCGTGTCTCAGTTGAAATCCTTTTTGATCGATTTTAACGTTGCATTAAAGACTCCAAATGCGAAACATCTTTAAGCTTATTATTGTTTATATTCGTTTACACCAATTTAGTTATTGTTATCGCTGGATTCACGCTGTTCTTGTTACAAAACGCATTCGTAACAGAGCATTACGTCACTAAGTTTACAGCTGATGGAAGGAGTGAGTGAGTGACTCATTTGCATATCTGTCGCCGTTACCGATAACCCGTTCATTACGCATGCGCATATATTCACGGGTTAAAAAGGATGTTAAAAGTTGTCAACTTTTGTCCGGGGGATAAGTTCTTTATACAAGCTATATAACAGGATATGGTTGGTAAATACCGATTAAAATTTCAAAAAGGGCGTCGCATACCGCCACTAAAATTTTTGGGGAGTACCGCCGGAGCCATTGTTAATTTCCCTAGGGAATTGGCATTAAGTTTCGATATCTCGCGTTACCTATCAATCTTTCAAATTTTTTTCTTTTAGTGGATGTGTCCGAGACGGCTTAAATTGATCTTCAAAGGTCCAAGAAATTTGTGTTTTTCTTGTTAATCATTTGTCGTAAAGCCATTAAAGCTCCTTTAGAAGGGTAAAAAAGGTAAAATGTGTGTTCTTGGGAAAAACAGTTTGAGAATTTCACGGTGTATTTTTAAAATGAATGGAGACGTTTTACTTTTGCTCCTGTCACTCTTGTTCAACCAGTGAATGTCACAAGAGCTTGCACAGAAATTTGTGTTTTTCTTGACGAGGAATGGAATAATTACGGACTTAATTATCTTTCACACAATCGGCACGGCGGTTATCGCCCAAATGGACATATCATTTTCCGGCGAAAAAAATCCAGCACACCGTAGTATAGGAGTACAATATTCTTAGTTAAAACGGTTAAGGCTTTTTCAGGGAAACACAAAAGAGAGTAAACAATTGTTTTTCGGTGGTACTTATAAATCTAATTAGAGAAGCAATTTTAGAGAAATTGGTCAAGAATCGCACGAAAAAGTGGTCTTCAAACCCCATGAAGAATGTCTGTGTTGGATAGCAAAAAAATATAACTGAATAAAGTGAAAGCTTGATTCCATTAACTAGGTACGGATTTATTACTATATTCCGTGAAGAGAACGCTCAAAAAATTAAATGTGATGAATATCGTAAGCTGATTGATAATGACTATAACATGTCGTACGTGCAATCTGATGCTTTATCTTTCACGCAATCGGCACGGCGTTTTATCGCCCAAATAGACATATGGAGGGGGCATTGGGGCTTATAAGAAACCGAAAAACCGCTCAAACTTTCTGTGAAAACCGAAAGACCGCAATAAAAATCGATCAAAACCGAAAAACCGCCGAACATAATGATCAAAATAGCAAATTCACAAACCTTAAACCCATGACCCTTGATACCACAGGGAAATATAACTACAGTCGAACCTGTATATAACGGCCCTGTATTAAGCGGCCACATCTTTCTTCTTTTATTTTAAAGCTTTTGCAATAGAATTAGGCAAAACTTCTATTGCCTTTTGTGGGCCACTTTCACCGGCAACGTCACTTGGATGGCGAACGTGAACCTACACGGGTTGATCAAGATCTAGAAACTAGGAAGCAAAAAACCAAAACCGAAAAACCGCTTTTCTTATTCATAAAAACCGAAAACCGGATGTTTAAAAAGGAAAAAACCGAAAACCACAACGGATACAAAATCCTAAAAACCGATCTAGAAAATGACAAAAACCGAAAAACCGAAAACCCCAATGTCCCCCTCCATACGATTTTCTCGAAGCACACCGAGGCAACACTACAGTTATCCTCAGTACGACAGACAAAATTCAAGAGGCCCAGGTCCAACTTAAGGACGTTCGCGCCAATTGTTTATGCGCATCCTTACTGCGCACGCAATTCATGTCGCAACGCCATGCAACTCCATGCACGAGCGCGCGCGCAAAGGAAGAAATCTATTCAGGGATGGTAACCATTGCGTTAACTTTGCTTTGATTTAACTCGCTTGGATGGTCGGTGACCCCTATTTTTTTCTTCATATATATATCATTTTCTTTACCGATTATCTACAGTTTGTGAAAAAAGGAACAAAATCTCTCAGCTGTATGTTGTTTCCGAATGCCCTCTTTAAAGGGTTAACTCATTTAAAGGTTGAAAACAGTTCGAATTATTTACGAATCAGGCTCACTTAGATAGCATTTGAATATAATAGTTTCTCCCCAGCAATTAATCTTTGATATGGTTTAACTAAAAGCCATGGACATCATGTCATGTTACGAGGACTAACTTTTCAAAAACAGGATATATTTCTCCACACTATATCTCTTAAATCAATTCGGTGACCCCCAATTTTTTTTGCATTTCTGACATCAGTAACTCATTATCAGACCGTAGCATAAGTTTGAAAAAAATCTGTCTTGTAGAAGATTTTCGCGCGAACGTTTTTAACAACAGAGACCATTATCAACCTCTTGAAAAGCCCATGGTAACTGATACATTACAAAGAGTTAATGACATAATTACCCAACTCCACCAAGACAAACATATAGATGACATGACAAAAAATAGCTTTCACAAACCCCTAACGAGCCAAGAATACCAATTTTCTACACTCTAACAAAAATCCACAAACCCAAACTGGTCAGCACACCTATTATATCGGGCTGCGAAGGACCTGCTGGGACAATATCGTCCTTTGTGGACAGTTTGCACACACACTATACCTCTTGTCACCCATCAAGTGTTAAAAAGCGTTTTATCAAAGGACAACCTATCAGACTCTTACGTACAAACTCCTCGGAAACAAATTTCCAAGAGGCCAACTCCAACTTCAAAACGCGACTCGGTACTCGCTTTTATCCTAAACACCTGAAGTCACTTTTGCCGGAAGGCAATCGGCATTAAAAAACAAAAAGAAAAAACTCACGAGATAATAATGCCTTTTGTCACAAAATTTCACCCAGGAGTGAAAAATCTTAAACAAATACTGATGCAAAAATGGAGTTTCATTCAAAACCAGCCATTCCTTGAAACTATTTACAAAACGCCGCCTATCATTTCATACAAGAGACGAAAATGACTTAACGACATGCTCGTAAGAGCCAAACTTTGAAAGCTAATATAAATGCATCGTAACCGTAAAACCACATAGCGGAGTCTGTGTAGGCCTGTCATGAACCTTTCGATCTTAGGGAGACTAAAAAAGTGACTGCTAGGAGGGGTTTCCTGTTTACCTGGTGGACAAAATGACCACGTGATCACCATTTTATCAGAACCTGCATGAAAACCAGCTACGGCTGATGTGGCTTTCCTCTCTAAATATAGTTATTTATTTATTTATTTATTTATCACAAACAAAACACGGGCGAACACATACACGTCAAACCCATTCTAAAGTGATGCTACTTTTCCCGCCAAAAAATACACCTTCACATATTATATAAACATCTTTACTATATTCACTATCAATTCTTCTGCTTTTTTATTAACCTTACGTTCTCTCACATTAACGAGATGGCTTTAAGAGCCCTTTGATTTGACCACAATCAACCCGTGAAAGTTCACGTGATGTGCCATCCAAGTGACGTTGCCGGTGAAAGTGGCCTACAAAAGGCAATAGAAGTTTTGCCTAATTCTATTGCAATAGCTTTAAAATAAAAAAAAGAAAGATGAGCTTATAGAAATCGCTTACAGAGGGTGAGGGCCGTTATGTACAGGTTCGACTGTACTGTAGTTATATTTCACTTTGGTATCAAGGGTCATGGGTTTAAGGTTTGTGAAATTGCTATTTTGATCATTATGTTCGGCGGTTTTTCGGTTTTGATCGATTTTTATTGCGGTTTTTCGGTTTCCACGTAAATTTTGAGGGGTTTCCGGTTTCTTATAGACTAGGCCCCAATGCCCCACTCTATAAGAAAAGGTACCGTAATGTTCCGGCAGGGGTAATTTGCCGAACGCCGAACGCCGAACATTGTTCTCACCCGCAACATTAAATAGAAGCTAATTTGAATCGGTGCTTAACCCTAAGTACTGTAAATAAAAGTAAACTGCAGAAGACCGCAAACGATAATGCTGCTAATGATACGTAGGATCTACGAGAGACATAACCAGCCAAAAAATGAATGAACAAAAACAATGAACTGCAAGGCTGATCTGACTACGTAAGAAAGTAAAATTTGCGAGACACCATCACGACAGAAACCGATAAAGTAGGATCATAACCGTGGACAATTGTTTAGTTTTATTTCCATATATTTTGGGACCGTAGGTCTTTTCAGATCCGATATGCTGTGTTTTCTTTCAGCATCGTAAAGATTTTAATCTTGGGCCATCGAAGCTTGATGAGAAATAGAACACAAACCGCGGTGATAAACATATTGAACTTATTCATTTTTGATTAAAACTTGACGTTTCGTATGCTACTACATACATTTTCAAAAGTGACCGTTAGTGTTAAAAAACGATACTAATATAGTAGTAAAAAGGGACTGGGACCGAGAACTAAAGCCAGCTCTTAATGCAAACGTCAGTAGCGAGAAGCTGATGCTTTATTAATTAGCTGTTTCTTTTTATAGATCAACTGTTAAGTTTTGTACTTAATCTCGGTCCCAGTCCCTTTTTACTACTATATTAGTATCGTTTTTTTAACACTAACGGTCACTTTTGAAAATGTATGTAGTAGCATACGAAACGTCAAGTTTTAATCAAAAATGAATAAGTTCAATATGTTTTTCACAACGGTTTGTGTTCTATTTCTTTCAGCATGGTTTGCCCATGCGTTTAAATGTTCAGATCGGCTTTGTCCATCTACATTTCATTTGCGATACACTGTGGGCTCCTTGTTCCCCGAAACACGTGATGTGACACGCGTGTTTCGGGTAACAAGTGAGCCATAGTATGGAACCTGATATTGTGAACGGGTCATTGTGCAGTCTATTTGCACTGGCTTTCTTGCTGGCGACATTTAGATCGTTACACCGTGTTGATGAGTTGCAATAACAACGAAACAGTTGTCCACGGTTACGATCCTACTTTATCGGTTTCTGTCGTGATGGTGTCTCGCAAATTTTATATAGGTATACTATTTTATATAAGGTATACTAGCGAATTATATTATGACTATTCGAACCAGCGTTACCGATTGTTTTGACTATGCGAACTAAACATTTTTTGTTATTGTTTGTGTAAAAAACTAAATAGGCGCCTCTCCCTGATAAGCGCTCCCTCTCCAATAAGCGCCCCTCCCTAATACGCGCCCCCTCTCCAATAAGCGCCCCTCCCTAATAAGTGCCCCCTCTCCAATAAGCGCCCCTCCCTAATAAGCGCCCCCTCCCGAATAAGCGCCCCTCCCTAATAAGCGCCCCCTCCCTAATAAGCACCCCTCCCTAATACGCGCCCCGCTCTCCAATAAGCGCCCCTTCCTAATAAGCGCCCCCTCTCCAATAAGCGCCCCTCCCTAATAAGCGCCCCCTCTCCAATAAGCGCCCCTCCCTAATAAGCGCCCTCTCCCTAATAAGCGCCCCCTCTCCAATAAGCGCCCCTCCTTAATAAGCGCCCCCCTCTCCAATAAGCGCCCCCTCTCCAATAAGCGCCCCGCCCTAATAAGCTCTAGGCATGGCGCGAGAGACGCGCGTGGGGGATAGATAGATAGATAGATAGATAGATAGATAGATAAGATTAGATTAGATAGATAAGATTAGATTAGATAGATAAGATTAGATTAGATAGATAAGATTAGATTAGATAGATAAGATTAGATAGATAAGATTGATAAGATTAGATTAGATTAGATAGATAAGATTAGATTAGATAGATAAGATTAGATTAGATTAGATAGATAAGATTAGATTAGATTAGATAGATAAGATTAGATTAGATTAGATAGATAAGATTAGATTAGATTAGATTAGATAGATGAGATGAGATTAGAGAGATTAGATAGATGAGATGAGATTAGATAGATGAGATTAGATAGATGAGATTAGAGAGATGAGATTAGATAGATGAGATTAGAGAGATGAGATTAGAGAGATGAGATTAGAGAGATGAGATGAGATGAGATGAGATGAGATTAGAGAGATGAGATGAGATGAGATTAGAGAGATGAGATTAGAGAGATGAGATTAGAGAGATGAGATGAGATGAGATGAGATGAGATTAGAGAGATGAGATGAGATGAGATTAGATGAGATGAGATGAGATGAGATGAGATGAGATGAGATGAGATGAGAGAGATGAGATGAGATGAGAGAGATGAGATTAGAGAGATGAGATGAGATTAGAGAGATGAGATGAGATTAGAGAGATGAGATGAGATTAGAGAGATGAGATGAGATTAGAGAGATGAGATGAGATTAGAGAGATGAGATGAGATTAGAGAGATGAGATGAGATTAGAGAGATGAGATGAGATTAGAGAGATGAGATGAGATTAGAGAGATGAGATGAGATTAGAGAGATGAGATGAGATTAGAGAGATGAGATGAGATTAGAGAGATGAGATGAGATTAGAGAGATGAGATGAGATTAGAGAGATGAGATGAGATTAGAGAGATGAGATGAGATTAGAGAGATGAGATGAGATTAGAGAGATGAGATGAGATTAGAGAGATGAGATGAGATTAGAGAGATGAGATGAGATTAGAGAGATGAGATGAGATTAGAGAGATGAGATGAGATTAGAGAGATGAGATGAGATTAGAGAGATGAGATGAGATTAGAGAGATGAGATGAGATTAGAGAGATGAGATGAGATTAGAGAGATGAGATGAGATTAGAGAGATGAGATGAGATTAGAGAGATGAGATGAGATTAGAGAGATGAGATGAGATTAGAGAGATGAGATGAGATTAGAGAGATGAGATGAGATTAGAGAGATGAGATGAGATTAGAGAGATGAGATGAGATTAGAGAGATGAGATGAGATTAGAGAGATGAGATGAGATTAGAGAGATGAGATGAGATTAGAGAGATGAGATGAGATTAGAGAGATGAGATGAGATTAGAGAGATGAGATGAGATTAGAGAGATGAGATGAGATTAGAGAGATGAGATGAGATTAGAGAGATGAGATGAGATTAGAGAGATGAGATGAGATTAGAGAGATGAGATGAGATTAGAGAGATGAGATGAGATTAGAGAGATGAGATGAGATTAGAGAGATGAGATGAGATTAGAGAGATGAGATGAGATTAGAGAGATGAGATGAGATTAGAGAGATGAGATGAGATTAGAGAGATGAGATGAGATTAGAGAGATGAGATGAGATTAGAGAGATGAGATGAGATTAGAGAGATGAGATGAGATTAGAGAGATGAGATGAGATTAGAGAGATGAGATGAGATTAGAGAGATGAGATGAGATTAGAGAGATGAGATGAGATTAGAGAGATGAGATGAGATTAGAGAGATGAGATGAGATTAGAGAGATGAGATGAGATTAGAGAGATGAGATGAGATTAGAGAGATGAGATGAGATTAGAGAGATGAGATGAGATTAGAGAGATGAGATGAGATTAGAGAGATGAGATGAGATTAGAGAGATGAGATGAGATTAGAGAGATGAGATGAGATTAGAGAGATGAGATGAGATTAGAGAGATGAGATGAGATTAGAGAGATGAGATGAGATTAGAGAGATGAGATGAGATTAGAGAGATGAGATGAGATTAGAGAGATGAGATGAGATTAGAGAGATGAGATGAGATTAGAGAGATGAGATGAGATTAGAGAGATGAGATGAGATTAGAGAGATGAGATGAGATTAGAGAGATGAGATTAGAGAGATGAGATTAGAGATGAGATTAGAGAGATGAGATTAGAGAGATGAGATTAGAGAGATGAGATTAGAGAGATGAGATTAGAGAGATGAGATTAGAGAGATGAGATTAGAGAGATGAGATTAGAGAGATGAGATTAGAGAGATGAGATTAGAGAGATGAGATTAGAGAGATGAGATTAGAGAGATGAGATTAGAGAGATGAGATTAGAGAGATGAGATTAGAGAGATGAGATTAGAGAGATGAGATTAGAGAGATGAGATTAGAGAGATGAGATTAGAGAGATGAGATTAGAGAGATGAGATGAGATGAGATGAGATGAGATGAGATGAGATGAGATGAGATGAGATGAGATGAGATGAGATGAGATGAGATGAGATGAGATGAGATGAGATGAGATGAGATGAGATGAGATGAGATGAGATGAGATGAGATGAGATGAGATGAGATGAGATGAGATGAGATGAGATGAGATGAGATGAGATGAGATGAGATGAGATGAGATGAGATGAGATGAGATGAGATGAGATGAGATGAGATGAGATGAGATGAGATGAGATGAGATGAGATGAGATGAGATGAGATGAGATGAGATGAGATGAGATGAGATGAGATGAGATGAGATGAGATGAGATGAGATGAGATGAGATGAGATGAGATGAGATGAGATGAGATGAGATGAGATGAGATGAGATGAGATGAGATGAGATGAGATGAGATGAGATGAGATGAGATGAGATGAGATGAGATGAGATGAGATGAGATGAGATGAGATGAGATGAGATGAGATGAGATGAGATGAGATGAGATGAGATGAGATGAGATGAGATGAGATGAGATGAGATGAGATGAGATGAGATGAGATGAGATGAGATGAGATGAGATGAGATGAGATGAGATGAGATGAGATGAGATGAGATGAGATGAGATGAGATGAGATGAGATGAGATGAGATGAGATGAGATGAGATGAGATGAGATGAGATGAGATGAGATGAGATGAGATGAGATGAGATGAGATGAGATGAGATGAGATGAGATGAGATGAGATGAGATGAGATGAGATGAGATGAGATGAGATGAGATGAGATGAGATGAGATGAGATGAGATGAGATGAGATGAGATGAGATGAGATGAGATGAGATGAGATGAGATGAGATGAGATGAGATGAGATGAGATGAGATGAGATGAGATGAGATGAGATGAGATGAGATGAGATGAGATGAGATGAGATGAGATGAGATGAGATGAGATGAGATGAGATGAGATGAGATGAGATGAGATGAGATGAGATGAGATGAGATGAGATGAGATGAGATGAGATGAGATGAGATGAGATGAGATGAGATGAGATGAGATGAGATGAGATGAGATGAGATGAGATGAGATGAGATGAGATGAGATGAGATGAGATGAGATGAGATGAGATGAGATGAGATGAGATGAGATGAGATGAGATGAGATGAGATGAGATGAGATGAGATGAGATGAGATGAGATGAGATGAGATGAGATGAGATGAGATGAGATGAGATGAGATGAGATGAGATGAGATGAGATGAGATGAGATGAGATGAGATGAGATGAGATGAGATGAGATGAGATGAGATGAGATGAGATGAGATGAGATGAGATGAGATGAGATGAGATGAGATGAGATGAGATGAGATGAGATGAGATGAGATGAGATGAGATGAGATGAGATGAGATGAGATGAGATGAGATGAGATGAGATGAGATGAGATGAGATGAGATGAGATGAGATGAGATGAGATGAGATGAGATGAGATGAGATGAGATGAGATGAGATGAGATGAGATGAGATGAGATGAGATGAGATGAGATGAGATGAGATGAGATGAGATGAGATGAGATGAGATGAGATGAGATGAGATGAGATGAGATGAGATGAGATGAGATGAGATGAGATGAGATGAGATGAGATGAGATGAGATGAGATGAGATGAGATGAGATGAGATGAGATGAGATGAGATGAGATGAGATGAGATGAGATGAGATGAGATGAGATGAGATGAGATGAGATGAGATGAGATGAGATGAGATGAGATGAGATGAGATGAGATGAGATGAGATGAGATGAGATGAGATGAGATGAGATGAGATGAGATGAGATGAGATGAGATGAGATGAGATGAGATGAGATGAGATGAGATGAGATGAGATGAGATGAGATGAGATGAGATGAGATGAGATGAGATGAGATGAGATGAGATGAGATGAGATGAGATGAGATGAGATGAGATGAGATGAGATGAGATGAGATGAGATGAGATGAGATGAGATGAGATGAGATGAGATGAGATGAGATGAGATGAGATGAGATGAGATGAGATGAGATGAGATGAGATGAGATGAGATGAGATGAGATGAGATGAGATGAGATGAGATGAGATGAGATGAGATGAGATGAGATGAGATGAGATGAGATGAGATGAGATGAGATGAGATGAGATGAGATGAGATGAGATGAGATGAGATGAGATGAGATGAGATGAGATGAGATGAGATGAGATGAGATGAGATGAGATGAGATGAGATGAGATGAGATGAGATGAGATGAGATGAGATGAGATGAGATGAGATGAGATGAGATGAGATGAGATGAGATGAGATGAGATGAGATGAGATGAGATGAGATGAGATGAGATGAGATGAGATGAGATGAGATGAGATGAGATGAGATGAGATGAGATGAGATGAGATGAGATGAGATGAGATGAGATGAGATGAGATGAGATGAGATGAGATGAGATGAGATGAGATGAGATGAGATGAGATGAGATGAGATGAGATGAGATGAGATGAGATGAGATGAGATGAGATGAGATGAGATGAGATGAGATGAGATGAGATGAGATGAGATGAGATGAGATGAGATGAGATGAGATGAGATGAGATGAGATGAGATGAGATGAGATGAGATGAGATGAGATGAGATGAGATGAGATGAGATGAGATGAGATGAGATGAGATGAGATGAGATGAGATGAGATGAGATGAGATGAGATGAGATGAGATGAGATGAGATGAGATGAGATGAGATGAGATGAGATGAGATGAGATGAGATGAGATGAGATGAGATGAGATGAGATGAGATGAGATGAGATGAGATGAGATAGATAGATAGATAATCTTTATTTAAACACGGTAAAAATTCGTCAGCTAAAAATCATTATAATACTTAAAACAAAGCAATAAACTAATATTAAAAAATGTCTATATATGAAGAATTTAATTAAATAATAAAAAGCTGCTTTCCACGAATGCCGTGCCTTATAGTTCCTCTTTGAGAAGTCGTTTAAATTGCCCAAGGGACTCAGCTTTCCTTACATTATGAGAAAGGCTGTTCCAGAGCATGGCGCCACTATAACTGAAACTATTTTTATAATAGTTTGTGCGCGGCAATGGAACATTAAGTTTATCCTCAGAGTCCCTTAGGTTGTAACTAATTTCTCGCTTCTCAAATTTAGAACTTAGATAGTTTGGAGCCAACCCGTGTAGAGACCTATAAACCATCGTAGCTCTTTGAATTTGTTGCTGGCAGGCAAGATTTACGCGGCCTGCAAGATAGACGCGGCCGCGCTTCTCTCGGTAACTAATAGACGACTAGGTATGAGTCAGCGCGCGAAATATGTTGCCCACGTGTCGCAGATTTCCATGCCGACCGCGCGAAGCTAAGTGAATCCGTTCAAAGTTCAAGCCGCTCAATCTGGAGAAAATGAACGAGCACAATTTTCTAAAAATTTCATCTAATGATTGACTCTAAAATATGTTATATGCTTCATGCTTCCTTGAAAATGTCTCTAAATATGTTGGAAGCGGATTGGAACGGAAAGATCTCACCATTTCGGTCGCAGGAGCTAAAATGAGCAAGTTCAGTTGTATCTGTAATTTCGCACCGCTGGCTGTTATGTGCAATTTTTATCGAACTCAGTGGAGAAAAAATTTATCAACAGGAACACAGATTTTCTGTGCAGCGCAACCGTTTTTAGTTGCGGAGAGGACAGCTTATGCCACATGGATCGACCTCACTTCGGTCTTGAAAGGCGTGGCTTAAAGATGCGTGTGATCTTAAGAGGATGGTGAGCGAGGATGTCAAACTGGAAGCTTGGTTTTTGGAAACTTGTTGCTAAAGTAAGGGATTTAAAAGCTACAGCGAGTACAGGTAACGACTTATTTAACGCTTATTTGTGTCCAAATGTATTAGTCTTCAAGTTGGAATGACTGTCTTGATTTCGTTGTGTTCAGTTGCAGAGAGATTTTCGCCCTGTCCCGCCGCATGCTTGTACAGTTTATTTTACAATTCTGAATTGAGCTCTTTACAGCATTCTTGTCCAATGCTCTGACAAATTTATAAATAGCATTGTACTGTAATACATTGTGCTGTATTTTGCCGTTCTAGAATGTATTGTTAAACTATTGTTATTGTCGTATAATTCAATACAATGCTATGCATAAATTTGTCAGAGTATTGGACAACCCTCCTTTACAGAATGATCCTCTGCCATTGTACTGTGTAATTGTATTTCATGTAGTCTGTCGCTGTTTTTTAATAGGGGGACGAAAGCTCTCCGTATAAACTCTTGGAAGTTAATTAAATAAAAGCTGGTTCAAAGTTCTTTTTTTTTTCACAAATACCTTATAAGAATCGGCTCTGGAATATGATATAGACTTGATGCTTTCTCAAAAATAAGTGTTTAATCAGGTTGGAGCTGAAAATCTCGCCATTACGGCAGTAGGAACTGAAGAAGGATCGATTCAGCTCGTCCTTTTCGGATGTTAAATTCAGACTTGTTCTGGATCGGTCTCCGCAACGTAAAGTGCTTTCCCTTCTTGCTTGTGACTCGTAACACAGCACCTCGTGTTCGACCATCTCCGCTCTCGATCATCTCTGTGACCACTCCTAATCTCCAACTGCTCCTCTTCATACTATCGTTGTGGATTAGAACAACGTCTCCAATCTTTATCTCTTTGTCCTGACCTCCTTTGGCACCGCAATGATGGAATTCTCTTAGTCCCTCTAGGTACTCGTTGGACCGCGCTCTCCGTTGCAGTTTGGAGGCGGAATCTTCATCATGGCTTAGCTCAGCTCTGTCAGGTAGTGTAGCTAATCGTCTTCCAAAGACCAGGTGCGAGGGCGTTAAAGGCTCTTCTATAATGTCCGAGTAAACGTATGTGAGGGGCCGTGAATTGAGTACTCCCTCCACCTCTGTCAGGACTGTGAATAATTCTTCGTATGACAGCTGCGCCTTTCCAAGGACCTTGCGGAGGCTTCTCTTGACCAGCTGAACCATACGTTCATCGTACCCTCCCCACCATGGCGCTTTCTCCAGGATGAAATTCCATTTGATCCCTTGGTTGGCGGCAAAATCTTGCATTCTTTTGTCGTGAAACAGTTGGACCAGGCCCTTGTTGGCTTTCTTGAACGTCTTAGCGTTATCGGAAGTTATGGAGGCTGGTGTTCCTCGTCTAGCGGTGAACCGTCGTAAACATCTGATGAACGCTTCCGAGGACAAGTCTGGTACAAATTCCAGGTGCAGGGCTCTTGATGTGGCACATGTGTACAAGCAAATGTACGCCTTCTTCTCTTTTACTGTACCGCCGGTGGTTTTCACAAATAAGGGGCCGGCGAAATCAACTCCCACGTGCTTGAATGCAGGGCTACCGGTGACCCTAGTTTCAGGCAGATCAGCGCTCGGCGGTGGTCTGTAAGACATTCCTTCTAATTTTTTGCAGGTGACGCACTGATGAAGGATTTTCTTCACAAAATGTCTTCCTTTTGGAATCCAGTATTCGCTTCTCAGTTCAACGAGAGTTTCTTTTACTCCTGCGGGAATTGACTTTCTGTGACAGGCTTCCACTATCAATCTTGTCGCGTGATGTCGTCTTGGTAACAGGGCGGGGTAACGCGTTGTGACACTTAAAGGGGCGTTTCCTAGTCTGCCCTTGCACTTCAGAAGGCTGTCTTCACCTCTGAACCGCTTCTCTCTCCAAAGGCTTCTGCATTTCACTGACTTTAGCTTCACTGATTTCTTCAGCTGTCAGGGTGATCTCTTTACTTTGTGCTTCCTTTATCTCGTTCTTCGCCGACTTCAGATTCATGATGAACTTCAGGCTGAGAGCTGTCACTCTGAATAGTTTTGTGGCATCGCTGAACCGTTCGCAGTCGATGACTTCAGTCAGCTTTACAGGATTTTTAGGCGTAGGCTCTTGGGTCAGGTTAACCAAAGCAATCGCGTTCTCTGTGCCTTTGCTTTGAATTCTTTCCTGCATTCTTCGGTCATATCTTCTTCGTTTGAAACTTCAGAGTTCGGGTAGTTCTTCGGTGGGCCATTTAACCAGTCGGGACCCTCCCACCATATGCTGTGATCCACGAGCTCAGACTCATGGACAGTCTCTTTCTCTCTTATTCCGATGGAGTCCAGATCCCAGAGTCGCTGGAGAAGCTCTTCTGTCACACATTCCTGTTTTGGTTCGGAGGCAATCTTCAGCACGTGTGTGGAGAGGAAGTTGACGCTGAAAAGTGGTGACCCCGTTTCAATCTTGTTATACATCTGCCAAAGTTTTTGTGTATCGGGAGAGTTCGCTAAAGGCGTCAATTTGAGAAGCCCATCCATGTGGCTACTTATGACGACTTGCTTGTTTCCAAATCTGCCGGTCAGTAGATCGATCGCGGCCTGGTAGTTTACGCCTGTAAGGCGCAATCCTGCTACTGTCGAGGCCGCTGATCCTTCCAAGAGGCTCTTTAGGTAATTGAATTTATCAACATCAAGCAGTCCAGCGTTTTCGTGAACAGCGCTTTTGTAGCTGTCCCAGAAAGATAACCATGAACTGGGCTCTCCTGAGAATCTCTTCAAAGCTTAACTTCGGTAGTTTAGCGTGTTTGCTCGCGCTGCCGGCGCTTGCTGTCGTTGAATCTTGGATCGGTGATGCATTCCCGCTCTGGCTCTTGTTTTCTTGAAGCGACAACACGCTTTCGATCTCCACGATCACCTCCAGTATTTTCTCCCTGACAACTCCCGCTTCGCCAATTTCGTCTTCGATTTCTTCATCCTTTTCCAATTCATCCAGAATTTCCGCATCCAAGGCGCGAAGCGTATCCATGCGATCACGGAGCGATATCTTGAGCTGCTTGAGCTTATTTTCCTTCGAAGATTCGAACTCTTTGATTATTTTCTCCGCGTCGCCCATTAACTTGGTGGCGTATGCACGATGCCCTTGGCGTGATTTCTTCTTTTTCGAAGACATTATTCATTCCTGGCTCGATCCGGCTCGAAGGACCATGTAAGAATTTTATTGGCTGAATCCTCCTAAGGCTTGACTTTCCAAAGGCGCACAAATCTCAGAACTATTCGGTTCACTTACAACACTATTCACTATCTGTATTCAAAGGCTCAATGTTCAGTCCCTCAACTAAAAGTCTCAATGTCTCTTTTTACCGCAAAGCACCACCCGGTGTGGCAATATCAAATAAACATCTAAAAATAACAATAGGCTGTGGTTTTCACGACTGTACATTTTTCCTTACTCTGGGTGCCAGAGGTTTTTCTTGCGCGACTTCCGGTGTCGGTTATGTCTCTATCGTGACCCACGCGAAAAACCTCTGGAGCAGAGCGCTATTGCTTTGATAGCGGCGAGCCAATGACAAGCCTGTTTAAATCCATCTCGGCCAGAATTTGGACGAGACAGCCGATTGGCTCCTAACGACCTCCCATGGGCTTTCTAATGTAACCGACTCTGTGGTTGGTTTACAAGAATAGAGTACACTGCGGGAAACAAGCCTGTGAAATGCGAAATTATTTCTGTGTGATGAGGTGTTGAAATGTCGGATTTCGAGGTTGAAGGATGTTCTTCAGATACTGAAAAATTTGAAGGCTCTGGAGGAAGCTATAACAAAGGTTCTTGAAACCTTCGACGGTGTCGATACGTTAAGCGCCGAGCAAACGGATGGGATTTGCAATTTTATACGCCGCAAGGATGTTTAAGTGTCTCGCCAGAACGGGTATCGCCAGCCGACGAACAACGATGCGAGACTTCTTTATTGGGCGAGCTGTAACATATTGCTTTGATCGCGTGCTATTCACTTTTTTCAGCGGGCCACATTTCGCTTGTAATGTTCTTTCAAAGTGGTTAGTTCTTTGATAGTCGCTTCGTATTTTTCAATTCGACGGTAGCACTTTGCATAACACATGCGGCCCGACAGAGAGATTAGCGACCTTTAGATTGGACTACGAGTACCGCCGAGTACGAGTATGTTGTTTTAACTCCCGAAAGCCATAACCAAACCCCGTCATAATTGTCTTGCTTGGATGCTGTGTTGTTTTCTTTGTTGTTTGCCCGCTCCTCAGCTCGAGTTGAAGACATTCCAGGTTCGGTGAGTTATCGTGTATATCGTTTTTCGGGTTTCCACTACTTCTTTTATTAGTATAAATAACTCCAAATGTTAGCTTGGGCTACCTGTGGCTACCGCTGTCATCAGTGACTTTGCCCCCTGGTAGTCTATAATAGCCTGTGAACAGGCTTCTTTTTGGGGAATTTGGTTAGGTTAAAATCGGCGAGCGAAGCGAGCCAAGCGCAGACTGGGGAAGAGGGAAGGGGCGGCGAAGCCTGTGGACTCGCCTTTGATGCCGCCGTTCCGCCCCCTAGTAATTATCCTGTTGGATAATTGGTAACAAGTTAATTAAAATGTCAACAAGTTGTCATGTTTTAATTCGGTTGAATGCATCGGTAGTAGTATAAAAATAGACAGGCTAAACACGACTCCCAGTCTTCGCAAAAAAGTATTTAAAAAACCTAAAATATAAAGCTTTCCCAGCAAGACTTCAGAGAGAATTGCGCGTTTAGATCACAGTTATGAATTTGTTCTCTTCGATGATATTGACCTTTTGATCTCGGCGGATTGTAGTGTTTCCGGCCACACGGTAATAGGCATCTTAGATCCGAGTTTCAAAAAGCCGTAGTCTATAATTCCACTGCAATGAAATCATGAATTATTGCAATAATTTTTAGCTCCTTAGTATTAAAGTTCTGTAGTTGAGAAGTGTGTGTCAGTGGAGCTAGGATAAACCCCCGTTGTTTTGTAATAGCGTTTGATTTGGCATCCAACTGAAATAATCTGCAGCATGGTTGCTGTTTTGTAAATCCAGTCGGCAAAATTCCAGAAACATCTTGCTTTTTTGTCACAGACTTTAGACACAGCTTTTGCTCTTCTTAAGTCGAGGTATAAGCGAAAAATTTCGCAACGAATCGCTCAAAGCTTTCTCAAAATCGAGATCTGAAAATTGCATGCGACGAGTCGTCATGTTTGTTTATCATTTGAGCCAGCGAATGGAACAATTATGCAAATTTAGGGCGCCAGGCATTTGAGATGTCAACATGTGTCCTCTATCACCGCATACCTGTCAACAAGAAGTGATCTGACCAATCAGCTCATGATATCAGATTCTGGTATCATAGAACGGCGGCATCAAAGGCGAGTCCACAGGCTTCGCCCCCTTCCCTCTTCCCTCTTCCCCAGTCCTCGCTTCGCTCGCCGATTTTAACCTAACCCAATTCCCCAAAAAGAAGCCTGTTCACAGGCTAGTCTATAATGGCCATTGGAATTTATACCTTCCTTTTTTATATGTATAATGTAGATATGTATTAAGATATATATTCCTTTATTAAGATATGTATGTAGTTTCAATGATCAACGTAGGCTACATGTTCGCCACTATCTCTGTCGGTTTCCGGCCTCTGGTGATCACGTCCAGCTTGTAAGCAGAAGACCGGGGAACGAATCCTCGCCAGTAAAACATATTTTCACGTAGTGTGTTATATGTGCTTCTATACGTTTATTTGCCCTTTTATACGCTTGGAGGAGGACAGACAATGTGGAACGAAGGTTTTGTCCGAGGAAACAACTCTTACCATTACCACCTAATTTCCTTGATAGTCGGACTAAACGCGTAGGAGAAATAATAAAGTTTTACAATTCTATTTCGGACAGTGCTACTCACTAGTATAGCTACGAAAAGTGAAGAAAGATTCATGGGGCCGAAACAAGTCATGGGTGTTATTCTTGGAGTCAAAAGTTAACCATAGTGCAAGGCGTGATTCTGGGACTGAAACGGTTCATTTGATCTGCAGCAATTCTTGGCTACAGTTGAGTCAGCTCTGGACTAGGAGTGTTGATCTCGTAAATATGGAGTCGTCCCGCACCGCAGCGGTCTTCTTGCACATCAGTGACATCAGAGCCCCGTTCCCCAGACGGGTTTGGCAAATGCTGCTCTCGTCTGTTGCATGATTTCCTGCACAGTTGATACGTTTTACTGAGTTGCTCTCTGAAGTCGGGTATTCTTAGTGAATACACTATAAAGTTCACAAATGAGTTGCTAAAACGTAAGAAAACTATAATGTATATTATTATTACAGGTGGAAATTTGCAGGATGTGGTGTAGCTGCATGCAAAACCGTAAATGTTGACGACCTGGAAGGGCAGCCATGTCACGACAAATGTTCCAATTATTATCAACAGAGTTTTTGCCAGTTTTTTTTGCTGAGCCTCCTGCAGCGCAGCTTGATGTTGAGACAAAGAACGTTTTTTCTTCCAAATGACAGAATATGAGGTGCATATGATTATAAGTGGCAAGACCAGTGAACACAAAATAAGAATGCTCGAAAGGTGGAGATCTGCGACGAGCTCTGCAAAAACCACCCCAGCAATTACTAGAATCCATGGTATGCAGACTGCAAGGATGTAAGCGCGAGAGCTGAGCGTTCGGTGACGGAAGGGCCAACAAATGGCGTACATTCTCTCCATAGAAATCACAGCAAGCGTAAAGATTAATGTAAAACTGGTTATAATGTCAATACGAAGGCTGACAGCTCCAATTTCAACTGATGAAGTTAACACTACTGCAATTGTAAGAGGAAGTGCTAATATTCCTACCAGGAGGTCGACCACGGCCAAATTCATGAGAAGAAAATTGGTTCGCTTTTGACGAAGTTTCCTTCCGAAAAATATCACGATATTAACAATGTTTGCGCTGGTTATCAAGAGCGCAAGTAATCCGTAAAATACACACAAGGCTAATTCCCTTGCCATCTGTGCTGTATGTTATGTCTCGGTTGTCCCAGAAGTCTCACGGTGACTGAATCAACTGATCATGCAGGGCTGAAGTCGTAACCTTCCAGTTAGCAAAAAACGTTCCACTATAAACTTATTCAGTTCCAACACACAACTGATATCTAATGTTACTTGGTTGTCTGAAGCGTGAATGAATTGTTTCTCAGTAGATTTGCGAATAATACTTCCTTCTTTCTTACAACATGACCCTGCGTGTTCTGTTCTATGAAACTGATAATCGATATGTAATTGAAATTAATGCGATGATGGTCGATAACAATTAGGAATAATCTCGTTCCTAGGGCCTTCTGGGTAAGATGAGAACCGATGGCCGACAATTTTATTTCTTTCTGGAATGTCTCCAATTTTGCAGTATTTTTCAAGATCTAAAGGCTCAAAGCACAAAGAGACATATCCGGGAAGTCCCAGTAGAATAATTGTTTTATTAATACCCAAATCACGAACCACGATGAAAAAGAGAAAGAAATATGTTGCCGTATGTCGCAGATTTCAGTAGTGAAGCTGAATGGATCTGTTGAAAGTTCACACCGCTCGATCGGGAGAAAACGAACGAGCATAATTTTTTTAAATATTTCATGTAATGATTGACTCTAAAATATGTTATATGCTTCATGCTTCCTTAAAAATAATTTTAAATAATGTTGGAAGCGGATTGGAACGGAAAGATCTTGCCATTAATATTACGACCGTAGGAACTAAAATGACTGCAAGTTCAGTTGTATCTGTATGCTCGCACCGCTGGTTGTTAGTATGTGCAAGTTTTATCGAACTCAGTGGAGTAACAATTCATTAACTGGAACACAGACTTTCTGTGCAGCTCAAAACCGTTTTTAGTAGTGGAGAGGACAGCTTATGTCGCCATGGATCGACCTAACTTCGGTCTTGAAAAGCGTGACGTAAAGATGCGCGTGATCTTAAGCGGATGATGAGCCGGAATGTCAAACTAAAAGCTTGCTTTTTGAAAGGTTAGGTTACCGAGGCTAAATGAAGGGATTTAAAATCTACAGCGCGTAAAGGTAACGACTTATTTAACGCGGATGACTGCCTTGATTTCGTTGCGTTCTGTTGCAGAGAGTTTTTCGCTCTGTCCAGCCGCATGCTTGTACAATTTATTTTACAATTCTGATTGACGGTTATCATGAACGTATTACCAACATTTTTGTCGATCTGTAATATCGATCAATACATGTAGGATGGGAGAGGTAGCATGATGTAGTGGTTAAAGTCGTTGACTTGTTACCCGGGAGTCCCGAGTTCAGACCCGTCTCTCGGGCAACTGTTGAATCTCACTTTTTCCTACCGCCACATGAATGACTAGGCGGTAGTTTTAAGATATGCATTATCCTCCATAAAGCAAGGTAGAAAATATAAATCAAAGGGCTCTAAGAGCCATCTCGTGAATACGAAACAACTTAATAATATGTACTTATTGACTAAGTGGTCGGGCCGGATGGGAAAATATTTGGCTCGAGGTCATGGCGTACGGACCGAGCGCAGCGAGGTCCGTGCGCCATGACCGAGAGCCAAATATTTTCCCATCCGGCCCGACCTAACTTAGTCAATAAGTATTTTATCATATGACCAATTTGGAGACAAAAGTACTTGAAATTTTAACGCGCGAGGCCGTCTGCTTTTGTAGTAGGGCCGTACGCCTTTTTCCGGCCCTGCTCGCGCAAATGCGTACGGCCCTCATACGGGACTTTCATCAATGGTTTTGCAAAGAAAAGGATCGCAGGGCCGTACGGGTCATATGATAATAACTTTTCATTTTCTTGATGTTTATAAATAAGCGTATTTAGTTTACAAATGAGAAAACATCTTCGCGTGACAAAAATATGCGTTGTCTGAAACGAGACATTGATTTATTAAATTCGCAAGCAGACACGCGCGTAAATCCACGCTTTCGGCGTTTCATGCGGGCAGCGATTACAGCGAATAAGCCTAAAACAAAGGGCGGAAAAACAAGTAAAATGATAAATTTTAACTTGCCATTTTAATTCCACTTGCAGTTTGCAAATACACAGTTTAAAATAAGAAAACATCTCTGCGTGACTGTCCGTGACACTGTCTGAAACGAGACATACGTAATACCCTGGGGGGTTTACAAGTTAACGGGACATGGAGTGACTAATTTGCATATACAGCCATTTCAAGTAACGTTGTCGGATGAAAGCTTAAAGTCAAGACCGCAAGGTAGTATGGGTAAGGATTAATAGCCATTGCATAAAAATCCCATACTATCTCGCGGTCTTGGCTTTTCGCCTTTTTCATCCGACAACGTTAATTGAAATAGCTGTATGTACTTGTATACTATATCTTCTTGAGCACGCTTCCCGTATTCACGAGATAAATGTAGTTTATATTGTGTGAAAATTCGATTTAGCTACACTATCGTGTGTACTCTATTTTTGTGTCCATTTACCGTACTGAAAAGGAGGCCGAATCTCAACAGGTTTCCATTCAAGGAATGCCACTTGCCTTGCCATTTAACGTTGACATTCTGTGAGAGAAATGGGCGAGTTTCAGAAGTCTGTCATCTTCCTGACGATATCACCATCAAAGCTAATTGGTCTATAACTGTTTACAAGCTAGTTATTTGGAGTAACCTATGGCGATGGGAATCATTTTAAATCAGCAATGTGCCTGCCTTCACCGCTGGTACCACAGCTAGGCCGGGTGGTACGAGTATGATGGCCTGTGGGAACAACGTCAAACGAGGATCAGGACTTAGGTACTGTGGAATCGCGAAAAAGCCTGCTACTCCCTTTGCCTGATTTCCTGTCGTATGCCCTTTATTTGCGCCAGTAGCTACGTAGGAATTAAAACGGTGAATCATGTATAAAGGAACAACAAACTATAAATTACAAGGAGCGACTATGTGGCCAAACAAATTGGCTATAGCCCTATTGATTTTTTTTTTTTGGAAAAATAGCTTATCTCTTATTCTCTTATTATTTTTAGCACCAGAGAAGATTGCACTGTCAAAAAATGAAAAAAAAAATGTTTGCAGGAAGGTGCTCCTGGGAAAAAAAAAAGATTGCAGAGGCGCATAAATTAAAATAAAAAATGTTTGCAGAGGAAAATTTCTCATCCCCCTCCCCTCCAGAAAAATAATGGTCTGTCACTAAACGCAAATGTTTTTCCTGAGTGACTTGGTGATGGGGGCAGTACGCAGCTCTTACAAGGTCTTCTCTGATTTGTTGGGAAAACAATAGAACAAACAACACAACAATGGACCCTAGCCTTGAAAACAATAGAGCTGCGAGAAATAAAGGATCCGATGAAATTAGAAGCTGTTGAGAACTGCGTGGTATCTGTGGTGATGAACACACTGCATGCATGACGTAATCCAATTCTCTCTAATTTCACGCAATATATATTTATTTATTTTTTCAAGTTCGTCATTTTGGACAATAATTGCTTTATTTCAACTTGTCCTTCGTCCACTGATTGTAAAAAAAATGGGACCAAACGGCTCGTTTGTTTACACGTAACCGGCTACATGTTATATTATATTTTACAACTCTAGCAAAAAGTATTTTCAATTTCGCATTTTTCCGAAAAAAATTGAAATTTTAACAAAATCGCCATTTTGTCTGATATTAGAGATCCCCAGCAGCGCCATGCATAACCTATAATATTTACCTTTCTTGTACATCACATCACGGGCTACCAATTAAGGGTAAGATATTTTCGAAATATCGTATCACCACAAAATCCCAAGGGGGTGGGGGGGGGGGGGGGGGGGGGTCGGGGTGTTTGGTTCGGGGTTTCGATCACCCCTCCCCCGCCCCGCCCCCCTTTACCATGAATGGGGTATAAGTATGCCTGTACGTCCGAGAGTTTATTTGAGCAATTGAGCTGATATTCAACTTGATATCCGTCAATATTTGAATCATTAGTGCCAGGCGCCAGTAGCGACCCCTGTAACGACGCTTATCGTGGAACCCATGCCTTTTCTGAAGTGGAAGTCAAAAATGTGGCCAACTACTTAAAATCGCTGAACGACAGAGGCCAAATTGCCGGTTACATGGATATTCACGCCTACAGCCAACTCTGGATGACTCCCTGGGGGTATACCAAGCGACAAACACGTGACCACGAAGAACTGGTAAGAAGTTTGTAATGAATCCTTAAACTGTGCCATGTGATTGGTTGCCCGAAAGACTCAGTATATTCTCAGACGACTGTCTGGATATCTTGGTGCAGATTAAGTCGTCGTTCGTTTGACCTTTATTAGGGAGCTTTAGATTTGAGTACGAGATTAAGTACGAGTACGACTTTTGAATTTAAAGCCAGTCACGTCCCCAGAGCTGTCGGTTCCCGTTGCTGAACAGAAGATAAGGAGACTTTAGGTATAAAGTTTGTGTGATAAATGGTTATTTGGAGCATGCGAACTAGGTTTGAAAAGTCGTACTCGTACTCAAACTCGTACTCGTAGTCCGACTTAAAGTTCCCAATTATCATTATGTGGTGCTGTTTTCTTCCATTGTTTGCCAAATTAAATGTGATTTTGGTATATTAAGTAAAACAGTTACAAAAAGTGGAGAAATCTGGGTCAAGATGATAGCGCGAGCACGAACGCGCGAACAGTGTAAACCAAAAGGGTTTCCTTTGAGGATAAGTTGGCCTAATGAATATGAGATTGACAGCTTCATGTACACCTGTATCTGTGTTTTTTTTTTTTTTTTTTTTGCTTAAATTTAATGTTAAAAGCATCTTCGTTGGGTTAAAAGAGTTTAAAAAGAATTCTTCTTCAGGAAAAAAAAGTTACCGCTTAAAACACGTACATACCCAATAATCATGACCTTTAGATCATGCAAACAAGGAGCGTTTTGAGCCAATGTTGTTAATGGCTGTGCGTATTTGCCGTGAATCATATCAAATTTTTCCTTATAGTCGATGGATTATATCTATTACAGTTTTCGAGCATTCCATGTTAACAATGCAACAATGCTTGAATGCGTAAAGTAATGTGAACCGATCAAATAAGCACGCGCGTGATAGGTTACTGCCTATCATCACATCACTTACGCGCGCATGGTGTCCTATTTTTTTTCTCATTTTTTCGAAACAATGCTTGGTTGTGAACAATTGTGGAAAGTTTCAAAAATGTCATTCGTCATTTTTTTTTGTTGTTGATAAATCATCTTTTAGATGAGAGTGAGCAGATACGCTGTTGGAGCAATACGAAGAGCTGGTTACGGGACGTACTACAGATATGGGCCATCCTCTGTCATCATATGTAAGTCACGTGATTATCGATGCTATGGCATAGGCTCTTATTTCTTTAGCAAGTGGTCACTTGCACCTTTACAACGGCTTTATATAATCAAATCGTTAGTCAAGTTAGTGTGGGGCATTTGGGCCAAAACTCACACAATGATGTCTTTTTTTAAGAAAACTGAAATAGTTTCAATACCTTATGTTTTAATTCAGTACATAAAGAGAACATATTAAAACAGTTCAATAGAAAACTCTCAATCGCATTCATGAGTTTGAACAGAACAGGAACAGAACGTTACAGGTTCTCAACTTTCAACTATTTTGCGTTCGTGGCAGTTACATTTTACATATGTGCACACATCCCGGGACTTGGCAGCAATTACAGTGGTACCATGCCTCACAATTGTCACATGAAATCCACGAGACAATTTCTTCGTCATCTTTTTCGTTCCTTGGAAGACAAAGCTTCAGTTGATTTAATATAATGTTCTTTTCCATATCTTTATTATAAAAGCGCATACAATATAAAAAACGCACAAGTATAAAAACTCGGTGGCTCAATATAAACAATATGGGAAAGTAAAATTATAAGAGGACGTTAAGGAGGGTGGAGGGGGGGGGGGGGGGGGGAGGGGAGGTCTGAACTTAACGTCCGGTGGACGTTAAGCGGGAAACAGGGGAATATGTCGACGGCCCCTAACTGGACTGAGTGGAGTACAAGTTAGGGAGTAGTTGGGCGAATAATTTCAAATATCACGGGGACGATTTAAAATAACATACCAGCACGATTATCCCTCACTACACAACACCAAGTCCAATTACTAATTAATCTCATAGATAACAAAATGCGTGATGTAATATATCACGCAAGTGGAAGAATGTTTCATCATAATTTCTCAAACTTATTAATAATTCATAAAGTGACCAGCCAATAAATGACGTCCATTTGGGTCAGGTGGATGAGTCTTGATACCCAATGAAACACCAGATCAAGATCTTAAGGGTTTTGATTTCAGTTCAAAACCGTGTTTGATCTCAAATCAATCTCATATTAATGAGTTTTGCAACAACACATGTTATTCCACTCAATTATATAATTACATTCGTAACCTTACATTCCTTTCTTGGACTTCAAATGTAAGCCCTCTCGTGTGCCATCTTTCGATTCCGCGTCCAATGTTCGGCGAAACAGAGTAAACCTTCAAAACAATAATCTGAGTATTATAACTGGAACTTCAACATGACATCGAGATTTTAATTTAAAAACAAAATGGACCATTTTTCTCACCTTCGGTCGCCATTATCAAGAGGATTTAATGCTTCAGCACCTTTTTTCTCTTCTAGAAAGCGTCGGATACCGCATACTATGCCACAAACAGTCTTCGGTGGATATCTCTCTCTCGACGTTTTGGCCACGTCCATGACAAATTTGCTAAGCCAATAATTCAAACTCAATGCGTCCGTTTCTTCAGTACGAACAGAAAGTGACATAATCTTGTGTAAATCATAGTCCTTAAACATTCCTCTCGAATCTCAGAGAACGAGAACTTGAACCGTCCGAGAAGTTTGCCATTCATAGTTCTAAAATGGATGTTGCCCATTTGTTTTTTTTTTTTTTTATATCTCGTTGACGGGGGCGGGAATAGCTTTATCGACCAGGTTTTCTTCTTCGACAACCGTTTTAGCCTCCCTAAACCGAAACGCTTCTGTTTCGCACATGGTCTCACACCAAATGGCGAAACACAACAAGCTCAATAAAATTTTGCATGTGACGGCATTTGAAAAGGACAAAGCCAAAAAAACTAACACTGAATAATTCTGTATTGTTTCATTTGAGAAGCCAGATCAAAAATTTGATCGGGGCATCCAAACACCTTGAAACAATAAAAGCACTCGGCCGAAGCGGCCTCGTGCTTTCATTGCTTCTCCGTGTTTGGATGCCCCGATCAAACCCTTGCACTCGTTGTTGATCTCTTACTTCCAAACACCGAGAAGTGGGTGGAAGAAACAAGGAGCAGCCGAGATTGTTTTTAACCCACGTCGAGGTGTTTGTATACCTGATAAAACATTCGTTCGAGTGCTTGATACAGCTTCTCAATAAATACAAAGAAACCGGAGGAATAAAATCGCTAAAATCTATGCTAATTAAGACCACCGTCACGCCACCGTCACGTCACCGCCACGCTTATAATTTTATTTGTCCAAAGTTGACGAATTATGAATGAGTTTGAGAAAATATATATATATATATATATATATATATATATATATATATATATATATATATATATATATATATATATATATATATATATATATATATATGCTTCTTATATACAAAATAATTTACATAATAACAATAACAAATCTATGCGGCGCGAAGTTTAACAGTTCAGCTGTTGCGTAGAAGGGCTTTGTTTCTATGGCGGCAAGAAGACACGAGTTCATTACGTTTGTTAAGTGTAGAAAGTTTCGGTCGGCAAATGATTAGAAATTTTTCCTTTAGGCAGAGGTTGCATCTTTTGCTTGAGCTGTTGTACGGTGAATGCGAAGACAGGATGCGCCATGAAATATAGTGTTCGATGTTGTTGTCTTTGAAAGTCCAGATGTACTTGCTTAGTTCAGTTGAGTTTCTGTGTTTAGAGTGGCGAAATGATGCGGTGTGGTTTCGGTATCTTGTTTTGAAGTCGTTTTCCGTGAGTCCGATGTATGTTTCTGTTGTGTTGTTGTCGTTGCGCGTGACTGTAGCTTGGTAGATGACTGATGATTGTAGGCAGTTTCCGTCGAGTGGGCATGTGTTCTTTTGTCGGCAGTTGCATGTCTTCTTGTCTTGAGTGGTATTAGAGTTAGCTGTGGCGGCGTCGTTGGCTTGCGTGGATGACTTTAGAATCTGCTTATTATGGTTATCAATTATCTGTTTGGCGTTATTCATGCAGCTGTAACTTATTTTTATGGTGTTGCGGTTGAAGATTTTTCGGAGCTTGTGATCTTTAGGGAAGTGCTTGTCTATTAGGGCGAGGAATTTGTATCCGATGTTGGTGCTGGTGTTTTTGCTTAATGGAGGGTTATACCAGATGATGTCGTTGCGTTGTCTGTTTTTCCGTCCGTTTGTTGTTGGAGGCTCATACTGTAGCGTGTATTGGTAGCCGCTTTCGTCGAGTGCTTTCTGGTATGGAGGGACGGCTTGGTCAAAGGATGCTTTGTCGGAAGATAGGGATGAAAGGCGTTTGTTGATGCCGGCGGGAATGTTCTTTGCAGTGATGGGCGGGTGATTGCTCTCACGGTGGACGTATTGAAGTTTAGTGTTCGGTTTAGTGAAGGGCTGATAGGTGCTTTGGTTGAGATTAAATGTGACGTCTAGGAAGTTAATGATTTGTTTGTTAGCTTCTATGGTGATGCGTAGTCCGTTATTATTAAAGATGCGGCATATTTCTTTCTTGGTGTTCTCTGTGTCTCTGGGTGAAGCGTTAGTAATGGCTAGTCCGTCGTCTCGGTAAAGTCCTACGTTAATATTCAGGTGCTGGAGTTGAGATAGGAGGAAGCTTCCCACGAGTTCGCATGTTTCGGCGCCGTCGAAGCTTCCCATGGTGACGTCGAATGTCGTGTTGCCTTTCTTTTGCCAGGGTTGGTTCTTGTGGATTAGGATGGAGCTTTTAGCGTGGATTATGATGTTTCTTTCGTCGGCGGTGATGTTATCGTAGTTAGAGGCGAAGTCGAGTGCTTTGTTAAGGAGGTCTTGGCTGATGGAGGGGTAGAACTCTTCGATGTCGAAGCAGATGAAGCTGGAGCGTTGTTGGTTTTGAACAGATTTGAACCAGTTAATTACGGATGCGGTGTTTTTCCATTGGTTGAAGTTGCATGTTTTTGTGATGTTGTTGTTAGTACGGTCGAGGATGTCTTTGCTGACTTTGCCTATCTCGGATTTCGTGGGGTTGATTAGTCTGCAGGTCGGTTTGTTTGCGAAGTTCGGCTTGTGGTCTTTAAGTGTTATGAATGCGTCTTTGTTAGCTGTAGCGTCCACTCTGTCGTCGAATCCTAGTTTTGTCGCGATGTCTTTGTTTTGTTTATGGATGGCTTGTGTGGTCTCAGGTTGCGCTTTCTTGTAAGACTTCGTGATGTTCTTTTCTAGTAGGTCGTTGAACTTGGAGGGCTCTAGTTTGTAAAAGTTCGTAGTTTTGTCGGCGGCGATTAGTAGCTTGGGCTCAGTTTTGATGGAGTCGGTGTCTTCTTTTAGCTTGTTAAGGAAGGGGTTGTTAACTTGCTTGAATTTTACGGACTGGATCATCTTTAGCATGTCGTCTTCGAAATCTTTAAGCTCTTCAATGGGAGGTGGGTTCTTGGTAGATTTGAAGCCGTAGGTTTCTTTTGAGCACGGTGTTGTGTCGGGGTTGAGAAAGAAGGGGGCTTTCCAGCGCATTCTACGGAGAAACTGTTCGGTCTTTTCGATGAGTCGTTGTAGGTAATCGTTGCGTGATGGTAGAGGAAAATTCTTCGTCGAGTAGCTGAGGTTGAATTTTTCCATTGCGAATTATCTTACAGTGCTCGACAAGCCTAAACTTGGAGCGGGTATAAAGTGTAGAACTGGATATTCGTAAAACAGTGCTCAATACTAGGAATCGACGACAGAGTGGACGCTTATTTCATGGCGCATCCTGTCTTCGCATTCACCGTACAACAGCTCAAGCAAAAGATGCAACCTCTGCCTAAAGGAAAAATTTCTAATCATTTGCCGACCGAAACTTTCTACACTTAACAAACGTAATGAACTCGTGTCTTCTTGCCGCCATAGAAACAAAGCCCTTCTACGCAACAGCTGAACTGTTAAACTTCGCGCCGCATAGATTTGTTATTGTTATTATGTAAATTATTTTGTATATAAGAAGCGATGGTAAAGAATATTCTTATTGAATCCCCTGATGAGTGGGCAACCACGAAACAGGCTTGTCGGGATGAAAGCGTAGTTTATTTGTTTACATAAACATATACTTCGCTCTACATTAATGTATTGAGCACTGTTTTACGAATATCCAGTTCTACACTCTAATTTGGTAGCTGTCATTGGACACCCACGTAAGCGCGCGCCACGTAAGCGCGCGCCAATTACGTATGGCATAACCATGCATCCATCCAGAATAGGCACAGAAGCCGGAGCTTAATAAGGGGGTGGCACTGATGGCCTAGCTGGCTCCTTTAATCTGTTACATAAGAAGAAACTTAGTACTTCAGCAAGAGACTCGGCAGTAACAGCCATTTTCCCCCTAATCATGTATTTTACCTTTACTGTATTCATTTTGCAGACCAAAATTCCGGGGGAAGCAAAGACTACACCTACGGTGTCCTCAACATAAAGTACTCGTTCGCCCTTGAGCTAAGAGATAAAGGACGTTACGGTTTCCTTCTTCCGCCCAATCAGATTGTGCCAACTGGGATGGAAACATTTGAAGGAATCAAAGCTATGGCTAGGGAAATGAGAGTGTAGTTTTGTTTAGTTGTTCAAACGCAGAACAATATGTGGTATTAATAAAGGGGTAACATAAACGAAATACGACATTGTTGAGAATAACATTTACATAATACATTCTCTACCGTTACTTACATTGAACGCTTTTGCCATATTCATATTAATACCTTTGCACCACACCACAATAGGTGTTTAAGGCGCTGTTACACCAGGCAATGTTTCGTGCAACCTGTCTCGCAATTTTGTTGCGACACAAGTTGCATGAAAAATTGCCCAGTGTAACATACCCCGCAACAAACATTTCTCGCGATTTTTTTGTTGCCGCAATCGTTGCGAGAAGTAGAAGTCGGTTCTACTTTTCGCAACGATTCTCGCCACGCCGCAACGAATTTTTCAAGCGTTGCGTAGTGTAACACGTTTCCTGCAACTTGTGTCGCAACGTTTTGTGACTTTAGCCAATGAAATTGCTCCTTTCACCGTCGGGCGAGACAAATTGCAAGAAACATTGCCTAGTGTAACACCCTCCAGGCAACTTGTCTCGCAGCATCGCAACGCACGGTTTTTAGTTGTTGCGAGACAAGTTGCACGAAACATTGCCTAGTGTAACAGCGCCTTTAAGAATAATTTCCGCAAGACTTTATAATATTAAGCAATAAGCCTTTTTTTTTTCAAAATGGCGGCCGATTTATTTGTTCTTTATTAAGTGCATGTTAACTAGCCCTTACTGGCCTTATTTTTGGGTTAAAATTATTTTAAATTTTGAACATGTCAACGAGGCCTCTAAGGATGATTAACATACATATAAAAGAATAAATAAATAAATGAAAAAAAGTTCTGCATGCAAATGGCCAGGTGATCCGATGCCCAGGTGATCGAAAAGTCATTGGTTTGACCGTCTGTGACTTTTTCTGTCTATCAAACAGCGTAACTTCTACGAACGAGCGCCGCCTTTCTCGCGTGGGGTAATTTTCACGCGCGCTCGCGTTTCACTCGGTTACTATCCCTGAGGAAAAAGAAGGGACTACTCGCAGTCTAGGTTACATAAACCATCCGTATGATAAGTGGAAGCCTTAAGAAGGAGGCAATATCTGGTTACCAAAAGTTTTTCTTTCCGTCTTTCACGGAGATCTTGACCGATAACCGATCTACGAGTCTAATAAATAAGAGAGCCTTGTTAAGGAACAAAGATCGAATGAGGAAAATCTCAACTTATGTAACGTTTGGCCCTGCCAGAATTTACAGATTCCATGCATCGCATTTCCCCAAGCTTGTCCCCAGTGCCTTTTCAGCTTTGAAAATCGTGTGGCGAGAGAACAAAGCCCTGGAAAGACTGCCTAACTGTTTCAAGAATCTTGCAGTCGGATCCATGATAAAATGCCATCTTTGGAGGGTTATTTCTGGAGATTTCCAATCAAATTTTCTTTACTGCAATCCGGAAGCTTGTTTTCAGCCGAACGAAGCTGATTTCATCTTGTTTCATGCATAATGCTCAGTTTATCATTCTTGTAGTATGTTAGCAGGTTGTCCAGGGATTTCAGCGTCTGGCCTCCATTTTGAAAGCAGAGGAGGTCCTGGGAATTCACACACGTGACCTTCAGTCCTGTGGGACTCAATTGACAAAGGCCATGGCTGCCATGTTGGTGTACATAACAAAAGACGTTCATTAAAATTATTTTGTAGTTGTACACCAATATGGCCGCCGTGAAGTAACATGAAAAACCATCTATAGCCTGAAAGGTGAGGAGGGGGGAAGGGGGGGGGGGGGGGGGGGGGGAAGGGGGTTAAGGGGCGCTTTAAAGGAGAGGGAAAGAAGGGAAGGTATTTCCGAGTTACGTTATGCCTCGTTGTCAAAGCGAGGCTAGGTGCACAACCTTTCATATGGAAATGAGTTTTTATTCAAATGCAAATGAAACTCATTTCCATATGAAAGGTTGTGCACCTAGCCTCGCTTTGACAACGAGGCATAACGTAACTCGGAAATGACCTATTCACATTGCATGTATGGCTGACATCACGCGAATTGACAACTTTTTAATTGATCCCTTTCTTCTCTCAGCGGTATTCGATACCCGATAAATTCAACTGAACAAGCTTCGATCATTTAACGATTCATCTGCTCCTGGCCAATCGTAACAGAAAATGTCGCTATAGCTACATATTTTATCGAAAACTACATACAGTTTGTCGTATTACTCATGAAAGTGTAGCGTGTACGGAGAGTGTAAACTGTATGTACCCTTACTGGCGTTCAGCACCAATCAGAAGATCATCGGTATGTCCGGTCTAGCATGGTGTTAAGAGAGTGTCCACCAGAAAACCAGGCAGAACCTGGCAGGAGGTGATAATACTCAAATCACCGATTTCGCTCAAACTCAGCACAAAGGTTGAGGGTCATGAGTAGATACATGTACCAAAATATAAGGTCAAAATTTTTTATTCTCTCTGAGTAGTAGGGTCCCCCCCGAAAAATGACCATTTGGTACAAATTTATGCATATTAATTAGCTAAATTTAGTCGAGTGGTAAGACAACAAAAATAGCAGCCAGGCAATAAAAACTACTAAATCGTATTCTATATTGATCAGTCTTGTAGCAAAATGTGTTATTGGAATCAGTTGCTTTGATTTGTTGCTTTCCCAATACCGTAAGTGAAGGGCATGTTTCGTCATTTTCACGAGACGCCAAAATTAGGTTATTTTAGATCTTAATATCTCCAATGGGCAACAAGCTAACAACGTAGTTTTAATACTAGAAGTAAGAAGGGTCTTTATGCTTACGAAAAATATAATAAAATTTTTGGGCAACTAAATAGGTTTTTAGTATGAAGGAATTTTTGCACCCCACAGAACGATTTGTACGTTTTTCTGGCGATTTCATCAAAATTCGGTAATTAAAAAAAGTGGTTTAATTTTAATGAAATTGCAAGAAAAAGACAGCAAATGTTCAGCTAAGCATCATTCTGCTTATAACAATCCTAGAATTATCGGGAAAAGCTTTTTGAAGCACATTTCATGAAGTTTGTAAATGAGTGTTCATGTGTCTTACTTCATTTTCAATGCAGAAAAACAATGGGACACTTATCTCTACATTAACTCTAAATTTTACTTTCAGGCACAATAAGGGACACAAAAAAAGCAAAGGCTGATACATACATGTCGTATAAGTGCTTCGGACACATTGTCAGGGTCCATTGCGATCCGGCCAAATCCAGTAAAGGTATTTTAAAAAGTTCGATCTCTTAATTCAGCTTTTCGTCGATATTTATCGTGCAGTTCATCGCTGTTGACTTTGCTATGAGAATATTCATTGACACCTTGTTGTAATAGCTCCATTTTATGCCCGTGAGAGTGAGACAAATAAGTTTGAAAACCATAGGAGAACAATAAACGCCATCGAAAACTGACAACATAATGTTCGCCATTTTGGAGTTAAATTTTTGAGCTTGTGTTGTGGTCAGTCTGGACAATGGACTACCGAATTACCGGATCGACGGACAACTCATGCGGACCACGGACTACGCAAAATATAACGGATAATTTGGTGTAAAACGAATGCAGCATATAAGATTTGGACTGGTTAATTTTAACAGTCGGTTTTCAAACATTGATTACTTAGAACTGCAGAAAACAGTCCATAACTTAAGATTTGTGACCAGAAAATTAAATAATAAAGAGTCTGGAAAATCGAATGATTCCTTGACAGCTCAACAGTAATTCGGCATTTGTCTTGTGTTTCTTGTTGTTGGTGTTGTTGTTTCATTTCGGTTTGAGGGTGAAACATAGAATGAGCCCTTGGTGGATCTAGACTAGCTAATAAGGTTGGAGACAGAAGTAAACATTCTCTGCCATTTTGAAGGCTAAGCTCCGCAATATAAAACATAGAGCCCGGACTATGGACCACGGATTAGGGGCTATGGATTACGGACTATGAACTACAGATTACAAACTAGCGGATTTAAAAAAGCATTTTCATAAACTGGGAAAAATAATATGCTACTGATTTTTATCTAATCGAGAATAGTGGATGTCTGTATCTGTGAAAAATATCTGAGAGAAAGAGATAAACCTCTCTAGAAAGTTCTTCCGGGGCGGGGGAGGGGAAACGCCAACAAAATACTGGTTGAAATTCAGCTTGTGATAAGGTTTCTATAAAATAATATATATGCTTATCCTGATTGTGGCATTAGGCCAAGAAAAGACACCCCGTTTAAGACAAAAAGTGATGAAATCGAGACCCCGTCAAAGACAAGAACCCCATTTGTAGTTACGTACCCTGTCGGGCCGCACGTCTCCGTTAAGGCCAGGAAAGGGATCGGTAGGACAGTTATTCTACGACTAAGTTACTACATAATATTTAAAAGCGTCTAGTTAGTTATATTTAAAATTAAATCAAAACCTTTATGGATCTTATTCTTACCTGTATATTATTTACTGCGCATGAGACATGATGGGTTCAAATCAAACCTTCAGGCACGGAAACAGATAACTTGTTAGGTTGATTGCCTTTTGAATGATTCGTCGAAAATTTTCTTCTTATTACTCTATACTCGGAACTCATCCAAGCACAACCAAAAAAAAAAAAAGAAATGAAAAGTTTTATGCCATGAATATCAAAACGTTTGTAAAAATTAACCTCTGACGTACATGCAAACTTATACCCCTACCATGCGGGGGGTAGGGAGTTGCAACTCCTCCCTTGGGTTTTTGCGCTTTTACAGTATTTCGGAAATATTTTATCTATAATAGATAGCCTGTGATGTGCTCTACAAGATAAGGTAAATATTTTGGGTTATGGCGCTACTAAAAATTCAAATTTATCGGAAAAATACGGAAATTGCAAATAGTTTCTGCTAGAGTTATAAAATATGAAACATTAAACATTTTGCTAGTTTTGGTAACAAAGACAAACAAAAGATAATTGTCATCAAGGTATTGAATTTTACCAGTCACAAATCTTTATTTCTAAAGTTCGAAAAAATCAATGTTTGAAAGTCGACTGTAAAAATTAACCAGCCAAATCTTATATGCTGCATGCGTTTTACACCGAATTATCCGTTATATGATGCGTAGTCCGTGGTCCGTCGATCCGGTAATTCGGTAGTCCATTGTCCATACTGACAACAACGCAGGCTCAAAAATTTAACTTCAAAATGGCGAAGAATGTTTCCCAAACATGATGTTGACACTTTTCGATGTCGTTTATGATTTTGCTGTGGTTTTATAACTTATTTGTCTTACTCTTACGGGCATAACTTGGAGCTATTACAACAAGGTGTCAATGAATATTCTCATAGCAAAGTCAACAGCGATGAACTGCACGATAAATATCGACGAAAAGCTGAATTAAGAGATCGAACTTTTTAAAATACCTTTACTGGATTTGGCCGGATCGCAATGGACCCTGACAATGTGTCCGAAGCACTTATACGACATGTATGTATCAGCCTTTGCTTTTTTTGTGTCCCTTATTGTGCCTGAAAGGAAAATTCAGAGTTATTGTAGAGAGAAGTGTCCCATTGTTTTTTCGCATTAAAAATGAAGAAAGACAGATGAAACCCTTATTAACAAACTTCATGAAATGTTCTTCAAAAAGCTTTCCCGATAATTCTAGGATTGTTATAAGCAGAATGATGCTTAGCTGAACATTTGCTGTCTTTTTCTTGCAATTTCATTAGAATTAAACCACTTTTTTAATTACCGAATTTTGATGAAATCGCCAGAAAAACGTATAAATCGTTGAGTGAGGTGCAAAAATTCCTTCATACTAAAAACCTATTTAGTTGCCCAAAAATTTTATTATATTTTTCGTAAGCATAAAGATACTTCTTACTTCTAGTATTAAAACAACGTTGTTAGTTTGTTGCCCATTGGAGATATTAAGATCTAAAATGACCTAATTTTGGCGTCCCGTGAAAATGACGAAACATGCCCTTCACTTACGGTATTGGAAAAGCAACAAATCAAGGTAACTGATTCCAATAACACATTTTGCTACAAGACTGATCAATATAGAATACGATTTAGTAGTTTTTATTGCCTGGCTGCTATTTTTGTTGTCTTGCCACTCGACTAAATTTAGCTAATTAATATGCATAAATTTGTACCAAATGGCCATTTTTCGGGGGGGACCCTACAACTCAGAGAGAATAAAAAAAATTGACCTTATATTTTGGTACATGTATCTACTCATGACCCTCAACCTTTGTGCTGAGTTTGAGCGAAATCGGTGATTTGAGTATTATCACCTCCTGCCTGGTCCTATGGTGGACACTCTCTTAATTAGGCTTCGTTTGTACCGATCATCCACGTGGTTTTGGTAGTGCTGTAATCTAAGTTGAAAAGTAAGAACCGCCATCTAACCTACATTTGTAAGTCGAAAGCTCAAGAGAGATCTCAAGGTGAAAGATGCTAAGCCTATTGCGTAGTTTATAAATTTAAATGCAACGTGTGTGTTGCACGATGTGTGGGATATATGCGTGGGCAGCTGCATGAGCGCGTGGGCGGGCACAAAAAAAGTACAAACACTACCACACAATGGTACAATACCATAGCGTATTTTAGAACAGTTTCACCATAATTATTCGAGAAAGTGGTTACTGAAGCCTTGCAGACTTCAATATAACAAAAGGCGATAACAAAGGTGCTACAATTCATGTTGAACCGACCGTGACCGTGCACATCTTTTGTTTTTTGATCACACCCTATGACTGAATAACTTAAGAGTGACTTTCCCTAAAAAACAACTATAGCCGTGCAAGATAGAAAAATCGAAATCGCCCAAACTTTGCTACAATAAAGACCTTAGAAACCTTTTTAGAAAATATGGGTTTCAGCTGTTTTGGATTTACATATTCCAAGCAGAACAATATTTTAATATTTAAGGTGGTCAGACACGAGGGGACATGTAGCAGGGACATGTCGCAGAGATATGCAGCAGCGAGAAAAAATTGTTTAATACACACTGAGGGATATGTAGCAGGGACGTGCGGCGGGGACATGTAGCAGGGACAAAGTCACAGCGCTTGCACACCAATGAAAATGTTGCGGGGACATGTCTCAGAGACATGTTGCAGCAACACGTCCCCTCGTGTGAACTGATACTTTCATAATTGTGCAACACCAATTTTGGGGACATTTTGTCCCCGCGACATGTCGCACGGAGTTCAACTTGTTGAATTTCATGGGACACGTCGCGGGGACAAAATGTCCCCAAAATTGGTGTTGCACAATTGTGAAAGTATCCGTTCACACGAGGAGACGTGTTGCTGCAACATGTCCCTGAGACATGTCCCCGCAACATTTTCATGTGTGTGCAAGCGCTATGATTTTGTCCCTGCTACATGTCCCCGCTGCACGTCCCTGCTACATGTCCCTCAGTATGTACTACACATTTTTTTCTCGCTGCTACATGTCGCTGCGACATGTCCCTGCTACATGACCCCTCGTGTCTGACCACCTTTACTCTTGCCAGAGGCCTCAGACAGGCGAAAAATGCCCTTTTTAGTTGGCCTCGTGTGCAAAATTTAAAAGAGGCTGGATCACTATTTCACTACATAGAATCCAGCGATCCTTTCTTTACCTTTTCCCGTTATTAGAATGTAATAATATTTCAACTACAATTTTTGGGAACTTTTTTAATTTACCGTTAAAGTGGTCAGACACGAGGGGTCATGTAGCAGGGACATGTCGCAGCGACATGAAGCAGCGACATGAAGCAGCGACAAAAAAATTGTGTAGCGGGGACATGTAGCAGGGAAAAAAAGTCATAGCGCTTGCACACCACATGAAAATGTCGCGGGGACATGTCTCAGGGACATGTTGCAGCGACACGTTCCCTCGTGTGAACTGATACTATCATAATGGTAGATTCTGCATGTACCGGTCACATATTACGTAAAACAAAAGGAACAAAGAACGACAATAATACCAATGCAAAACAAGACCAAAAATACAATACCTCACAAACAATATAAGACAATGAGTGGTTCATGGATACCGGTACATGCAGAAAGACCCATCATAATTATGCAACACTAATCGTGGGAACATTTTGTCCCCCGCGACATGTCTCACGGAGTTCAACTTGTTGAACTTCATGGGGCACGTCGCGGGGTCAAAATGTCTCCAAAATTGGTGTTGCACAATTATGATGGTCTCAGTTCACACGAGGGGATGTGTCGCTGCAACATGTCCCCGAGACATGTCCCCGCGACATTTTCATGTGGTGTACAAGCGCTATGTTTTTTCCCTGCTACATGTCCCCGCTACACTCCCTGCTACATGTCCCTCAGTGTGTACTACACAAATTTTTGTCGCTGCTACATGTCGCTGCGACATGTGGTCACATGTCCCTGCTACATGACTCCTCGTGTCTGACCACCTTCAGAAATGGTGTCTTTAAAAGTGTCAAAATTGGCTAAATTTAGAAACAAAAAATCGCCATCTGGTACATGGATTTCGAACTCAAGTAAACATTCTAATAAAACAGCAACTCTAGTTCTAAATTGAAATATGAAATAAAATTTTGGGGTAATTAAAACTGCAAAGTTTGACAGCCGAAAACATTCACGCTACTTGATCGAAATTGGAGAATGTTGACCATCAACAACAGTCGTATCGCCCGCCGATAAAATTAAATTGACCTAGTGTTTTTGTATATGTTTTCAAGGAGACCTTCCTCGTACCACTTTATGGCCATATTTCGCTTTTGCTGGTAAAATGCATCCTCTGTGGCTTCGAAAAAGGTCTATTCCTTTAGTTGTTTCTCGTGCAAATTAAGACAAATCGCTGTATAAATTTGTTTACAACCAAGAATTATCGCCGATAAACCATTGTGAATCTCTTCATCTTCACTACTCTCTTAGGGCATCTTCTTATTTGATAACATAAGACAAAAATAAAGCAAAACGAAAGTAAAGCGGTACTCACCTTTGATTTCTTTGGGTCAAGAACGATACAAGAACGTCGAGAAAACACCGTTTATCGCCGTGCCTAGCGTGACACCATTGCGAGGCAACGTGACAAGTTTTACTAAGTCCCAGGTCACCAGCTCTGTCACGTCGACATTTCGTACATCGAAGGTGGAAAACGAGTAGTCTCCTGAGCTACAGTCTAAACATTTATTAGTAAAATTCTTGGCAACGTAAATTTGTTTAAAGCACGTAACATTGAATTAATTGCAATAACTGTGAGTCATTCTTAGAACTGTGAGTTTTGTGCGGCTGCACTTGCCATACAATTTGTTTCTGGTATTGTACCCCTGCAAGTTTTATAGGAACATCTTTGTTTTGGAATTTCGTCTGCAGCCAGGGTTCTCAATATCAAAAAAAGTTGACGGGGAACCTTTACTCCAGAACAATAATCTAACTAATTCTTCGGTGGTATTGGTTTACTTTGTTGAACATCAACTTTGGAGAGAAATGTGTAATCAGAATAAGAAAACGCAGCCAAAATATGCTTGGTATGTTCTTCCAACCTTACCGTATAAATTGAACAATTTTTGTTTCTAAAACACGCCAGATTAAATTCGCGAACTTTCGTTCTTTTCCTTTTTCGAGAGGGAGCAATTCTTGAAAGGGGACAAAAAAGAATCGCAGGCTTAATGGCTTTTGAATATTTCGTTCCCAAATAATAAAATCCTAAGCCGGATCCCCCTCACAACAGTTGCATGCTTTTATAAGGTATGTCCGCTTTTATGCAACCATCCTTTGGACAGGAAAATAGTGGATTTGCCGCAGAATCCATTTCGCCTTTTACTGAAACTTCTTCGTCGACCTCTACAATATTCAAAACCACCTCGTTTGAGAGCCAGTTTTCTTCTGGGGAATTCTCGGTGTAATATCATTGCAAGTTTCAACGGAAAGAAAGAATGTAGAGGTCGATGAAGAAGTTTATGTAAAAGCCGACTGGATTGCCCCGCCCCCCGGCGGTAAATCCACCATTTTGGAAGGTTGGGAGCTTTATTGTTCTGAAGTAAAGGTTCCCCATCAACTTTTTTTGATATTGAGAACCCTGGCTACAGACGAAATTCCAAAACAAATATGTTCCTAAACTTGTAGGGGTACAATACCAGAAACGAATTGTAAGACCTCTGTAAGACAAGTGCAGCAGCACAAAACTCACAGTTGTAACTAAGAATGACACAGTTATTGCAATGAATTCCATGTTACGTGCTTTAAACAAAATTACGTTGCCAAGAATTTTACTAATAAATACCCCTTATTCGATGGTTTAACAGATAATACGCGCGGATATTTTCCGAGTTGCGTAGTAATTTTTCGAGCCCCGCAGGGGCGAGAAAAAATGCGAGCAATGAGTAAAATGTCTGCACGTATTATCTGTTAAACCATCGAATAAGGGATTTATTATTCGACTGAAATTCTTGTATTTATAACAGCTTGTGAACCGAGATGCTACTGTGTAAAACGGCAATCTACTGTGTAATACGCTGGGATATTTTGCGTGTTCTCTTTCCCTTATAAGGTAAAATGACGTCACAGTCGAATAATAAATGTTCAGACAGTAGCTCAGGAGACTACTCGTTTTCCACCTTCGATGTAAGAAATGTTGACGTGACAAAGCTGGTGACCTGGGACAAAGTAAAACTTGTCACGGTGCTTAGCAATGCTGTCACGCTCGGCACGGCGATGAACGGACTTTGACTTCTCGACGTTCTTGTATCGTTCTCGACCCAAAGAAATCAAAGGTGAGTCCTGCTTTACTTTCGTTTTGTTTTATTTTTATGTCTTAGGGACCGGTCATTATTTTTGTAGAGGGGGGGGGGGGAAGATTTTGATAGATGAAAATTTTTGCCAGGCCCCCCCTCCTCAGGTCTTAAAATGTTAAGTAGCCCCCCCCCTCTTAATTCAATATTTCATTGTTTCCCCCCCCCCCCCCCCCCCCCCCCCGCCATTTTTTCACTTAGTCAGCCAAGGCTTCTTTGCACTGGATGCCCTTACAGCAATAGGACAAATTATGGACAAGCTTGAAAAGTGATACTTAAGTACTGGTTGTTGGAAAAGTACTGGTTCTATAAAGTAGTGTTTTGTTGCAGTCATGCAGTATAAGAAAAATATTCCTTTCCAGCATTGGAAAAGTTATATATCTTCTAACGTTGCCATCACAACATTTGCAATCAAGGTGCCACTTTTCAGATGTTGGACACCCAGTATTAAACCCAGGAAGATAAATATTTTTTCCAATATATTTTCCAAGGTGGAAAGCAATATTTTTTGTGTTATGTTATTCATGTTTTATTACTTCATGGGCTATTGAACCAATAAATATTTTGTTAATTTTGATATTTCTAAATGCAGCCAAAATCAAACACTGAAACAGGCTGATCTGGATTTGTCTTTTAATAAAGTGTGAAATATTAAAGCAATGAAGTTTATGACAATATTCTTCTAAATGGGTTGACCCCCCCGCCCCCCCTTCTTTTTTTCCCTCCCCCACTCCACATAAATAATGACCGGTCCCTTATGTTATCATATAAGAAGATGCCCTAAGAAAGTAGTGAAGATGAAGAGATTCACAAGGTTTTATCGGCGATAATTCTTGGTTGTAAACAAAGTATAAAGCGATTTGTCTTAATTTGCATGGGAAACGACTAAAAGGAATAGAACTTTTTCGAAGCCACAGAGGATGCATTTTACCAGGAAAAGCTAAATATGGCCATAAAGTGGTACGAGGAAGGTCTCCTTGAAAAAATATACAAAAACACTAGGGCAATGCAATTTTATCGGCGGTCGATACGACTGTTGTTGATGATCAACATTCTCCAATTTCGATCAAGTAGCGTGAATGTTTTCGGCTGTCAAACTTTGCAGTTTTAATTGCCCCAAAATTTTATTTCATATTTCAATAGAACTAGAGTTGCTGTTTTATTAGAATGTTAACTTGTGTTCGAAATCCATGTACCAGATAGCGATTTTTGTTTCTAAATTTAGCCAATTTTGACACTTTTAAAAACAAAGCCCCCCCCCCCCCCTTTACATAATTTAAGACAGTTTATGCTCTTGTTGTCAACTTTAAGTTGCGTATTTGACGTTGTCGTTCCAAGCAAATGAAGTGTTCTTTAAAAGAGATTTTCTTGCACATATTGGAAGAATGTGTTTAAGAAAACAATTAGTTTACTTTGTATATAGCACTCATCCAAACTTGACCAATTTTATAATACCATAATAAGCACCCTAAGTGCGGCAAATGAGAGCTTTTTCAAAGCTATACATCTAGCATGATTAATTTATTATCATTTTTCGAGATCCTGAGTTGGTCTGTTGTTCGTTAACAACTGCAAACCACATGGAATACCTTGGTATATCATATATTTTATTTTTTTCGCGAAAAAAGTCAATTACTTAAAATATTTAAATCTATGGCCCTATTTTATATCCGCAACCCGTACAGTGTACTTAATCAGTTTAAAACTCATGTTTAACAATATCAAAAGCAACACATAAAATGTTGCTAAATAGACGACTCTTTTAATTTACTTGCGATTAACAAGGCAAAATCTATTGTCAAGTTTATGTTATTTTCGCGATATCCTGACTTGATCAGTTATTGAAAACTAAATCTAATTGGATAATAATCAAATGCAAAGCATAAAATGTTGAGTAAACGAGTATAGGACCGAACGGAAGTAAATAAAATGTTGATTGTTATTAAGAAAAAGCAAATATTAAGACAAAATATGTTGTATGTTATCTTATGTTGTTCCAATCCTGACCTGATCAGTTAATGAAATTTACAGCTAAACGATATTTAATAGCATCAGTAACAGCACATTGCTGAGTATATACGAATGTCACTGTCAGCTAAAAACAATAAAACAGGTCAATAATGAACGCATAATTAACTCCCTCTATCAAGTCAAGACTAAATATTTATGTTTAGTTTATCTTATTTTCCTAATGCTGACTTGCTTATTAAATACAAATTATAGCTTAATGATTTATATCAATGGCAACCAAGTTTATGACATGTTTCGGTTTTCGAGCCATATTGTACTCATAGCAATAAAATGGTCGAAACATTAAAACTGTAAACGTCTATGGAACAACAAGACGTATATAAATTTGTCTTACTTATCTGATCGTCACGTGATCAGTTAAAAATTAATGGATAAATGATGACATTAATAACAGAAAACTGAAGTGTTCGGTATAAGAAAGTTGGAATAATTAAATATTAAGGAATATGCCTTTGATAAAAACCAAAACTATTCCATCTATAATCAATTTCACTCAATTTTTTCATAAAACTCCCATAAAGTAGATAATGTCAACTCCCTCGCTATTACGTCGGTACTCAGGATAAAACGTGTGTCAGGTCAACCTGGTCGACCGTCATTTCTTTCGCTCTTTTAAGCCTGGACTAACAATCTCCCGTTTTCTCGGCCCCATGCTCTAGGTACATTGCTGGTATTGTGTAATAAATTTGCTTAGCTAGATTTATGAGTTTATCCCTGTCACTACACGGTTTCATTAAAGACAGCCTAACAACCATTTAACGCCTTAGTCGAGAAACGCTACCAACCGCCATTCCTATCAAATAAGTCGGACGTTTTATGATAACATTTATTTTTTCTTTCAGTCATTTGCTGGACTTTAAAGTTATAGGCTAACCAAAAACCCGAGAAATATATATTCTGACCAATCAGAGAAAATCTGCTTTTTTCGCAGATCAGGACAAAAGACAAACTCCCTGATGGCGGTTTCCTCCCATTTATAACAGTTGCCTCACTAACATGTCTCTGCTTGATTCGAGTTCTGATTTGTTGATTTCATTGTTTGTGTAAGTTGTGATTGGTCAGATGTAGCTACTGGAGTTTTGGTTTGCCACTTGTGTTAAAATACAGCTCCGCCCAGTTTTGATTACAATTTAATTGCGTGTCTATCTTTTTCCGTATCAGCTATTTAACCGTGTCAGGTGATGTTGCTACTCTACTTTCGAGCAGTCAACCATTTCCTTCTAGGAGGTGGAATTGGCTTGTTGCTTGCCCCAGTTGCTCGTCCGTCTGGTCTATCTTCAGCTGCGATGTCCTCGACCTTTGAGTATTTGGTTCCATCGTAGTGTGACATATCCAGCATTTCGATGTACATCTAAGATTAAGATCATGATAATCTATTTAACCCCTTAATTTCCCAAAGTACCAAACATCAAAATTCAAGAGAAAACCCAAATTTAGTTTTGTAAATCATTGAAAAACAAATGGTACCAAGCAAAAGCACCCGAAAAGGTTTCATTTGAATGGTCACACCATAGGATTTCATCCACAGACTCAAAAGTTAAAACAAATGGTATCATGTAAATTACTGCTGAAGAGGTTTCATTTGAATGGTCACAACATAGGATTTCGTCCACAGACTCAAAAGTTAAAAGAAATGGCACCATGCAAAAGCACTGCCGAAAAGGTTTCATTTGAATGGTCACACCATAGGATTTCGTCAACAGACTCAAAAGTTAGAACAAATGGTACCATGCAAAAGTACTGCTGAAGAGGTTACATATGAATGGTCACACCATAGGATTTCATCAACAGACTCAAAAGTTAGAACAAATGGTACCACTGGATGCAAAAGTACTGCTGAAGAGGTTTCATTTGAATGGTCACACCATAGGATTTCATCAACAGACTCAAAAGTTAGAACAAATGATACCATGCAAAAGTACTGCCGAAGAGGTTTCATTTGAATGGTCACTCCATAGAATTTCATCAACAGACTCAAAAGTTAGAACAAATGGTACCATGCAAAAGTACTGCTGAAGAGGTTTCATTTGAATGGTCACTCCATAGGATTTCGTCAACAGACTCAAAAGTTAGAACTACATTACATGTCTACATTATTGACACTAGGAGCGAAAAATTTAAAAGATGCCATCATTCTACTACAATCAACCGAATTTACTATACTTTGCTGTTACTTTGTTATCACAATCCTTTATAACTTTCATTTCTTACTCTGTGATTCGGATGATAATAATATAAGAATAATAAATAAAAACTGTAATTCCGAGTCAAAGCGATTAAGTGATTTTGCTAATCGCGGAGGATGCTAACAAATAATTATCTGCATTCTACAACCGTATTCTAGAGTTTTCACCGAAAATCCCTACCCTATCCTAGACCCGCTATTTTTCAGAAACTTTTATCTTCATACCACTGATCAGTTTCCCGGTAAATGATATCCTATTTTAGACCAAATCCCTCTGATTTATAATACCCCTACTCCCATATAACTTATATATGGGAGTCCTCCCCCCCGATATGATACCCTGTTCTTGTCCAAAACCCTCTGATTTATCATACCCTATCCCAGGCAAAACTGGTACACCCATATAACTTATATATGGGAGTTTCTCCCCCCCCCCACCCCTGATATGGTAGCCTGTTCTAGACCAAAACCCTCTGTTTTGTCATAACCTATCCCAGACAAAACTGCCATACCCATATAACTTATATATGGGAATTCCCCCCCCCCCTGATATGGTACCCTGTTCTAGTCCAAAACCCTCTGATTAAATATATGAGAGTTCTCCCTCCCCGATATGATATCCTATTCTAATCCAAGACCCTCTGATTTATCATACCCTATCCCAGACAAAACCGCTACACCCATATAACTTATGTATGGGAGTCCCAACCCCTGATATGATACCCTGTTCTATACCAAAACCCTCTGATTTATCATAACCTATCCCAGACAAAACTGCTACACCCATATGACTTATATATGGGACCCCCCCCCCCCCGATATGATACCCTGTTCTAGACTAAAACCCTCTGATTTATCATACCCTATCACAGGCAAAACTGCTTTACCTATATAACTTATTCATGGGAGTCCCCCCCCCCCCCCCCACCCTGATATGGTACCCTGTTCTAGTCCAAAACCCTCTTATTTATCATACCCTATCACAATCAAAGCTGCTATACCCATTTATAAAATAACTGAGACACTACGCGCGTTCTGATTGGCCAAAGACCTATTAACTATTGTGCCGGTAAACTCATAGAAAACCGCGCAAGCGAAACTGTAAAGTAAACAAAGTTCAATTTTCCACTGCATCAACACAAGCGTGATGAGAAAGAATTTCACAACTCGAGCCGGTTTAGTGTCTTATTGCATATTGTGGTCTGTTAGAAGATGAGAAGAGAAGATATGTTTCTTGTAAACGATAAGTTGCTGCTCAAACCTACAAAATAAAAAAAAAATTCCCACGCACGCAAACAAAAAACGGCTTAACGACAAAAGAACACTAAGCTTTAATATTTTAAAACTGATATCAACAACAGGAATATATTTTCATTTAACATTGGCTTGGAAAGGCTTACATGCAGCGATCAATGACAATCAAACAACCTCGATATGTACTTTGTGAAGTTCATTGAACTGAAGGTTTAGCTATTAGTGGAAAGCTCAAAAATTAAGCTTATGGATCCCAAAGAGAAAACAATGGCTTTCAAACTGAGGAATTTTCGATTGAAATTCACTGAATTGAAGTTTATAAATGTTCCTACAAATCCTAAGATAACTTCCAAATAAGACGGATTTTCACAGTGGAATTAAAAAGCAAGGCTTAAGCTTATAGCTTTGTTGTTTAGGATAATTATTTTACGCCGATTCCATTTATCTTACGCTTTATCGTGTTTTGTTTTTGAGATTTTTTCACTGAATACTTTTGTACCCGATGCAGTTTAAATTCTGATTATGTGTCCAAGCAAGGATGATCAATTAGCAAGAAGAAAATGAAGCTAACAAAACTTATAGGTTTATGGTTAAACAAATTATTTGCATGGAATGATCAAACAATTCAACTGTAGGCTTAAAAAACAATGAGCTTAGTTTTCATTCAGAACTTAAAATGTAGAGAAGTACGGGCTTCATTGTACACTTCAAAGTAAGTGGATAAAGTCGAAAACATTTAAAGAAGCTGAGTTTCTGGAACTAACCTTTATTCAATTGAAAAATTCTTGACAAAAAGGCAATCTTTGAATCCAACATACGCCATAAAAATTTTAGGCTTTCAAATTACTTTCCTCGTACATTCATGTTTGCGGCGGCAGATTCCGGACACAATTTTCTGGATTTCCCATTCAAAGAACTTTTGAATCATTGAATATATTTTCTTCTTTCAGCTGACGAATTTCAAAGCGCTAAACCTTTTCATCACTTTCGTTGAACCCGTGAATTTGTCAGTGCAGCTTTGTCAAAGGCATCGTGTAAAGTTCATTCTTTCAGCGGCTCTGATTGGTTTTCCCGGTCATATGATGAATGTTATGAGAACAAGCTACTTGATCGGCACAAAACTACAACAAATTTCTCTCGGCCCAAACGCTTTTCATAGTTATTTCATAAAAGCAATAGAACACATTTTCTATGACTTTACCGGCGTAATAGAACCACTTGGGATGTTGGGAGAACACTCGAAAAGCTTGTAAACCACTCGCCTACGGCTCGTGGTTTACAAGCTTTTCTCGTGTTCTCCCAACATCCCGCGTGGTTCTATTACGCCGGTAAAGTCATAGAAAATGTGTTCTATTGCTTAAATAACTTATATATGGAAGTCCCCACACTGGGGCCGTTTGGATGTCTTTCAAACCCAAAACGGTGTCAAATTATTACAAACAAACCTTTCGCTCGATGTATTTTATCATTTTCTGCCGAATAGCTTCAAACGGCGGGCGAAAGTCAGGGTTATCTTCCCAGCATCTCATCATTAGATGATACCTAAACATAAACAATTTGAATTTCTTAGCAGTTCTTAAGGTCTTTATCGTTGTTGATTTTTTAACTTAAAATATGTGCGGATTAAAATATCCACATTATATAACACCAAAAAAAAAAAAAAACATTGCCTAGAAATTCGCGTGTCTTAAAATCGACATTCAACTAATTTCGGTCTTGTCGGGACATGATTTTTTTCCAAGTTGCTGCATATATAATTAATTATCTTTTTCTTCTGTTTGCCTCCTTGAAGAATATAAAAAAGGAATTTACTCCAATTGAGTAAATTAAGACAGTACGTTGCATCTCGTTACTTTGAAGCCAGGGTACTTAAAAAATTTAAGGATATATTATGTGAGCGAAAACATATTAAATGACATACTGTTAATTTCTCTACTTGTGCTGAACGAGTATCGTCCCATAATACCATGCTGTAAACTAAAAGACAGTTTTTCAAGTGCAAGAAAAACTTACAGGGTGTCGTCAATGTGTTCCGGTTTCGGCATGCGGTAGCCATCTCTTATTTCCGCAATCGTTGTGGCTTCTGTCCACTCCGGATATGGAATGCCCCCTGTTAATAAAAGTTACACATTTTTTCTATTACTTTTACGCAGGAAAGCTTGTCTTAGCTTTCCACACAAGGGCGTGCGACATTCAACATATATGGAACTGAAGGATAGTAAGAAATGGTGAACTATCACAAGGAACCATTGGCCAGCATCCTATCACTATGATTCACTATACTTTAAGTACATGTAATACATAAGTATCAAGGAAACCTTAACTAAAATAATATTACACTAATGGCTTTGAAACTTAAAGGGTTTAAAGTACGTCAAATTTGTCTTAGGCAAGGTAGGTCGCTTTAAGTGATGACGTCATACACACAAGAATTACGCATTGGCCGAATTCCGAATGGTCTCAATCTTTGTTCCGCCATCACGTTATAAAGGGCCAAAAATTACAGCATACCTACTTTAATGTACTATTTATCCCTTGAGATTATTAAAAACAACAGTACAAGTGACATACCAATAGTGAAAATCTCGTAGAGAACGACTCCATACGACCACCTGTAAATTGCATGAAATGAATCATTGTTTTTTACTGTTTTGCATACACACTTTACTCTCATCCCACTGTCGCTAGAGAGATTCACTACTACAGTGCATAAAATAATTCATTTGTTAAATAAATATCCTATTTTCACATACACATCACTCTTGGCGGAGAGTTCTGCAGCATCTCCATAGAGAATCTCAGGTGCCGTCCATTTAACTGGGATGCAGCCCTGTGAAAGCATCGAACAGTAAAAGAAAATGTTAAAACTGGAGCGGACTGTTATTCAACCAGGTTAACTAATATTTCTCATTACGTTTTGAATGAAATAATTTACAAACTAAATTGTTCCATTTTTAGTGGCATACAGCTGAAGATACTTTAACAAGTTAAAACGTCTTTCTTTCTAGAATTCATAAAAATGGAACAGTTTGATCCTACTTTTTTACAACAGTTTTGATTACACAGTTACCTTTTTGGCATTCCCATGGCCGTATTTAAAGTTCTGATATGCTAACCCAAAATCGGTCACCTTGCAAGTAAAATTGCGATCAAGGAGGACATTCCTGGCTGCCAAATCACGGTGAATTACCTACAATAGTCAAATAATAGGACATTCATTCTTGAAGTTATTTCTTCATGAGTAAATATAATCTCAAGTAATAAATATATATATATATATCTCAACAGCACTTTTATTGCTTCATGGTATACTATGTTGTTACATGAAGTATTAAACCAACACACTCCATGGTATCCAATGTAACGTTTCAGATACTGTCACTGGGAGTCTAAATAGTTTTCTTTTTAATTTACAGCGAACATCAAACAATCGTCTCCTGCTATCAATTATTGCTCATAAAGCTTTTAATAATTTAGATTTAACCCTATTCAAACCGGGGGGGGGGGGGGGGGGGGGGCGGAAAGTGTCCGCGCCGACTTTGAACGTTTATAACTTCTAAGCCTTTCTACCTACAGCCTTGAAACTTCTCGACTTTTCCTAAAATTTATCTGTGAACATTTTGGCAGACAGTATGTTGTCAAAGAAAATTTGACGTTGCCATGGCAACCACATTTTGACGGATGCTTTTTGCTCATTTTGAGAGATAAGTATTTCCTCTGTTTATTTTATGTTATTCTGTTTTACACTGACCTTTATTATGGATTTAAACACCAAACGATGCATTGTTGTCGTCCTTCATCCAAAATAAAAAAAAATAAGGAGGCGTTTCCATGGTAACCGTAGTTAAAGAGGCTTTTTTGTAGTACTTTCAAATTTCACTTTTTTCTACCTTTTATCGCATATTTTTTATTTTAGTTTTTTACTCTTTGCTTGATTTAAATGTTAATCTTTTAATTTTGAGTGACTTTGGGTAATTTTAGCGCATATTCCGTGCTCAGGATACGATATTCTAATTATGTGGATCGATAGAATTTCGGACATATAATGTCTCCTGAAAATTTGGTGTCCATACCTACTTTCCTGTAGAAGTTACGAAGGGGGGGGGGGGGGAGGGGCGGAATCCCCCCCCCCCCCCCGTCTCAGAAGATCCAAAAAAGCCCGGTCTGAATAGGGTTAAAGGAAATTAATAGACTGGTTGTTAAGGACCCTTCGTGTTATAACCTTAGAACATCTCTGAACGTTAATGTAACCAGACCTAGAACTGAGCTGGGCCGTAGAACCTTTATACATAGAGCTGCAATAGCATGGAACTCATTACGGGATAAAATTAAACAGTACACTAATCCTGAGACCTTTAAAATGAAGTTAAAATTAATGACAAATGTCATTAAGGACATTAATTTTGAAAAAGGGTGCTCTGTTACTTATAATAAGGACTCAGATTTTCGGTATTATTAATTTTATTTACATACCTTATTAGGTTATTGTATATACTTTTTTTTATTAATATTTATTATATATTAATCAGCCATAGTAGGTCCATATCAGCTGTAAAGTTGCCTGTTATTTGACCTGCTTTACTAAATAAAGCATGATGACGATGAACATGCCATAAAATAACTAAATTGACACGTTTGACACTAATACTGCAACAGATTCGTTCCACTGTTTCTACATTTGCATGAGCTTACAACGAAATGAGTCACTCGAACGCGAAAAATGTTTGTCCCATATATATTTATAGTGAAATTCAAAATGTTTACACAAAGTTTAAAACTACACATCTCGGTCAAATTTTGAAGCGCAAGAGCATTTCGTTCAAGAGTTATAGGCGAACGAATATTAGACATCTTTAGTAAGAAATGTATGGAGCAGCCATCTTGGTGACCCATGTACTTAGGGGCACCAACATGGCGGCCAAAACTTCTTAATTAACCTTAAATCTCGTTACAAAATATTGGATTCAAATTGCAAAAACAACTTTCAACTGGTTCAATTTTGTTTATTTTCACGGCTTATCTGAAATTGCGTGACGAATTGCGTCACACATTTAAAATCTATAAAATTCGGAAGCAAAATATCGTTACCCACATACCATGTTAGAAACAGCTTTGTGGGATGTATAGTTTAGATTATTTTATGTTTATGAGGTCATTTTCAAACCCCTAATAGTGCTTCCAACGTTTATTTACTATCCGAAAGTAACGGAGACGGTTACTTTCGGAATTCTACAGTATCCTTTTTTAGTTGTTCACATACCCCTTTGGATCCAAGGTACACCATTCCGGTAGCAATTTGCTTAGCAAACAAGACCAGGTCATATGGCTGCAGTTCAAAAGCCTCGCCCTCTCCAAAATGGTACTTGTCATGAATTCCTCGGCTTTTTCTCAGATAACCGAGCAAATCTCCATACGCCATGTATTCCATGATCATAATTGGGTGTTCTATAAGTAGAAACAAAATGATTATAGAAACAAAGCATTTTAAATAGTTTGCACCACGTTACCAGTCATTTCAAAGACCGAGTAGGTGGATGGCGTGACGGAAAGTACCTGCATATGAACAGTACAATCATGCAGTGCTTTCAAATCTGTTCACTCAACTCCCAACCATTTCTTCTGGGGGTAGCTTAGGAACAAGGCCTTATTAAGTGTTGTATCATGTTATTATAGCCATGCAGGTCTTGTCGCATTAAAATAAGCCGAGGTAACAACGACATGACATGAATAAAATACAAGTACAACGGCTTACTTTGGGTAGTTACACAACCAAGAAACTTAATAATGTTAGGCTTGGGTTTTTCATTAAGAAGTTTTCCCAACTCGATCTCCCTCATCAACGCTTTTCTTCCGTCAGCTCCAGCAGTGGCTGCAACATAAGAAATCAGAGCGCTTTCAGACATTTACAATATCTAATGCAATATCTGGATATCAGTTTACATATTTACAGAACAGAGGCATATCTATATATACTCCAGCTCTGCTTCCGGGGAGGACATCCATATAAAAATGATAGGGGTGTTCGTCTTACCTTTTAGGGGTAAAAAGATCTAAAATGACCACCGTTACAGTTATGGCGGTACCTCTTAAGGTATTAAGCCGAACAAATAGCCCATTTCGAAAAATACCATTGATAATAATCTTTAATGTGCAGGCTCAGCCTCACTGGGGTGTAATTATTCAAGCCTCTTCTTTTAGAATGGCACAATAATATTTGCGACAAAAGGGTGATTGTGACTTAAAGTCATTACAGAACTACTAAGACTACATCGGTCGCACTTGGGCATACGTTCGCGTGGATTTTATCCTGTATTAGCATTACGGTCATACGAAAGGATTTCGATGAGTACAAAAAGTGAATGAGTAGTATGTTTATTTACCACTGAACGTAGCTTAGTTAATATAGTGAATAAAAGTAATCAGTTCTCACGTATGAAGCACTTTGCTGCAACAATCTGTTTTCCACGTCCTCCATCTGGTTCGCTCAAAGTTGCTTTCCATACTGCTCCAAATGCCCCAGTGCCAATGACCTCTCGAAGAACCAAACGGGCACGTGAGATTTCCCAATGATCAACCGCACTATTCATCTCTTCCAACTCAATCCCCTCCTCTTCATCAGCGAGTCTAGACCTGGCACTGTAACATAAATTAAAAGTCAAAACTGACGAAACTTGTTAAAAATAATAGTGTTTAATACTTTTAAATTGGATAAATATACAACTGAAGCTTCCTCACTCAACTACCTCATCCCAGACTAAATAGATGAATATTGATTATATGATAGTTCATAAACAACAAACACCATTTTTTAGGGTTTTGTCACTGGGTGAGGCCAAACAACTTTTACAAAATACTGGAGGTTTTTTGACACATAAATAAAGTTATTATTATTATTATTATTATTATTATTATTATTATTATAATAATTATTATAAGTAACTAGAACTATAACAAAGATGCAGTACATAACACACGAACAATGTAAATTTAATCTTTCCTGTAAAAAAGCTCTCTTTTCTTTTGTCTTAAATTTAATTATTACAACAACTTGAACCATTATGTTATGACCGTTATAATCAGAAAGTTGCTATAATTTCATTCCATAGAATGTTATCTTTTTAATCTTACTTCGAGCACCCTAACCACGAAAAGAATCGATCAGGCACCTCAAAGGCTAAAATTTTGGAAGGTAACAAATTAATTGTTAAACTTACATGGCCTTGGCTGTTCTCCCAATTGATAAATAAATAAACAAAACAAAAAAAAAACATAAATAACTCAATAAATATGTACATAGATACGTGAGTGACTAAGTAATTGGTCAGGTGCGGAAGATCAGTCTATGGACGTACGTCTTTAAGGGTTTTCATCCACTTGTCATCTTTAAGTTAAGGTTGAGCTGCATTGTTGGGGTTGGTTAAAGTGTGAATTTGGTGGATATGGGATATATTGTAAGCTAAAGAGGGTCATCACTCATCACCATAATGTTTATTGATCCAGGGCCTTTGCCAAAGCAAAGTTTGTCGATGGCGCTTCTAAAGAAACCGATTTTAACTTGAAAAAATGCTGCGTGATACTGTGCGAATAACATGTATACTTAACCTTAAAATTTCTGAATACAAAGGACAAACTACAAAAATCTCCGAGATAATGACCCCTGCCTTTTGCAGGCCATAAAGTGAATGTGCGTATCCGTAAGATTCTGGTCTTTCCTCGTTCAATCATCTCATCAATATTTGTTTCATGTGTCTTCTCTTGCTCTTTCTTTGTCCTTCTTAGCTTTCAGCTACCATGTTACCATGGAAAGCAAGGTATTAAGGTGGTTCGATACAGTTTTCTGGAGACCATACCAACATTTTTCAATCGGCTTTTAAGCGGCCTTCTCCAGGTCAGATCAACGTGAAATTTTCACCACTAACTGGTTTTGAATTGAAGTTTGGCAAGATATATTTTCTGGTAAAATCGATATTACCATGACAACGATAAACAAGAAACTTAGAAATCAGTAAAAGTGAAATTTAGCGCGTTTAAGATTTCGCATTGAAAATCCCACATAGGCATCTTAAAATATGGTATATGGCATACATATTTTGCAAGAATAAAAAAATTCTGTATGTTTGAATTAAAATAAATCGCAATAACATTTCAAACCTTATTATTTGTGTACTGGTATTAAATTGATCGAGAGATTAACACTGGTTTTGTGAAATTACTTAATGATAATGTCAAAAAGTAGCTTGATGTTATGTTTGTAAACTTTGAAAGTTTTGTTTACTTTCGCTTTTGCGATCTTGAGAACTACCTTTTTTCCTAACATCGCTTCATGTGCAATTTTTGGGTAATTTTCGATTTTAATGGCTTTTGCAAAAATCTGAGAAACGGCTCGATGGATTTTTTTTTAAAACATTCACTGTGCATTCTTACCGATATGTAAAATATTATCTGAAAGTTTTATTGGCATTGATTTACTGGAACGCCTTTAAATTTAAAGATGAAGACGACTTACGAACCGGCCGAAAAAAATGGCGTTACAAATTTACTTTTTTAAGTTATTCTCAGTAATGATTTCAAATCAATGCGCACAATGCAAGTAAATGCTATATTAAGCGAATTCAAAACTTAGCGTCGCTGTCACGAGGAGAGATTTTGAGAACTTTCTCTACCTTGTTAGAATTTGGAGACAAAGATTTGAACTGTTTTTCGAAAAATTAAAGCAGTTAAAAAAGTGAAAGCATTGATCGTGATTCATACAGAAAATAGTATTTTTGAGCTGAAAATTGTTAGACTGCTTGTCGGCGCCAAATGCTTGTTATCTATATCAAACATCTGACGACGCGCAGTCTAGTGATCGCTATATTTATGGGATTCGAGATGTCATAGGAAAAGTCATCGACTTTACTGGTATTGGAGGTAAATATTTTATTTTTTCTCCCTGTGATTCCTCTTATTTTGATATATTTTTCGAAAATCTGAATCAGTTAAAAAAGTGGATTTTTGGAGATGCATACATATAAAAAGTATTTTTTTAAGCTGCAACGTTTTCAGACTGCGTGTCGCCAAACGCTTGTTATTTATATCACACACCTGGCGTCGCGCAGTCTTGTTAGAAATTTCTCTTCGAGTGTTAAAAAATATATCACGAGTGAGCGCAGCGAACGAGTGAAATATTTTTCGACACTGCTTCTGTTTATTACATGTAATAAAGAATGTCGTTTCTATAAATATATTTCACCGGCCTTTTTTCTAAGATCACAGTTCAAAATAATCAAAAAATGTTGAAATACTTTTCCAGTTACGCGTTTTCGATTTTTTTTTTCTAAATTTATGCTCACGAGAGCCCGAGTCTATCTTTTACATCGCGCGACCAGTCGCGCCGACAAATCTCGCCGACTACCGTGTAGCATGAACTTTATGCGGGAACAATTTTTTAACAAGTCTGAAAGAAACTTAATATTTTCAACTTTTATTACTTGCGGCCTGTATCTCACCCCCGATTTCTCTCTCAACTACAATAACCGCGAGGACAAAATTGCGATGACTGTTTTCCGAAAAACATGAACACACTATGCGCACGAATCCGCTCGTTATTCATGGTAATACAGTGGAATCCCGATTTTTTTGAATACTCGATTTTTCGAAACTCCCGATTATTCGAACCAATTTCCGTTTCCCTTGGAGGTTTGAAAAATCGAGATTCCACTGAAGTATTTACATTTCTTTCCGACAAGCGAAATGATATGCAGCGTTCCGACTTATGTGCGTTTTATCTCAAAATATCAAGTAATACACTAACTGTAAATCTAAAAAATCTGAATGTCAAAAATAGATAAATTAATAACACAAAACATTTTCAAGAAATTTGTTCATAGTTAGTTATCCCATCTCAGATGCCACAATATTGAAAAAGAAAGAAACAGCAACATTCAAATGTGTTTTTCGTGAAGAAATAAAGGTAATTATAAACAGCTGAAAACAGCTGGAGGGTTAAAATTCACAGACAAGCGTGCTTTCCATCATCGTGGCATATCAACGGCTCTTTTAAAGTTTGGGCTTTCTAAAAAAAAAGTCGCGATTAAAGCGCTTGTCCTGGCGATACTTTTACAGTCAAAATACTCAGCGCGTTTCCCTTATCATTTTGGAATGACTTTCATTAATCGGGAACGGATTGCATTATTGAAATCAAATTCAGGTTAAAAATTGAATATTGTAATATCGGCCAACGGTAGCCTCATTTGAAATAACGGATGATGATTGGTTTGTTATAGACATCAGGCGAATGTTCACGTGCAAAGCAGGCGACAGTTGGAAGGTTTGACACATCGCAGTATTTCTGTTCGCTCAACAAAAACTCATCACTGAGTATTTTTTTGACGTAAAGAAGCTCTGCATTTATACAACTCCGAAGAAGAATTCTTAAAATGCTAGTGTGATAGCTCTGAAAGAGAAATTTTCTCGGAAAGTGAAGAAAATTTCCTATGAAGTCCAAGCGACTGAATACACCGAAACCAACAGCAGCGAACGCTTGCGTATTTCGAATGAGGCTACCGTTGGAAGATTTCAATAACGCAATCCGTTCCCGATTAATGAAAGTCATTCCCAAATGATAAGCGGAACGCGCTGGGTATTTTGACTGTAATTAAAATGATGAAAACGCCCATATACGGCACATTCTAATCATAAGAAGTTTGATGTCTACAAATTGTTGGCGGCACAGTGTCTTGGTTGTATCAGATATCAAAGGAAATTTCATTATTTTCAGTTGCTAATTTCACAATGACTGTGCGAATTCTCGCGCGCTGATTGGCTTAGAGCTATATGAAGATGACGTAATGAGTAACGCAGTGTAAGTCATGTTGTCAAACTTTTAGCGCTGTCGGTTCTTCAAAGAGCGACAAATGCCCTCTACTAAAGCAAGCTTTAAACAAGATGTTTTTAATTAGTACATGCTCTTACGTCCGTCAAATTTGATGTTCAATAAGCTAAACTTGCCTAAAATTGTCTCGTCGACGATTTGTCGCCGCAAAAACACAAAAACGCAGCTGAAAACGATTGTACTTGAAGCAATTTCCGATTGGAGAAATGGTTACCTTTATGAATTCTGCGTGGTCCGTTTGCATCGTGCAAGCTTTTTGCATGCAACCTTGTTATTCTATATTTTCACGATTATAGATTTTATTTTCAACATTATAGAATTTGTTTTCAGAATAGCGACAACCAAGTTAAACAGAATTTGTGTGAGCGCGTTTTTAGTTACAAATACTCATAAGTCGCTAAACATTTAAAGGGAGCCTCCATTGTTATGACAAATTGACGTCAAATTGTTGGAAATAAAGTCTAAATTATTTTTTTTTCAAAAAACAGGTGCAAATATAATTTTAGTGTACAAAAAAATGGATACGAATATCGCCTATTTTCTCTTTTAAATTTCCCGCGCGCCGCCATTTTGAATATTTATGAAGTGTTACGGTTGTCTTATTGTTGCATACAAAAGAACTTCGATTCATAACAATAGCGGCAACCGTAACACGTCATAAATATTCAAAATGGCGGCGCACGGGAAATTCAAAAGCGAAAATTAGCGATATTTATATCCATTTAAGTTGTACACTAAAATTATATTCGCACCTGTTCTTTTAAAACTTTTAAATTTCGACTTTATTTCCAACAATTTAACGTCAATTTATTCTGACAATGGATGTTCCCTTTAAATATTCCCATCATGCATCACCCCTCCAACCACCCCTGTACGTCCGAGGGTTAAAGCATTATCTTGCTTATTTCTCTTACGTAATTTTGCCAATTTATACCTGACAAAATCTACTTGGTTTGAATATTGTGTAAGTTGAGGCGGTTTGTTTGTTATGAGAAGCAAGATAATTGATTGTCCAAAAAGAGTTCGTACCTTTTATTCGTCGACCCAAAAGTTAACCCAAGTAACCTCCCCCCCCGGGTTGGGGGGGGGGGGGGGGGTTCGTACCTTTTATTCGTCGTTTGCAAATGCACCAGGTGAACAATGCCAGAACAATAACAGCTCCAACAGGACCAACAATGTACTCCCACTTCACCGTCTCCCCACCGGAAAGAGCAGCTGAAAGAAATATGTTTTGAACAGAAAATCAACTGTTTAGCTGAAGGTTATGTCAACACTTTCGTCTTGTAATAAAGTACTTAATTCTTAAACCAGTAAATGAAATACGAGCCTTCATTAAATTTAAATATACCACGGAGACGCACTTCGATGTTGTGTAACTAGCCGTGGTTCTGAGCTATGATTTACGTTGGACCAGTGTATTGAAATTGTTCTAATAGTTGACGGGACGGGACGGGACGGGACGGGACGGGACGGGACGACATGACATGACATGACATGACATGACATGATATGATTATATTGTTTTATTATACATGTGAAATTTAATGAGTCTGAAAAAAATATCAAACTGCAACAAATGATAATATCCTACCCTGAACTTCGATCTCCACAGCAGAGGACATAAAGCCAGCCTGGTTGTGCGCTTCACAAGAATAAGCACCGCTGTCATCACTCCTAACGTTTTCAATAACAAGCCTACTCGTGTCGTCATTCCGACTGATTCGTGCTCTTGGAGTCACTGGGGAACCGTTTTTCTTCCATTTGACTTCCACTGTTGTGTCACTGACTTTGCAAATCAATTCTAGCTTTTCACCGACCGGAATTGTGGGGTATGACTTTCGCATTATTTCAGCGGTGGGTTTTTCTTATGTCAAAATAGAACAAAAATACGAACAAATAAATCCAAATAAAACAGTCTGTCTTTTTTTATCTTTTTTTCATAATGAGGATTTACATTAAGAAACACAAATAATAGGTTGAAAAAGTATTTCAAAATTATCACTTTTGTTTAAACAAAGTTCTTAAATTTTTCCATCTACTCAAGTGTTGGACAAAACTCAAGCATTATTTGCTTAACAGTTTCCTCCAGATTTACTCATTTGCATAACAGGTATAAACAATTTTAAAACAGTTCAATACTGAATTATTTTTACTACGCATGCTTTGTCGTGAAGAGGATCACAGGTAAACTGAAACAGCCATGGCTAAATGACGAGTTAGCGACATCGTCTGTTTGTTTGTCTGTTTGCTTTTTTGTTAGTTTCTTTTTAGAAAATGTGCCAAAATAAACGCATAATGATACATCGAAAAAACAGGCTTTATCCAAATCTGTCAGTCTTTCTTTAATATATTCCTTAATAATCTACACCGATAGCTTTTACCTTAACGAAATTAATTTCTGTAGAATTTGAATGCAGCTTACAATATGATATGCATAATAGTCGATATATCCAAATCGAAATAAAACACGATGCAAATTCAAAACAAACACATACCTAACACCCGAAGGATGGAAGTGGCAGTTGCTGCACTTGCTTTGTTTCTTGCCGTGCAGTTGTATGTTCCTTCCATGTCTTTTTTGGTGTTTTGCACCTGAAGGATTGATCCATCCTCGATCGCGGTTACATCTGTAGCCGGGGGAAGACTTTTATTGTTAAAGCTCCAGGACAATATTGGTTTTGGAACACCATCTGTAATTTTGCAGCTAATGTTGGTTACTTTGCCTTCAGGTACAGTTTGGTTTGTAGGAGACACGATAATCTGAGGGGATACTAATCAGTCAAAAATATACTCATCAGTAACGCTTGAGATTAACGACGATATTACCGAACAGCGTTTCGGTTTCTTGAGCGAAACTATGAGTAACTCTGGTGTTGACAGTCGACTTCACTTTGGCACGATAAAGTAATTAGCAAAAAAAAAAGGGGTGCTGAATAATTCATAATAAATCCCGCTAGAAAACAACTAAGAACAAACACGAGTTTACGAGGCAATTTTGACTCTTGGTTGTCACTAACTTTAAATAGGCATCGAATTACCTGATTATCAAAGTTTACACCACTGCTGAATTATTTTTCAATTTGCCGCGTCCTTCAAGGAACAAACACTGCATAAATCAAAATGCTAAAAACGCAGTCGCATTCACAACACTAGAGCTGGTATCGACACCAGTATTGAACCTCTACATACATACATACATACATACATACATACATAGTTTATTTGGCAAAGCAGGTTAAATATAAGGCAGCTAAGCGGATGTGTACCTGCTATACTAACTAATAATTCTACTAATTACAAAGTTATAAAATGGAATGCACACAGTAAATGAGTCCATAAAATGATGCGACCACACCAATTTTAAGTCCAAATGTCCTTCACGCTTTCCACGTGACAACCGTACTTCCACACACTGACTGAAAGGGAAGATTGTTATTCAAGTTTGGATATGCACACACGACTGCAAGTGAAAATGCTGTCAGTGTTAAGAAGCACGTATGAATGCCTGTCGTTAAGTTTTACCTGTTACATCAATCCAGATAGTAGTGTTGATTTTTCCTGCCGTGTTTTCTGCACTACACCCATATTGTCCTGCATCATTGAAAGTTACATGATCGATGGTGAGTGTGTTTGTGGTGTTAGCAAGATGTGTTCCATTTTTAATCCAGTTCACCTTTGGTGTAGGATCACCGCCCACGATGCATTTCATTGTGAGTTTAGAGTTCAACGGAACAGATTGATTCTTGAGCTCGGTGTTGACTTTTGGTCGAACTAAAAAGAAAATAAAGTTAGTAGTCAATATGCTGTCTGACTCATGTTAGACTAGGGGTTTTAGAAACAAGGGATAACTGGAAATAAAGTAATTTTAGAGATAAGGGATCGCCCAGTCAAAGAAAAGAACAAACGTCTAGTAGTGATAATTACATGCTTGGTGATTTTTGCGAACCAACCTTATTTCATAACTTCAAAAGTAGTAAACCTCAACCTCGTTCCCAGGGTCTCTCATCTTCCCGCCCCCTGGAGCGAGAGAAGAGAGACCCTGGTCAACTCTGGTCACGTGTGTCCCACAATCTGGGATGTAACAAGTAAAAGATTTGAGGGAGGGGCGGCAAAGTGTTAAATTTGTTCGCTCTAGCAGAGCATTGCAAATCAAAACAAATCCGAAAAGCGTTTGGCGGCTTCCGATAAATGTGAAGTGGCGGTCATCCGCAGACTTCAAAACATATCCACATCGACTGGTTTTGAAAGTGCAAGTTGCTTTAGGATCTGTAAATTAACAGTTGGGGAATTGTCACGGCGCTTGAAGATTTGTCGGCAGTATTAAAAGCTAATTTTGGACTCGCTACACAATTTTTACAGTCCAATTTTATTACTGGACGCCGCCGCTAAGCTCGGTCGCGGCAGAAAATGCTTTTGATTTTATATGGCATTGTTCCGAACTGAGATGAATTATCGCTACACACTATTTAGCAGGCGATCTTCAAGCTTCATTCGATAGGCACATTAAATCGTCGCCGTCTGTTCTGGGACGATGGCGAAGTGGAAAAATATTTTGACATGCAGATCAACTGTACACTTTTATAACAGGAAACGAGGTAGAGAAGATAATGATAGCTTTTATTCTTCGTAGGTGAGGCATGTTGTTTTGTTCAACATTTACCAGTTCCAGTCGTTTGAATGTCTATACAAGATCTTTACATTTCATTGTTTCATTATACGCTTGTAAAATTATTGAACGACAACCATTTTAATCCTTGCGCATAATTCATTCGCTTTTGTTTGAATCGTTTGATTGAATCGTTTCCGGACATCAACGGGAAAACGAGACAAAGTTACAAACACCGTCGACCCCTCCTTGGGAATATAATTGTCCAAGAGGCACGTGACCAGAGTTGACCAGGGTCTCTCTTCTCTCGCTCCAGGGGGCGGGAAGATGAGAGACCCTGGGTACGAGGTTGAGTAAACCTATGATGATGAAACTTTAGGGGTATAGTGTCAGTCCAAAAGTGTTTCCATTGAGGTCCGCAAAATGGAACAATAACGTCATATGACGTGAAATTACATTATTCAGTAGTTCTACACAGCCGCCATTTTGGATCCGCCATCTTGGATTTTTCAAAAATCTCATAAAACCGTCCAAATTGTCTCAAATATGATCCAAACCATTTAAATTTCCGATATTAATTTCTAAACAGGTGCTTATGAAATCCCAACATGAAACCCGGAAACTATAACAAGAAATTGTAATGTTTTCTTTTTTTTTTAATTTCTAAAGTAGCAAACTCGTCAATGAAAGGACCTCATCAAAAGTAACGACTCCCCCGAAAATTAACCAACTTTCTTAGATACAATAAAAATGACAGTGAAATGTAATTGTAACTGTCACCTCATATAAATGCTCTTGCGCTCATTCACATGTTCGTGAACCAAAAAAATGCCGCCTCCTGCACCTTACAGCAAACATATTAATAAACGCCGTGCCGTTAGCAAGAAATGTTTCGAATTTAAGCAATTTTGGAAATGTATCTATTCAACTGCTATTTCCTTTCTTTCTCTTGCAAAAAGAATAGTTATTGTTTGTTAAAAAAAATTATTGTGTTACTATGACAGAGATTCAAAAGATCTGCATGCTGGGATCTGCACAAATCCTCAGAAAGGTGTTCAGTGTATGAACAGAATGATTGACTTGAGTGACTGACGCTCTAGGTGCATGGTTTGCGCCCGGCTGATGCACAAAAAGAACACTAGCAAAGACTGTGATAGAAGAGACAATAATAATAATAAACGGGGCGCCCTTCAGAGTAAATGCGTTATTGCAACGAAAATGTTGGGCGTTAATAAATGCAGATTGATTATCTTTAGGGAAAACAATATGAGAACCATGCAAAGGTTACCACTTACTATCAACAGTAACAAAAACGCTGTCATTTGAAGAACCACCTTCATTCTCTGCTTTACAGGTGTACCATCCCTCGTCTTTAGCTGTAACCTTTGTGAGGTGCAACACTGTCTTCTTCCCATCCATGGGGGCCTCATCCTTAGACCAGTGTATTTTTGGCGTTGTACCCTCGTTAATGATACAAGTCAGGCTTACGTTGTCTCCTTCTCGTACGGGACGGTTTGGTCCTAATACCTGGATATCTGGGGGAACTATAAAAAGGAAAGACAAAGATAATAATAGACGTATTTAAAGGAGTATGTCATTTAGAAGTTTTTTAGTCAAAATTGCCCCAAATCCTTTAGAACTAAGTATCTTTGTCATACACGAAATCCTTATTACAGATCACTCACAAGAAGATAGTCAAATGAATTGTAGAGCAGAAATAAGCCATAATCAGAGTTTTAGGGAGTTTTTCAAGACACATGGTAATAAACGTGAAACAATTTGCCCATTTTTCTCAAGTTGCAATTTATTTCCACTCGGCCCATCTGCAGCACAAGTGCGAGACGGTTAACATTTTTACTTTTGCCAAATTTACATTAACCACGTTGTTTCTTTGTGAGTAGAAGGAAAGAGAAAGAAAAGATGATGTACGAGCAGTACTGATAGGCTTTCCATGGCCCAAATGCCCGCCTTCATTCATTTCGAGTTACAATTCTATTGATTGATGTTAAAAGAATTTCGTTTTTTAGAAGCGCCTAAGTTAATTAAATATGTAGAAGTACGATTTTAAGCCCTATGCTGTCTTTCCGTTTGTGGAATATACAGTTAATACTTTGTTTTGTTACTGTTATCAGCGATTGTTTTCAACCCCGCATTTCCCCTGTTACAACCAAAGCCGCAACCAGCTTTTCAGTATTCCCCTAAAAAGAACAAAGATAACCGACTAGGTGATAAACAATGAACGTTATTCTCAAATACCAAACGGAAAATTCTGCGTATGTGAGAAAAAATATATATATCAAAGCAGCAGAAACTTGGGTTATAAGAACTACTGAAAAAAAAACTACTAAAAAAATAACAGTTAACAATATAAACACAAACAGTGTAAGAATATATTATAACCTCCAAACCTCCAAACCTCCAAACAGCTGTTAAAAGCTCGAAATCAATAGATGCGGTTACCCAGGTAAAATAGACATTTACCTAGGTAAACCAGCCAATGAAATGCCGAGTTATGACAGCGAGTTGCCAACTGCACACTGAAGGTCGGTTTCATTCTGAGAAAACGCAAACTATTTTGAAATTATTTCATGCAATAAAGGTTCAGATTTTCGGAGTTTAAATGCAAACATGGGAAAAGTTTCGACGTCGATAGTTTTGCCGCCTGTGTGCACAAAAAATTGAACAATTGAAAACTTATTGAATTACATTGAAAAATTGGAAAAATTGCGTTTTAACAATCATGAAAACGACATCGAGCGTGCAGTTTGCATCTCATTATCAAAACTCGATATTTCATTGCTTTGAAAAGTATTCGGCCCTGCTACTGTTGTGGCTTTCACTTAGGAAAAATTATATTCTTTTCCATGACGTGTCCGTGAAAATTTACCTAGGCAGATTTTACATAGCTAAGATAGGTTAACGTAGGAAACAACTTTACCATGTTAAATTCAAATTTAATCGTGTCGCGGCTTTTGTTTTCACGGGGATGGTGAGAATTTACCTAAGAAAATATCGCCTATGTGAGATCGGTTATATGTAGAAAAAACTTTGCCTAGGTAAATTCAAATTGAGCGTGCCACGGTTATTGTTATTCGAATTTCCCTAAGTAAAAGTAAAAGCGTTTAGCCGCAGCTAATAAATTCGAAATGTGTTATCGCAGCTAATGTCTATAAAAATTAAAGAAGCACTTGATATTTAAATTATTTAAGAACTGGTTCATGCTTAGCCTGCAGGAGCCGAGGATGCACCCGAGGATGTTTGAGGTGATAGCCGAAAATAAATTATTTTCTGACAAATTCTTTTATAACGGTGAAAAAAAAAACAGGCTAATTGAATTGGCAAATCTGGATTTATCAACATTGATAAAGTAACGACCAGGACGACTGACATTTCGAGCGCGATAACAAGCTAATTGAATTGGAAAATTCGGTTTTATCAACAGAATTGATAAAATAAAGACTTACATTTCGAGCGCAATAACAAGCTAAATTAAATTGGAAAATTCGGTTTTATCAACAGAATTGATAAGGTAAAGACTGACATTTCGAGCGCTAGCCCTTCAGAGCGAATCAACGTGTTGTAGTTGATGTGTGACTGTGGAGCGACGCTCTTAGTGGGAACATGGTAACGTGACAAACGAGAATCATTTAGTTCAATTTATTGCATGTAAGATTGCTGATTTGGAAGAAGATTTTTGCTCAAAAAGAAAGTAAAGAAGCAAATATGTGTTGTCTAGTAACAATACACTGCGGTTCTATTGGTTCTTTGTTCTATTCACATAAGCTACAGTGTATCTCTTCTATTTCTGATATTTACTTACCTACTACAGAAACGTGTATGATTTGAGATTTGGTGGTAATCCGTTCCTCCGCTATATTCTGTTTCATGGTGCATGTGTAGTTTCCCTTGTCTTCTGGCCGAACTGGATATACTCTCAAGCTCCCATTAGACATGTGTGTGAATCTTCCTTTACCAAGCGTTTCGTTACCATCCTTCTTCCACTCCTCAAACTGTGGAGATGGTGTTCCCACAGCTCTACATATTAAGATGTCAGACGCTCCACTTATAAGGGTTTGGCTTGTGGGCGTGTTTTCAAATATCGCTGTTGAAAGAAATATATCGTGTCTTGGAAAAGTTCATAAAGCCCGGTTCTCACAAGCACACTAGCACAAGCACACAAACACAAGCATAAGCACAAGCACAAGCACAAGCACAAGCACAAGCACAAGCACAAGCACAAGCATAAGCACAAGCACAAGGACTGAAAAAACTTTACTTATTTTGTTGTACTTGTGCTCATTTCACCAGTGCTTATGCGTGCACTTATTTCAAAGTTTGGAACCGCCGTGAAGTACACACAAGCACAAGTACTGCACGTGTTTGTCGCTTGTATTTGACAAGCGGAAACCGCCATTTCACCTTCTGATCAGGCAACTGCAGTCCTCAATTAGGATCCTACTATAATTTATTGATAATAATGACAATTTGCATTTAAGCAGTCATGCTACGAACATAATAAACCTACCATTCACATAGATAGTATAGAAGCGAATGTATTTTAATCCACGGCATTCATATGTTCCTCCATCAGACAGCTGGACATTGGTTATGGTAAATGTGCCACCGGACACCTTGAATTTCTCTCCAGATGTAGAGACTTCTGTGCCGTCAAGGTACCACTTGATCATGGTCTCGTTTTTCAGGGAACACTCAAATGTTTCACGGCTACCAATATCTGTTACAAATGTTTTCTTCTCCAACACTTCACGGTTTTCTATGAAAGCAAAAAGCAGAAGAGATATTTCCTAACAGTGCAGTGTTATATCCTAAAACACACTGAGATCGATGTATTTTGTTCCGTTGTGAAGTTACACCATTATATATCGACTTTACTAGATCGTTTTAAAACTACGTGATAGTCGGTTTATTTCAACTTTGATTTGTTTCAACAAAAAAGCTATTTTCTAATATTGAATGAGGTCGATCAAAATGCAAAACGTTTATTAGTCGGTTTTCGACAGACCCTTAAAAATTGACAAATGACGCACCTTGGGGCAGACTTTTGCTGACAAATGTCTCACCGTTGGCATTGAAAACTTGCCAAATTCCCTGGGCGAGAAGTTGACGCTTGGAATAAACTCAGTCATTATATTAGTGGTAAATATTGTTATCTACTGGTAAACAAGCATGCAAGTCAATTTGTATAGTCGTGGTATGGCATAGTTATGTACCTACAAG
>JAJGOT010000847.1:82500-112500 GCA_022457155.1 Cladopsammia gracilis | reverse complement strand
TGGCAGTGGACATATTTATCTATTAGGGTCCTTAGAGTGAAAACATGGTCTGCAGTGCGATTTTTAGATAGAAAGCCAATTTGGGAATTTTGTAATATCTTGTTTTCTTCAAAGTACAAGTGTAGTCTTTTGATTTAAAATGGAACAAAACAGTTTTCCAAGGCAACTAGATACACATATGCCTCTATAGTTTGTTAGATCACTCTTGTCACCCAAATATCTGGCATTTTTCCAGATCGTAAAATGAGGTTAAAAAGTTTGATATAAATAGGCATAAGCGAGTCAAGGCTCGCTTTGATCATTACATTTCTTATTTTGTCAAAACATCTTCAATTTCTTCACCGCTTGACGTATTTCTTGCTCAGTTACTTCTTGATCTACTAGATATTATATTTTTAGCTGTAAGTACAAAGATACTAAACCATCTATATTAGAATACATTTATCAGATTAAAAGTAATCTAAAAATTGAAAAACAAATCTCAGTTACGACAGGAACGCAGAAAATATTCATAATCAGAAGTGGCACAAAATACTTCAGTCACTGTGATTACTTAAATGACTTCTCCATTTATTGCTTAAATTGCTCTTTAGATATCACAAATTAATAACAATAATAATAATGTTTTTGACTAGGCCATTTCCGAGTTGCCTTTAGCCTCTCTATCAAAGTGAGGCTAGGTGCGAAACCTTTCATATGAAAATGAGTTTTCATTCACATGCAAATAAAGGTTATTTGCATGTGAATGAAAACTCATTTTCATATGAAAGGTTTCGCACCTAGCCTCGCTTTGATAGAGAGGCTAAAGGCAACTCGGAAATGGCCTATTCTTCATTCATTGCTGACGCGATATTCCTTATCTGAAATTTCTTTTTTTGTGTGTGTAAGTGCTGTATTTTAAGCAGTTTTCCTCATTGTAATTAAGTTACACCTTTAGCATTGTACTGTAAATCTTGTATGTAGTTTTCCTTTGTTTTGTATTCCTGTATTCTGTTGTTGTGGAAAATAAAATTAACTATTATGAAAAAAAAAACAACTTCTTGATCTAAATAGTTAAGCTGTTCTTTCTCTTTTTCTAATGATAGTAACTCATCATAGACTCCTTGATGATTTATGGAAGTTCTCGGGTCATTGGAATGTAAGGATTGAAAAGATTGAGCCATGTTTCTTCCGAGATTGGGGCAGAAATATTTTCGTCGATAGTATCGTTCATCGATTTTAGGCAACTCCAAAACGACGCTTTGTCAGAATTTAATGCTAGCTCGTCGAGGTACAGAGTTTTTTCTTCCTGAAATTCTTTCCTTTTTGAGTCAGTAGTAGTAGTAGTAGTAGCAGTAGCAGTAGCAGTAGCAGTAGCAGTAGCAGTAGCAGTAGCAGTAGCAGTAGCAGTAGCAGTAGCAGTAGCAGTAGCAGTAGCAGTAGCAGTAGCAGTAGCAGTAGCAGTAGCAGTAGCAGTAGCAGTAGCAGTAGCAGTAGCAGTAGCAGTAGCAGTAGCAGTAGCAGTAGCAGTAGCAGTAGCAGTAGCAGTAGCAGTAGCAGTAGCAGTAGCAGTAGCAGTAGCAGTAGCAGTAGCAGTAGCAGTAGCAGTGGCAGTAGCAGTAGCAGTAGCAGTAGCAGTAGCAGTAGCAGTAGCAGTAGCAGTAGCAGTAGCAGTAGCAGCAGCAGTAGAATTGGCAGAAATCGACAGAAACTATTTTCCGCTTTATGGTCCAGTTTCAGTTTCGATAATCTTCCTTAACCATAATAGGCATTGTGTGTGAACGGGAAAAATATAAACGAGTCAAAAGTTTAAGTTTATCTTTTCTTGGCAGACTCATCGTTCACCCTATTGTTCATTGTCCTGAATATGGAAGCCTGGCGAGGTTAATTAGCCTTATAAACAAATATTAGGATATTCGTAACTGCGTGAGACTGATCTAATGATGATGTCTTTTATTTCTTTATAACGAAATACAAATATCTTAGCTGACAGAGTAATTTTTGCAGTTGCGTCGATCTGCGATCGCTAAATAATGTTTCCAATTGCACAATAGACATAATAGATATTTACATACTTTCATGGCATTTGCACTCCCTCACAAATACTCTGTTTCCACTGCAAGTTTTCCCGCCATATCTTGGTTTTGGATTCACACATTCTCTTGTCCTGGCTTGTATGCCACCGATTGCCTTTGTGCAAAGGCTCCATTTATTCCAGTTACTCCAACCACCATCAACTTTTAAAAACAAGACGAAATCAAGCTGATCAAAGAATTCTTGAAGTTTGTTAGTTTTGGAAGTTAGTGCTATCTTGAGTAAATATTTTAGAAAATGTTTGCTTTCTCGATATGAATTTTTAATTGCAAAATGTCTGATTATCAGTCGTGATCAGACAAGTTCAATTTTCACTTTAAAATCAAAGCTTAAAGGCTCTGCCTTCTTACTTGGACATTTTTGTATATTGCATAATCGTGACTGCTGAGCCGAGCCACCTCCACAACCACAGTAACTGGAACGAGGGGGAGGATCAGTACAGGAGCGCTTGCGTAGTTGTGATCCACCACCACAAGTTACACTGCAGCTTCCCCAGGCATTCCAATGTGACCATTCGCCATCTACACAGTACAGAAGAATAATTTGTTTGCGAAATTTTCGCTAGTGAACCCTTCCGGTCGTGTAAAATCCGTGTGTTTATAAAGAGGGTAAGAGAGTCACTTCGATATCTAATGAAAAATATAACAGTAAAAAAGGTGGAACACGCAAAGCCAACGAAGATTCGACCACCGTAAAGCGATCCACGCGTGACAAATATATAAACCTTGCTTTGCAAGGGATTAAAATTTTCAACATTTGATCCTCGCAGGGGGCGAGAGGGTGTAATGCTTCATAGATGAAACTTGAGACTCCACCCTATTTACAATCAGGTTTTATAATAGAGCAATGGAATAATATAAAAGAAGTGATCCGTGCACTAAACAAATAAAAGAGATACTTACAGTCTGCTTTGTTCCCAAAAGATGCAATAGAAGAAAAATAGAAAAATCATTATCAGTTAGTATTTTAAAATGGCTGTGTTTTTTTACTCTCTGAACTATATGCTGATATCATTACTTCGTTCACGTATGCACATATTTCCAATGCATTCTCTTGTCTTACATGTACACCATAATATTTCCTTACGAAGAACGTCTCTCGTTTAAATTTATTATTAAAGTATTCAATATTTGCTGCACGAAGGGGGAGAGGGGTGGACAGGGGAAGGGGGAAGGGGAAAAGGGCAGGGGTGGTCGTAATGCTTCATAGATGAAACAAAACACCTTGCCCTATTTAACTTGTTATTACTGGTCACCGACGAAGACTATCGATCAAATGTTGAGACCAATCGATCTCGTCAGAGATCAGAACCGGAAAACAAAACAAAATAAAAGAGACACTTACTGCCTGGTTTGTTCCCAAACGATGAAATATAATAAAAAAAGAGAGAAAAATCAGTATCAGCTAGTTATATTTGCTCTTCGAGGGGTGAGGGGAGAAGGAGGAGGGGAGGAGGGAGCAGGAGGGGAGTAATGCTTCATAGATGAAACATGGGACCTATTTTATTTCTGCTATTACTTGGTTGCCGACGAAGACTATCGATCAAGTGTTGAGACCAATCGATCTCGTCAGAGATCAGAACCTGAAAACAACAATAAGGGACTGTGCAATAATTATCAGGAGGGGGGGCTGGAAAATGGGCTTTAAGTAAGAAAATATTTGGTAATACCCCCCCCTCTAAATGACTGAATTTAGTTATTCCCCCCCCCCCCCCCTCCTCTTATCATTCAAACTCCGTGAGACATGTCGCGGGGACAAAATGTCCCCAAGATTGGTGTTGCACAATTATAATAGAATCAGTTCACACGAGGGGGCGTGTCACTGCAACATGTTCCTGAGACATGTCCCTGCGACATTTTCATGTGGTGTGCAAGCGCTATGATTTTTTCCCTGCTACATGTCCCCGCTACACTCCCTGCTACATGTCTCTCCTTCAGTGTGTACTATACAAATTTTCGTCGCTGTTACATGTCGCGGCGACATGTCCCTGCTACATGACCTCTAGTGTCTGACCACCTTAAGACCATGCTGGGTGAGGTACATCTTCAATCTGTTGCAATACGATTATCTATGTTGTAGTGAAATTATGATTTTGGTGCAATTTTGTCTGCACTGGTTCAAAATATTTTCACCAGGGCAAAATATTTGCACTGGTGTATAACTATATTCTACTGTTGAAATGTTGTCGACAATAGCCCAATTTCGATATATTAAGGTGGCTGAACACAGTTTGCACGCGCTCTTCAATTTCAGCTGCTTACGTGAGTCAGCACGTGCAGAGTTTGGAGAAAAACAAACGTGTCGCCTATCTGAGCGATCATTTTATTTTTACTCAGCGTGGATCGCGAAAGTGTTGTTTTTCGTCTTAGAATCAAACAATTTGTTGTTCGTAAAAATGTTTGTTGAATCAATAGATAATTTATAGATCGAACCATTGAAGAAATACATTGCCTTTTTGGTCGTTTTTGTCTTTGGATCGCGAACCCAGTCAATTGCAACGCATGCGCAGTTGACCAAAAAATTTGTGACTGGATATTTTAGCGACTTTCCTCGGAAATATGCTGATTTCTACGGAACCACTCGTTAGAATTTCACTAAATTTGTCACAATAATAGTTCCGAATATGCCGAACTCACCTGCCATCAGAAATTTGAAATCTAACAGAGGAGATTTTTACAAAACGCAAACATATTAAACAACAAATTACGGAAGATCCCTCTGTTAAAATTACACGAGACCAGTGTTAACATGCGAATATTTTTACGAGTTTACTGGAGTCAAATGATGGACAAATTCTAACGACTAGATTTTCTGAAAATAAACGAAACCAAATATTGCAGGCTGATTTACAATCCACCGTGTTGCCATGGCAACATCCTAAAAGCTCAACAAAAATATCAAAATATATAGCTTGTTGCTTAATCGTATACCTCGACAATTTTGGGCAATCACACGGTAGTAGTTTTAAAATGACAATGAATGACGCATAGGTACAGTGAAACTGTGTTCAGCCACCTTAAGGTGTTTCCCTCCAGTTTCCATGCAGCCGCACCGAACATTTTTGAGCGGCCGTTTAACTAACTTTCCTTTATTGAATTAGTATAAAACTTACACAAAATATTGTTCTTAGTTTGAAGTTTATAAAAGTGTAACAATTTTGAAAATCGCATTTAAAATTGCGGAGATAAGCGAGAAACATTGAAATCGCTTAAGTCTAAATTCCGAGCGATTGCGATGGGATCTAGAAAAATCAAAACTAGTACGATAAACTATGACATATGGCTAACAAAATGTCTAAAAAATAGAAACTTTTGTGAAGCCGATTTTGAATAAATCAGAAAAACATTTCGAACTTGTGATTTTGCATGTGTACGAGCACATCCATAAGTTCTTCAATTTCTCAATCTCAAATTTACGCCAAAATGTGTGTTTAGTGTAGGAGATGAGACTATGAAAGTTTGAAAGCGTTTCTCGTGTTAGTTTTGGAGATTCGATTTTCTGTAGGAAGCCATAGTTTTTTGACTGTGTCCTTGATATTGTAGTTTTAGCGCTTTTCTATATATTTCAAAAACCGCGAGATGGATTTTTTTAAAACTTTTATAGTCGTTTCTGTCGAAAACGCAATAGCAATACGTCTCCTGTTTAAATCACCGTTTAATTTCCTCCAAAAATTTAATTATTACAACTCCGCTCGAATACAGGCAAAAACCTCCGCTCTTATAACTCAACCGCGTGCTTAGTATAACAACAAAGTAATCCGATATCTGAAAGTAGCACACCCACTAAGTACAAAGTACATGCTAAGATTCGAGTTAATGCATTTCCTGTCATTGCGTAAATAATCAAACAATTAATTAACGCTGTGTACACAGTTCCCGACACTCTCCCCCATATGACTCGTGGGCAATGAGGCATATGCAACACAGGGAACTGGCTGCTAATTGTGCTATTTGAATAAACAAAACAATAAAATATAGTTGAAAATGTTCTTTCAGTTCAAAGTCTCAAATGTAAAGTTCATTCTAGCTGATCCTCCTGTACTAAATCTCGCACTCGAAGCCTAGCGGCGACTGCTGCATCCCGTCTGGGTCTATACACGGGCGCTCCAGGGTTCAGTGCTGTCGCGTTCCTTCTCGCATCCTCCCTGTCACACGACAGTTCCAGGGGATACAGGTGCAGGATAGGGCGTTCGAGGTGGGACCGGCCGGCTCGCAGTCTCGCACCACGAACTACTCCGTCTCTTCCTTCAATTAGACGTTCAACGATTCCGAGTGGCCAGCTGTTTCTGTTCCGCTCTGACGACTTGATAATGACCACATCTCAAACAGCAAGAGAACACCCCTTGCTTCCATGGTTAAGGCGATGGCGCTCACGTAACGCACGCAAGTACTCGGCTGTCCAGCGACTCCACAAGGCATCTTTGGTTTCCTGTAGGAACTTGGAGCGCTTCCGCAAATCTCTTTCCTCCTGCTGGTGAGGCTGTAGCTCGGGCAGAATATTGGAGTTAAGAAACAACATCGTGTTTGGCGTCAGGGTAGGGAACTGGACATCCTCTTCCATGTAACACAACGGACGGTTGTTCAGGGTCACTTCTATGTCCAGGATGAATTCGCTTAACTCATCCCAGCTTTGCAGTCCTTGGCCAACCGTCTTGTAGAATGCTGATTTCATTAATCCGACCAGACGCTCGAACTGTCCACCCCACCAGGGCGCACGGCTAAGGTTGAACTGCCAAATGATGGACTTGTTGCTTAGAAACGAGTGGAACTCTTCATCCTTCTGTACCTTCTTTAGCCACTTGGCTGCGGCGACAAACGTCTGACCGTTATCTGAGTAGACCCTTGATGGCCGTCCTCTTCTGGCAATGAAATACTTCAGGCTCCTTATAAATTCACCAGTCTCCAAACTTGGTAGCAACTCTAGAAACACTCCGCGAGTGAGGCTACAGGAGTACAATACCACGTATGTTTTACGTTCCTCTTTGCGCTTATTACGGTACTTCACAGGTCCGGCGAAATCGACACCAATCACGTTAATGGGCGTGTTGCCTTCCGTTCTTCCCTTTGGCAAAGGTGCTGGTGGCGGGTTTGTGAAAGCTACGGCTTGAAAGCGTTTCCAGCCGCTGCAATCTCTCACGACTTTCTTCGTCAGTTTCCGAAGGCGGGGTATCCAATATTTCTCTCTTGCACTTGCCATTGTTAGAGCAACTCCCCCATGGAGTGTAGTGACATGGGCACGCTGCACCACTTTCGCTGTAAATAGCACTGAGTCAGGCAGGTATATCGGATGCTCGCCCTGGATGCAACCTCGGCATTCTAACACACCCTCTCCATTCGGTTGCAGGTTTAGTTGTTGTTGGTCTTGTTCGAAGTTAGCTAGTGTTGCTCTTCCCTTGTTGCTGTGCTCTCTTGATTAAGAACATCTCATGTGTCGCTATCTCAGCGGTGTTCAAAGGTCCCTTGGCTTTATTGGAAGGGTTTCGAGAATTTCGCAAGAATCGCAAGACCCATGCGCCAATCCTCAGGGCTTTGCGCAAGCCGAACTTTTCGAGTACGACATCGAAGACATCCCTGCCTTCCACTCCGACCGCGAATAACTCTTGTTGAACCTTCCTTTCTGCTGCACTCTCGGGGCTAGGTTCTGTCACGACTTCGGGTGGCCACGGGTGGCTGGTTCGGCAAGCCAAGTGGGCCCATTCCACCACAGTTGTGCTCCAATTACACTACCACCACGGCTTCCCAAATCTGCTGGGTTGTCTGCTGAAGGAACATGATGCCATAACACGTTAGGGTGGGTCCAAATTTTTCTCACACGATTTGCCACGAACTGACGATACTCTCCTCGATCACCAAACCAATGGAGGGCCACTGAACTGTCCAACCAGCAATGAACATTAGGCGAAAGAGGGAGTCCCTCCACAGGTGGACGTACGTTGGTAGCGAGATTCACTGCCATATGACCCGCCACAAGTTCTAAGCGAGGAATGGTTAGACCTTGTTTGGCAAGACGCGACTTTGCAGTGATCAAACCTTGCGACACACCAGACGCTTGCGTCACCACGGCGTAGACTGCGGCACACACTCCATGGCCGCTTTCATCACCGAATGCGTGGAGTTGAATAGCATCAATCTCCTCCTGATAAAGGGGAATACTGCGTTTCACCGACACTGTTTCTGGTAGTCCCTTTTCCCACTTCCTCCACTGATCTGCTATCTCTTTTGGCAAAGGAGCGTCCCAAGAATTCTTTTGGTCGCATGACTCTCGGTAGAGAAGTTTCCCTTGAAGCATGGCTGGTGATACAATTCCAAGCGGGTCATATACTTTGGCCAAATTAACCAGAATACCACGCTTCGTCTCTTCGGCTGGCATAGCAGGAAAGCACACATGCAGGGTGTCATCAACCTTGTCCCAATCAAGTCCAAGGAGTTTACACTCTCCCTTTGCTGATTCGTTCTCTAATTGCTCCTTGGCGTATGATGGCTCGTAATCTTCACAGGATGTCTCCAGCTCCTTTTCATTTGAATGCCACTTGTGCAGTTCGAATTTCGCATCAGCGAAGATCTCGGTGGCTTCATGCTTCAAACGTTTCGCTTTATCTGAAGTAGGCCCTCCAGAAATCAGGTCATCCACGTACAGACTTTTACGTATCTCGTTCACACTAGCAGGATATCTGGACTGCAGGTTCTCTAAGTGCTGCGCAGAGTTTCAACTTGCTTTGCTGTCTTGTCAGTGATCCAATGGAATCTCAATGCATCTCTTTCGGTCTCTCGTATCCGTACTTGCAGGAATGCACGGCGAAGATCTCCAGCGACTGCCACAGGATGAAACCGGTTGCGAACAATGACACTCCACAGCTTGTTTTGTAGCGGGGGTCCAGCGTGTAGGCATTCGTTCAGCGATGGGGCTTTCTCTTGCGCACGCGCAGACGCGTCGTACACGACTCGCAGCTTTGTCGTCTCAGCATTTTTACGCACAACAGCACGATGAGGTAGGTAAAACTCTCTCCCTGTTACCTCGGCGTGAGCTCGTTCGGTAGCTTCTTGTTGCTGCTTAATTTTTTCCTTCTCCAGTGCGATGGCTTGCTTGTGCTCGAAAAGTGCGGTTTCATGCCTCGCATGCCGATCGATCTGCTCTATTTTATTTGCCAATTGTCGCATACATTTGTCCGCCTCGTCAACTGCTGCTTCGACATCTGCTGTCCATTCTTGTACCTTTTCCTCGTCTTCACCCTTTGCAAACTTTTTCTCTTCTATGGATTCCTTTAAGGTGTTCACCGCGGTCACCATAGTCTCCAGCGAGGTTTTGTGTCTCTCCAAAGCCGCTCGATCATCTTTCTGCAGGATTTCGTCAGTCTTCTTGACTCTAAAATTCAACGTTTTGATTTTCCCGTTCAACTCTGTTACATGTTTCTCCATATAATCGCTCAACTATAACTTCCGTCGTGGTCGCCAGTTTGTCGAAAACGCAATAGCAATACGTCTCCTGTTTAAATCACCGTTTAATTTCCTCCAAAAATTATTACAACTCCGCTCGAATACAGGCAAAAACCTCCGCTCTTATAACTCAACCGCGTGCTTAGTATAACAACAAAGTAATCCGATATCTGAAAGTAGCACACCCACTAAGTACAAAGTACATGCTAAGATTCGAGTTAATGCATTTCCTGTCATTGCGTGAATAATCAAACAATTAATTAACGCTGTGTACACAGTTCCCGACAGTTTCTTTATAATATGAACAACATTGTCTCGAAGTTTCATCTTGATAAACATTGCAACATGGTCAAATAAAATAATAAAGTTCATCCAAAACGAGATTGAGACTTCGTGCTTTGATTGCACGGTTGAAGGCGCACAAAGACGCTTTAATTAATTATTCAGGTGAAGCGCAACGCATTTCTGCGTGACCATCATGTTTTGCGGAGTAACGTTAGGGGCTGTGTTCCACGTCATTTTTATCATTCCCACGAATTTCAGTGGGACGTTTATTTGAAAGCAGGTTTTTTATTCACATTTGACGTGCACTGGACACTCTCGACCTTTTGAATCGTAGGGAACAGAAAGAAGTCATCGCGATTTCCATAATTCTCAACACGCAGAAATGCGTTACACTTCACCTGAATTAATTAAAGCGTCTTTGCGCCGTGCGCCTTCAACCGTGCAATCAAAGCACAAAGTCTCAATCGTGTTCATGGTCAAATAAAATAATAAAGTTCACCTAAATTTAGTAGGTGGTAAAAGAGAGTTCTGAGACAGCCCCAAATTCCCCTGAATTTCACACAAATATTTCCTGCAGATTTCAACAAATAACAAATTATTTTTTCATCAGTTCAAATCAACAGAATCCACGCAATTCTGATGAGTTTGAGCAGATTTGATAAATTTGTGAGTTGTGTGAAAACTGACAGAAATTGTTGAATTTTTAAGATTTGTTGGGTCTGAAATATTTGTGTGAAATTCAGGGGAATTTGGGGCTGTCTCAGAACTCTCTTTTACCACCTACTGACTGCTAAAATGACCACAAGAGAAAATCTTGAAATTGGCCAATTTCAAGATTTCTCCGCTGAATTTCCGCACAAAAAAATTAACCATTTTCCAAAATCTCACGCTCATTTGGGGAGAATATTTCTCCCAGTCTCCAATGCCCCAACGCCAGCGTATCAATTCCATTGCCCAAAATCACTCTTTTGTCATCGTCCGCACTCAACGCAATTTTGGTCATGTTTTCCGTGAGCAAATGATGCCCTCTGCTGCGGAAGATACTTTGCCTCCTGAGTTGCTTTTGTTTTGTCCTCAAACATTTCACAAAGTTTGCATGTCTCAAACTCTTCCTGATCATGCATTTTTTCACTCCTTTTGCCTTTCGTTCCTCCGTGGTTTCTGCATTCTCCTCAATCAGGAGAGAATACAGTTTCGGTCTCAGGGCGACAAATTCTGTCAAAATGGCACCCCCGCATTCATCTTTCATCAAACCAATCTTTTTCTTGTTCCCCGGCACGATTGGCATTCCATTCAACACTGCTGGATGCTCTGGGGAAAAATCATTTGTGTCAAACCATTCTGTCACATCCTCCGCAATGTCAGCAAAGAAATCTTCCGTTTCAATTTCCAGCACCAAAGAATCTGTGTCGGTATACAGGAGAGAAACATTTTCCCACTTTTTCTTCACATATTCATAGTGAAAATCATACATCAAAAGTTTGGACAAATCCAAGATTGACATCCCAACAAAGATGGGTTTTGACATGACCACTCGCGTTTTCCTCATCTTGACTGCAATCAGAAACTCATCGAAAATTTTCACATCGGCGAAGTTGCATTTATTCACCAGCTTTTCTGCCCTTTCCGCATCTTTCACCAGTTCAATCGTGACTCGGTTTCTCAGGTTTTCCATGGTTTTCCCAAAGACTGAGTTGTTCATGAGTTTGAAGAAATCTTTTTCAAATTTCGTTTTTCCCTTGGATCTCAGGGCAGTGTTTTTGTCAATATAACATTTCATGAAATTTGCTTCTTCAAATTTGATTCCTCGCCTGATCTTTTTCAACTTCATTCCGGCGGAAAGATAAAACGCCAGATTGCGACCGTGCAAAACCATGCCTTCTTTGTCCCTCAGATTTTGCGTGAGTTTTTCAATCCCACCCAGCGCCAGTTTTTCCGGAGCCAGGGGAAAATCATTATGCTCGTCATGCAATTCTGGGGGATAAATGAGATCAACTTCCAGAATGCAACCTTGACCTTCTTCTTTCACAAACTTTTCCCAGTTTTGCAAATCTTCTTCACTCATCCATTGAAATTTCCCAACTGGAAGAGGCTGCGACATGGCCCATCCATAAAGGTTGTTTGCGTCCAAATAAACCAGGAAACGAGATGGTTCATTTGGATCGAAATTCACCATATATTGATTGTTTGCTTTTGCAAATCGTTTGAATGCATTTGCGTTTCCTCCCCTGACTCCTTTTTCAAACATCAACAACTGTTCCACATCATCTAGAAGTTCTAACTTCACTCCGGTCACTTTCAGCATTGCATCCCAAGCCAACCCAGGGGTGGTAAAATAGTGCGCGGGATCCAGTTCATAGTTTTCTTTGCAAAGTTTTCTGAAACTTTCCATGACATCTGCAAGCAACAGCACATCCGTTTTCAGATAAAGATCGTGAAATTCGCCCATATTTTTCACTTCAAATTCTTCCCAGACTCGCTGGGCATGGGCAAAATCTTCATCTGAGACTTTTGCCTGATTCAATCTGGAGAAAAACGCGGTCTTTTTCGGTAATTTTTGCTCAAATTTGTCAAATCCTGTCATGAATTCATAGGGATAAACTCCTTTTCGCCGCATCAAATCGCTTTTCTCACCAAAAAATCTGGTGATTTCTTTCAATTCTTCTTTGGGGAGATTTTTTGCCAGCAAGTCTAATCCTGCCAGCGTGAATTTGAAGGAATCCAGAAATCGAATTTCATGTTTCACTGAAAATTCTTTCCCTTTCTCCTCATTCCATTCTTTTTTCAACTCAAATTTCAGGGAAAAGGAAATATATTTCTCCTCATTGTTGGGAATGCATGTCACGCTCAAAACTTCATCCATTGTTCCCAAAGCTCGCACAAAAAGATGGGCGTCATAATTTTGCAGATTGTGAAAAAACACAGGGGTGAATTTTGGCCTTTGAAACTTCAGGTTGCAAGATTGATGCGCTGCTCCCCTGAATTTTCCTGAGAAGTGGCAGTGATCCCTCACCTTGGACAGACTTTTTTCTCCGAATTCTTCTCGACACAGCCAGCACACTTCCGCTTCTCGAAATGATTTCCATTCTTGGTTGGTCAGGGGAATCATTTCCTTTTTCGGCAAATTCAAGTGAGCTTCTCTCACTCGGGAAATCAATTCTCGAATAAACTCTTTGGGAAGTTCTTCATTTTCATTTGCAGCTCTTTTCAACACAGGCTCCATTTGCAAAAACGGGGAAACGAGATGAAACGCAAATCCGCAGGGAATATGCTCGTGGGTTTTTTGAGTTCCCCCCAGCGGTTTCAAAATTGACTCAAAATCTGCATATCCAACAACAGGCAGATGCATCATTTTTGGGAAGTTTTTGAAGGAACAAGTTCCTCCTGGAAGTTCAATTCTCGCGGCTTCAAAATCTCCGCAAATGGTTTTGTGTTTCTCCAGACTTTCCACTCTGGGAAATGAATTGAGGCATCTTTTGCAGAAAAATCTTTCATGCCCATTTCGCGAAACTTGAGAGCTTGCCAAGCGGGAGAAATTTTTCACCAGACAATAATGCGTTTTGAATTCTTCTGTCAGCAGAATCAAATCCACATGAAGTCCCCTTTCTTCCTTGGTGATTCTCAGGGGAAAAACAAATCCATTCCAGCCAAAAACGTTCACTGAAATGTCAGGATTTTTGGCCTCAAAAAACTTGATTTTTTCCACGGCCATGGGAAATTCGCAACCATCCCAATTCATCTCTTCCGTTTGTTCTCGCAAAGTCGGTGTGATTCTTTCCGGATGAACTTTGACCATATTTGCGGCTCTGCCCAAGCACCATTTGAAACACATCTCATCTTCATTTTGCATGTTGATCACGGCTTTCTTGTTTGCCAAATCAGCAGGCAGTTCAATCCATCCAGATCCTCGCAGGGGGTTCCAGCGCACAAAATGAATTTCCAAACGCAAAACTCTTTCAAAAACCCAATTGCTTCCCCTGCGATTGAAGTTTTCCAAATTTTCAATCATTTCTCTTTCCATTTCATCCAGAATCTCGGGGTTGTTCCCCAAATTCATTTTCTGCCGGGAATGGAAAAATGGATTTTCAATCACTTCCTCCCCAGAAGCCAAATTTGTTTGGGACATTTCCACATTCAAAACGCATTTCACTCTTGTTTGTGGATTTTCTCGCAGGAGTCTGAGAATATGCCATCTTGCTTTCCGGAAAAAATCTTGGGGAGAAATGGAATCATCTCCTTGAATAAAAAAATGTCTCGCGAATCCTTTCAAAGCGGATTTTCCTTCTTCCACGACCAACCTTTGTTTCCACAATTCAGCGATTTGCTTTTTCAATCTTTCCACCGCGGGATTAGCTCTTCTCCGAATATCAACATCATCCACATTTTCCAACCAATTCAGCCAATCCGAAACCGTTCCTGTGTTTTCTTCAATCACTCTGGGAATGGCTCTGGAAGGAAAAATTCTTCTTTCCGGAATCAAAATAGGCACATCAATTTTTTCATTTTCGGCATCTAGAGGGTTGGCTTTTCGTCTTTTCCGAGTTCTCAAACGAGTTGCTTTGTTCATTTTGGGCTGATCAATGCCTCCACCTTGCCAAAGATTTTCAACTAAAAATTTCATTAAGTCATTTTTCTTCAATCGCGACCAACCTCGCAAATTTGTCGATCGCGCAAAGGATTGCCATGCAGCTAAAGACATTTTTAATGGAGAAAAAAAAATATTTTTTCCCCATTCAAAATGAAGTTTTCAATTCAGGAAGTGAGCGAAGCGAACCCCGGAGGGGAAGGAAAAGAAAAGCAAACTTTTTTCACATTCAAAGAAGCCAGCGAAAAAACGGGGCTTCCCTCCAAAACGATTTTGCGAGTTCTCAAATCGGGCAACACTAAATATACCAGAAGAACCGACCAAAAAGTGTTCTGGATTCAGGAGGAAGAAGACACACCATTCATCCAGATTGATGGGGAAGATTTTTTCACCGCAGAGGAAATTCGGGAACGATTTGGGTTATCACGCACAGTTTTTTTCAATCAACTCTGCAAGAAAAAAACTCATTTTCTGGATTCAGGGGAAAAATCGCATGAAGTCACTTGGGTTTCTCCCAGATTGCAAGAATTCATCTATCTCATGAAAAAGAAAGCTGCATTGGAAACGGCGATGCACGCGCACCCCAAAAAAGGGCTTTATAAACATCATAACCTGGCTCGGGTTGCGATGGATGATGCCCTTGTGGATTTGCAAAATGCGTTTTGAATTTTTTCTTCATTGGAGAAAAAATGTCAAGTGAAAACAAATCCACTCCTCCGAAAGAGGCTGAAAAAATCAAAGAGGAAACGGACTGGGAAAAAGCGTGTGACGCAGAAAGAAACTTCCAAAAAGCGGTTGACATGGCCACTGGTTTTCTCCCAGTCCGATCGGAAGAGGATCGCAAGTTCATGGAAAAATGGATTTTCGCGTTTTAATTTATTTTTTTATCTCCTCCCAAAAAATGAATCCCGAGAAAATATCTATCCCCGACTGCTCACTCGGAGACCCCTGTAAGAAATCTTCTGGAAAAATTAATTTCTGCCTTCCCCCCTGCCTCCACATGGACTCACGGTTCAAAGTGAAACTCCAAACCAAATTCAAGATTTTCCTTCATGAGGGTGAATCGTTTTCTATGGGCATCACTATTCCGAGCGAGTTCATTAGTTTCTTCAACAATCTGGAAAAACATTTCAACTCCGCTGCGATGAAAAAGAAGCAGGCAATCAAAGAGATTTCCCCGTCTTTTGCTCGATTTCAGGAGGGAGATTTCATTCTCGTGAAAACTGACAAATCCGAGCAGAAAAAGATTTACGCAAAAATCTATCCCTCCAAAATTCCCACAACGGATTTCTCCTGCAGATTTTGGGAGCTGTGCGTGGATGGGAAAAAGAAACCCATCTTGAAGCAAAAAGAACTCATTGGCGTTCCTCTCCGGGGGCAAGTTGTGTTTTCAATCAAACACCTTTTCTGCGGAAATGTGAAAGCGATCACATGCATTGTGGACGAAGTTTTGGTGGAGAAAATAGTGCAGGCTGCCTCGGAATTCGATGAGTTTGAGGACAAGAATGAGGACGATGAATGAGGAGTGACAAATCTTTTGTCGCCTCTTGAAAATTCTGTTGAAATTCGCTTCTTTCTTTTGTTGAATTAGATTTTCTGTTCGAAATCAGGGAAGAAAAATGCCAATGGTGGTGCTGACATTTTTCGTCAATCTCCGAAAAATTCTGGTTTTATAAAAAATTTCCAGATTCATTATATAAAATTACGGTTTTGTCATATCGAGACATGTGGGTGGGGATTTTTATGCTGCTCCCAGCCTAAAACTCAGGGGACAAAAATGAAATATTTTTTGTCAATCTGGAGATATCTCTATTCAATATATTTTTTCATTCAAACGAAACAAAGGAAAAAATATTTCTTCCTGAGAAATCTCGAGCTGACAGAAAAATAATCCGTTGACGAATCTTCCGCTGAAATCCGGGAAAGAAATTCCGCTGAAATCCGAGGAAAGAAATTCAACCCCGGTGATTTTCCCAGATTTTTCAGTGAATTTGGGCAGAACCTTTTTCCTGATTTTTTCAGATTTGCCACGTGTGACAGGTCTGATTTTGCCCCAAATTTTTTCAGTTCATTTGGGCAGATTTTCCACGTACATTTGCTCCGGAAAATGATTTTGAAAACGAATTTTGAATTTTGAATTCTGGAAAAAATATCTGCTCCAGAAAAACGAATTTTGAATTTTGAATTCTGGAAAAAATATCTGCTCCAGAAAAACGAATTTTGAATTTTGAATTCTGGAAAAAATATCTGCTCCAGAAAAACGAATTTTGAATTTTGAATTCTGGAAAAAATATCTGCTCCAGAAAAACGAATTTTGAATTTTGAATTCTGGAAAAAATATCTGCTCCAGAAAAACGAATTTTGAATTTTGAATTTTGAATTCTGGAAAAAATATCTGCTCCAGAAAAATGAATTTTGAATTTTGAATTTTGAATATCCACTCCAGAAAAATGAATTTGAATTTTGAATTTTGAATTTTGGAAAAAATATCTGCTCCAGAAAAACGAATTTTGAATTTTGAATTTTGAATATCCACTCCAGAAAAATGAATTTGAATTTGAAAATATCTACTCCAGAAAAATGAATTTGAAAAAAACCCCGGAATTTGAATTTGAATATCCACTCCAGAAAAATGAATTTGAATTTGAATTTGAAAATCCACTCCGGGGAAATGAATTTGAAAAAACCACCGGAATTTGAATTTGAATATCTACTCCGGGGAAATGAATTTGAAAAAACCACCGGAATTTGAATTTGAATATCTACTCCGGGGAAATGAATTTGAATTTGAATTTGAATATCCACTCCAGAAAAATGAATTTGAATTTGAATTTGAATATCCACTCCAGAAAAATGAATTTGAATTTGAATTTGAAAATATCTACTCCAGAAAAATGAATTTGAATTTGAATTTGAATTTGAAAATCCACTCCGGGGAAATGATTTTCAAATTTTGCTGAACTCAGCATTGTTCCGGAAACTGATTTTGAAATGAAATTTCCTCCGGAGAATTCCTCCCATATTATTTGGAGGAAATTTTTTTTCCAAATTTTTTTCCCAAATTTTATGAATGAAGGGATGTCCGGGGGATGAAAAATCTCCCCAAACGGATTTTGTGATGAAAAATCACCCAAAAAACGGATTTTGGGATGAAAATTCTCCGGGGATTGAAAATCTCTCCGGGGTTTGAAAATCTTTCGCTGAAAATCAGCTTGAATTGTCAATTCAAGAAAATTTCTGCTCCATTTCATCTAAAACTCAATTAACTAAATTGGAGAAATGATTGGATAAAATTGAGCTTTATCCAGATAAAATGGGATTTTAATTTTTTATTTCCCCTTTTCTCAGCATAAAAACTGTTGAATTTTCAAAATCCCCTCCGGAAAAGGAAAATGATTTTCAAAATCCCCTCCGGAAAATGATTTTGAAAACCCACTCCGGAAAATGATTTTGAAAAACCCACTCAAGGGGAATTTTTCAAAACCCACTCAGGGGAAATTTCAAAATCCCCTCCGGAAAAGGAAAATGATTTTCAAAATCCCCTCTGGAAAATGTTTTTCCTGAATTGACTCAGGGAAAATGAATTTTGTTGAATTTGACATTTCTCCGGAAACTGATTTTTGGAATGAAATTCCTCCGGACATTATTTCCCCAAATTATTTGAATGAAATAATGTCCGGGGGAATGAAAAATCTCTCCAAAAATAGATTTCAGAACGAAAAAACGCCCACAAAAATGGATTTGGGATGAAAAATCTCCCTGAAAACGGATTTTGAGATGAAAATCTCTCCGGGGATGAAAATCTTTCGCTGAAAATCAGCGGAAAATTCAAATTCAAGAAAATTTCTGCTCCATTTCATCTAAATCACAGTTGACTAAATTGGAGAAATGATTGGCTAAAATTGAGCTTTATCCAGATAAAATGGGATTTTAATTTTTTATTTCCTTTTTTCACCAGAGAAAAAATGTCGAAATCAGCAACGCATTTTTCAATCTCCGATGGGAAAAAAACCAAAAATTTCACTTCCATCAATTCAGCGGCAAAAGAATATGGAATCTCAAATTGCGCAATCACAAATGCATTGAAAAAAGGAAATTCAACCATCACCCGGAGGTCGGACAAGAAAAAATTCTATCTCGGCGAACCAAAAGCACAAGAATCAACTTCTCTCCAGATAGATTTTTCTTCACTCCCAATGGATGAGGAATGGTTTGACAAATTCAAGATCGCTGTTCCAGATTTTGATGAACTTTGTCGAATGATTGCGAATAAATTATTCGCGGATGAAGATCTCGAATTGGACTGGAAGAAAAAAGAATTGAAATACAATGGTGAAACCGTTTGCTTGATCAAAATCATTTCCATCATCTGTAGAGTGGCTTTTCAGGTGAACCGAGATCAAGCCATAATAGTCCTGGAGGAAAAAAGTGGGCAAAAAGATTTTCAACCCTTGAAACTAATTCAATTTGTAGCATCTTTGAGGAAAAATGAAAGAACATTTCACGTTGACATATTCAACAAAATCAAGAAATTCAAGTGATTTTCCCCTGATTTTTCATTTCCGGGAAATGAAAATTCTCAACCCTCAAATTTTTTCTCCCATTCAGCTTCAAACTTTTCCAAATCCAACCCCAAATCAATCACAATTCCATCAATCGCTTCCATTGAAAACAAAAATTCAGCTCGATCAAAATTTCCTCCCCGCAAAGCGAAGCGCAAATCACTCAATGTTTTTTCATAGGTGGTGACAGCGAATTTCGCCATCTCAATTTTGCTTTTCAGGTTCTTCATTTCATTCGCTGTTTTAACGACCAACCCCAATCCTGAAATCACTCCCAAAACGATTGGGTTCAAAGTCGCGGCTCCAGCAATCGTCCCGATTGCAACCAGACCGGAAGAGGTCAAATTCATGAGCAGATTCATTTTCTTGAATCGACCATGCGCTCGTTTCAGGCACCAAAATCTTTTGTGATAAAATCGAAAAAGTTTTTTGATCTCTTCCAGTTCTTCTTCCCGAATTGCGGGGTTGATGTGATTGAAAGCAAAAATGCTTTGTTTTCGCTTCGCGCGGCTCGGCTCGCAACGGCTCCCTTCGGTCGCTCGCTCGCTCGCTCTCATTTTTCAGGGAGAAAATCATTTTTCAATCAGAATTGTCGCTTTTGCTCTTTGAATGGCATTTCCATCCGAGAGAGCCAGATAGAAAGCTTCTTCCTGCCCAACATGGAGATTGAAGGTGAACTGCAGTGAACCAAATGAATTGGTGGAAGGTCTGACTGCTTTCCGAGTGATGCGATCTCCTTTAACAACACTTGTCATGATGATGGTTGCTCCACTCACTGGGTTGGAACCGCGTTGAAGAATGAAAACCGTGACATTCAAAATCCGGAAGTCAGATCCAAATTGTTGCCAATAATTTGTTTCATCTTCCTCTTCATTTGGGAAGATCAAACAATCACCGTGTTTTCCTTTCACAAATCTTGCAAAAATGAAGTGTTTTGACGGGCGAAGCGGCAAATTCAACAAGGAGTGCGAATTCAAATCCAAGTCAGCCTCCATAACCATCTTCCCCGCTTGGAAAACGAAAGGGGAATCGAAGACGCTGCTTTCAACATCAGGTTGAGAACCAGCAATGCCATATATGATCAGATTTGCATTTCCTTTTTCGGCTGCTTCGGCAGTTCCTCTCCATTTCAAATCCAGATAGTTGAATTCAGGTGGTGAAATCCTCCATTTGTGCATGTGGATGATGGATCTGGAATACCCCGAAAACTTCTTAGTTGATTGCTGATTTATATTCAGACTTGTGCTCACAACGTTGACGCTCACGCCATCCATTGCCGCGGGGAAGAATTCCACGCACACGGTGTATTCTCCCTCTGGTAATTTGTACATATTGAATCCAAGTCTCCCAGAGTATTCATTTAAAAGATCTTTTGTGATTTGTAAGTCATAAGCCTTCTTGTTGAAATGATGCGGCGAATCTGGAAAATCACTTATCCCAGTCACTGTCATATGATGTTCAGAGCTGAATTCATCCACATTTTCCATCAGATAGCGGAATGCGTCCTTTGGGTGAGAGGTTGACGTGATATGCGATTCATTTACGTATTTTTTGATGTTCTCTTCTAATTCCATCGTGTGGGCTACCACACCTCCTCTCTGGTTATCCACATAAGATTTTGACGTGGGTTGATGCTTGAGAGTTGGCGCTGCAATATTGTTGATTTGTTGCGAGTTCATATCCAGGTTTCCGGTCATTGTTCCACCTTCCAACGAAAGTTTTTTCCGAGCTATGCCATCCACATATCTTTTATTTGCGCCTTGATCGGCAACTTCAGGATCTTTCACGTTAAAAATGGTGTGATTTCCCATATCCAAAGCCGTCTCCATTGGAAACGTCTCTTTGCGGCTGAGAAAGATATTTTTGGTGTCATTATAAGAAACCAGGTTGTTATAATGCGCTCCCAAATCATGCCATGTTTGCTGTTTTGAGTTTTTCACGTTGAAAAGTTCTTTTAAATCAATATACTTCGTGACTTCATGTGTGTGAGCCGGAGCATCAGGGTGGAAGTTTTTCAGAGTGACCATATTCACCGCTGACAAATCCTGGTTTTCATCAGTGTCCAGATTGACGATCAATTTGCGATTCATTTCTATTTCCCCGGGGTTGATGAGTTTTTGTCCCCTGAGATCAAGATCCCCAGTCATATGCGAGGAACCATCCACCTGGAGAGAATCTGCTCGCAATTGCGTTGCAAGCGTGACAACTTGGTGTTTGGTAATTGCATCCGAATTCCCCGTTCCTTCAGCGACATTTGTCAGGCGTTTCCTTTGCAGGTCGAAGTCCCCTGCTGGCGTCAGCTTGAAACCAACTCCTGGCAATCCATCTTTTCCATCTCGTCCTCCCTGGAAGTTGCTTGTTTCAGAAAGCAATCCATTTGAATAACTCATTTTAAATGCTTTCATCAAAATTTTTGGCAATGAATTTCCTCGGTTTATCCACATACAGGAAAGAGAACGGATCATGCGTTGCTTTCCGATAATCTTCTTTGCTGACATTGTTCTCCCTGCAGATCGCCGTAATTTCTTTGTTGCTTGGGAATTCGAAGATGCAAAAATGCGAGCAATTCAGGCGGATATCTTTTGGTGTTCCGAAATAACTTTGCGAAAGATAAATCACAGAACATTTCTTATGCCTGCCCTGAATGAAATAATCAATCAATGGCTTTTGTTTTTTTTCGGAAACAAAATCATCGAAAACAACCAGCTTTTGATTCTCCCCTGACAATTCAGAAACTGGGATGATTTCATCCGGGGATGCTTCCACAACGTCATACCCAGCTTCTTTGCTGATTGGGCGAAACGTTTTCAGCAGATGCTGATATTTGGTTTGGTCAAGATTTTTCGCATAGAGGAAAATTTTATCGTAGAAGAGCAGCGGGCGGAGGATCATATCCAGGAGAACATTTGTTTTCCCCGATCCTGAAGGGCCACAGATCAACATTCTGAAAGTTCGATCCGGCATGAAAGAGTGACGTTGTTTGAAATTCGTGATTGGATCCTGACAATCATAATTTGGAATCTTCATTTTATTAATGAACATGACGTTCTACATCTTGTTCTACATCTTGTTCTTCATCCTGAATTCATGTTTCTGGGATATAAAATGAGTTTATTGAAATGGCAAGAAATGGCTAAAAGCAAATCTGCTTTGGGGAAAAAATCAACTTTGTTCACAATGCTATCACCCAGAAAAAGTTGGGCGAAGAGACAAGTCAAATCGGACTTGAAAAAATGTTCAAACCCATCACAGCGAAACTGGATGAGGTGATTGAGTCGAATTTGGGGCCACTCCCGAAAATCCGGAAAAAGAAAAAAGCCAAACCGGCGGAGATTGATTATCTCCCCGAAGTCGATCCATTTGAAGAGATGGATGTCGAAGGTTTGTTTGATGAGGCCGTTCCATCCCAAACAAAGAAGCAAATTCCAGCAGGGCCGCCAACATATGAAGAAATTATGCAAGAGGTAGGGGAAGATCCACCTGAATATGAAGAAGACGTCTCTCCTGATTATGCTCTTGCGCCGGGAGATGAAGGGGAATGGGAAAAGGAAGAGGAAGATAAAGTCAATAAGATATTGGATGAGTTGGACCTCACGAATTATAAAAGAGTGGAGAAGCAAGTTCTCATGGATTCAACTATCTCCAAAGCGCAGAAAACCAAATATCTCAAGCATCTTGTGACCATTGCAAACCACAGAAGAAATCAGTTGAAGGGCTACAAATCATCTTGGACAAAAAAGTGGCAGAAAGGAGACATAACCGAAGAGCAAAAAAATATCCAACATCTCAGAATAGACAAAGCAGCCCGAATTGTAAATGAATACATCCGCCATTATGAAATGAGGCAGAAAACATTGACCGGTTCGGGAATCAGGAAAAAAGGCGGCACCGTCCGATTTTTTTCCAACTCCGCAGATCTTCTTCAGCAACTTGAAGTCATCATTGGCTCCATTCTTGCTGGGAATACGAATGCGGGTATCAGAAACGAAGGAGTTGGCATTCTTGATCTTCTCCTGAAAGAGGGAGTCATCAATCGTTCCCAGCATGAGAAGCTTTTCAGAAAGTATTTCAAACTCTAAAATGGAAATCGAAAGAGAAATTGTCCTGTCATCCTTTTCCGTCAGGACTGGGGGAAACAAACCAGAAAATTTCACAACAAAATTCAATCGACCCATTATTTTGGATCCAAATTCCCAATACGTTGTTGGGTTGAACAGAATTATCAATATGAGTTTTACGTGGTATAACATCAATGCGGCATTGAAAAATCAGCTGATCAGATTCAGCTCTGACGGTGGGAAAACATTTTCCGATATCACCTTTCCCGCTGGGGTTTGGGATTATTCCACTTTGAATGCGGCAATTCGAAACGCAACAGGCCCCCTCGCAGGCAGCACCCCAGGAAAGAATGAAAAATTCCCAATCAATCTTGCTTTCTCTCCCACAACTTTCAGAGTAACAATCACACTGGAAGCAAACTGGCAACTTGATCTCGAGAAATCCAACTTTTGCGATCTCGTTGGTTTCGATAAAAAGATTCTGAAAGATAAAGTCAATGTTGGCCCCAGAGTTCCAAACCTCAGTCAAGATACTGATATGTTGAACGTTCATTGCGATCTCACAAGTGATTCGCTTGTGGATGGAGAAGAGAGTGATATCATCTTCTCCTTTTCAACATCTGTTCTGCAGGCCTCCTATAATTTCACTCTTGAACCCATGAGAGTGATGTTCAGCCCTGTGAATAAAAACAGAATAAGCTCCATTTGGATCTGGATCACTGATGGGAAAAGGCGGGTTGTTGATTTGAATGGAGCTGATACAGCGTTCTCGCTTATCTTGAAAAAACAAATAAAATGAAAAGTTATGAATTCTCTCGTTTTTTCCACCCCCAGCTGGGGCGGTTTGTCTTCCGGCACAAAGGAACAGGTGTCATTGTGGACAATATTTTCAAACCAATGAGGAAGATCGCATCCGCAGTTTTCAATAAATTCGCGAAACCCATTGCGAAAAAAGCATTGGAATCAGGTATTTCTCACGCTGGGGATAAACTCGGTAAAAAAGCAGTTGAAAAATCTGGTGATTTGATCATGAAAAAGCTGGGAAATATGAGAAAGGGGAGCAAAAAACCGCCAGCTCGACCACAATCAGCCCCTGAGTCAACCTCCGGAGAAAGTTCTGATGCTATATTGAACAGGTTGATCTCTGGGCAAGGAATTCGAAAAAGAAAAAAATGATTTAAAATGGCTTTTCGATCGAATGAATATCTTCAAAGAAATGAATTAGTGCGCTTCCAGCTGGATGACACAATCCGAGCTCCAGCTAATGCTCAACATCAACAAAAAAATGGTTATAAATTCACGATTAATGACCGATCCGCATTCTATGATTGGTATAATGCTTATTTCGAGGTGCAATTTCAACTCCAGAAATTAGCAGATGGAGCGGTATATGACGCTGAAAGAATAACCGTAATCAATGGGGCTCATTCCCTGATTAAACACCTGACGATTAAATCTGCAGGAAAGATTATTTATGATACTGATAATCTGCATAAAGTCTGTTTCACAAAGAATTTGTTAGAATACTCCGACGACTTCAGCAGATCAGTCGCCAAGAACAGTTTCTGGTATTTGGATACTGATGCAACAACCGCTAATACGAATCTTGGATTTGAAGCTCGGCGAGTGATTACTCGAGATCTTCAAAACGCTAATACGATCATTCCCCTGAATCGTTTTTCCTTTTTCGAAGAGTTGGAAGATAAGATGCTTGTGCCTATGCAGCTCCAATTCGAGATAACACTGAATGATGATGAGGACCTCATTCATATGGCACACGGCGTTGCTGACGGAAGAGTTGTGCTGAATCGATTTTTGCTTTGGGTGCCAAGATTGACTCCCAAAGATTCTCTGTATGACAAATTTGTCAGCTCATTCCTGAAAGAAACGCAATGGAAATATCTGAGGGAAATGTACCAGCAATCAGCTCCCTCGCAGTCATCAGGATTCTTCCAGATCTCAGCGAGCATCGACAATGTGAGGCATATTTTTGTCTGGCTGAAAAGAACCGCTCCGCCCAATGATGACCCTGCAGAAGACAATCCCTATCTGATGGACACTTTCATGCTGAATGCAGTGGATGATAATACTTCATCCTTGTTGAACTGTCGATTGGAATATGGAAACGGAGTTTTCTACCCGGAAACAGAGTACGACAGTGAAAGCAAAGTGAGGATTTTCCAGGATGTCATGGCTTATGCAATGAGGAAAAATGACTACAACACAGGGACACAGTTGAATCTGTCCAATTTCAAGTCTCTTTTCCCGTTGATCTATTTCGATCTGACTTATCAAACTGAAAAACCAACAAGAGATCCCAAGCAGTTGATATTCAGGTATCGATTAAACGCAAATGCAGCGGCAAACTTCAATGTACATGCGATAGTTCTCTATGAAGAAGAAGTGAAAATCGATAAGATTGGAAATGAGCTGGTTATCGTGTGACGTGTGAAGCGAGCGCAGCGAACGCAGTGAGCCGACCGAAGGGAGGCGAGCACGCGCAGCGGCTGTGAAAAACATATCTTGTCATTTAAAATGACAACATATCACCCATATAAAGTAAATCTGTCGGAAGGGCAAAAAAGCAAGCTTGGAAGAGCATTTAAAGCAAACTGCGCTATCACCCTGAGGCTGAAAAAAAATCAAACACGCGGAAATGATGAACTGATGCTGACAGTCAACCAAAAGAACCGAATTGCCAAAGCCGCATCTCAGGGAAAGGGAGTTGAAATCAAGATATCAAAAACGCAAATCCGAAAGGTAATGAAGCAAGGCGGAAGTCTTTTCTCTGCTATTGTTCCCCTGGCTCGTTCCCTGGCACCCACCCTGACAAAGACACTTGGACTGTCAGCATTGGCTGGTTTGGCGAGTGAAGGAGCGAGTCAAGTTGTGAAAAAGATAAGCGGGAAGGGAGCGCAGCGACCTCGACTGAAAGGAGGCGGGCAAACGGGTGGATTTCTCATTCCCCAAGATAAAATTCAGAAACTGATTGACAATAAACATTTGTTGACAAATAAACAGAAACAGGATATTTTGACTGCCCTGAAATCAGGAGGACAACTGACGATAAAACCATCAGCAAAACAATCTGGTGGATTGTTGGGAACTGTGCTGGCTTCCATCGGAATTCCACTGGCGCTGGACATGGTGAAAAATTTGTTTGGGAAAGGAGCTCCTAGAGTTGGTCGCCCCAAAGGAAAAGGCGCTCCTAGAGTTGGACGCCCAAAAGGAAACGGCGCTCCAAGATTGGGCACTCCCTTCCAACGCCCGCCTCCATTCATCGGAACCTGGGGACGAAAAATTGGGATGGGAAAAAAATCCAAAAAAGGAACGGGACTTCTGCTGGGATCGAAAAGTCCATTCAACAATATCCCAGTTCTCGGGGCAATATTGTGAGCGAAACGAAACCCAAATTCGTGAACAAACCACTGACCAACCTTGATCTTCTCCAGTGGATTGATTTTCTGAAAATTCCCAATTTCAAAGGGATTTTCGCCAGGGATGAAGCCATGCCCCGAGAACACAGCCCCTGCATCATCAATCTTGATTCGCTTGAAAATGCCGGAACTCACTGGGTGTGCTGCGCCCCCGGAGATCGTGCCCTGTGGTATTTTGACTCTTTTGGGATGGGATTTCCCCAGGAATTCAAAAGTTCCAAACCGGTGATTTGGAACAGCAGTCAATATCAAAACATCAACAGTGTCCTTTGCGGGTATTATTGTTTGTATTTCCTCCATCAATGGTCGCAGGGGAAAGATTTCTATGATATTCTCAAACCTCTCAGTCTGACTGACTCGGGGGAGAATGAAAAATTCATAAAAAAAATATTTCGATTAAAAATGAAATCATATTGCCTGAAGGAAAAAAAGCAGACAAAATGCGTTGAACCAAGTAAATATTTTATCACCAAAACCGGCCGACCCATGTTCCTCTCCCATTGCGAGAGTTGTGGAAAGAAAAAAATAAATTTCGCCCGAGAAACTGGGGAAGATGTGGAAACCTTGAAACAAAAACTCATTGAAAGTGGCATAAGCATAGAAGATCTTGAAAGAGTGGATTGGAAAATGGAATATTTGATGATGCTATATAAGGATTTCAGACGGTGAACTATATGATTTCCCTCTAAAATGAAATCATATTGCGTGAAGGAAAAAAAACAAACTGAATGCGTGAAACCAACTGGATTCCAGACTGCAAAAAATGGCAGAAAGATGTGGTTTTGCCATTGCGCTTCCTGCGGAATAAAAAAGACAAGATTTGTGAAAACGAGCAGAGCGAGCCGCGGAGCGAAATCGGGAAACTGAATCTGCCCCCACAAGGTGGGGGCTTTGGTGAACTTGCGCTGACTGGCGTTGCGCATGCTCTTCCCTGGCTCGGGAAAAAAACAGTTGAAATGGGTCGTTATGGGGCCAGTGAATTATTGCGAAATAAAAACACTCAAACAAAAGCATTGGATTTTGCGTTGGACAAGATGAAACCATTTCTTGCCAAAACCTCTGCTGATATGATGAATGAGTTGTCCACGGTGATTAGACCAAACAGAAAATATAAGACAGATCGAGCAGATTTGGATGGGGGTGCTTTAGATGTTCATTCCCTGATTGGGAAGCTGCCAAGACCAAAGAAAGGTTTCACTTTGCCTGGACATAATTATACCGGCCCTTATAACCCATTGGATAAGCAAGTCAGATTCGATGAAAAGGGAAAAATTCTCGAAATTATGCAGCAGCCCACAGGAAAAACAGACGCAGTTGCTATGCAGCACGATGTTGATTATTCAGTCTGCGCGAAGAAAGCGGATCCGCGCAAATGCAAGAACGAAGCAGACAGGAAAATGGTTGCCGCTTTGGATGCCATTCCCTGGAAAGAAAGGCAATGGGGGCATGCTTTGGCGAGAAACACAATTCAAGCAAAACAAAAACTGGGTCTCGGTGCCCCAAAAAACGGGAAAAGATTTTGAGTGAAGGCTGGGCTCAAAATCTGGCAAACGAACTTCACCAGCCAATCAGGCGGCGCTTTCCAAAACGACGAGTCATAGCATATGGGATTGACAACATCTGGGCGGCTGATCTGGTCGAGATGGGGAAATTTTCGAGGTGGAATAAAGGGATCAGATACCTGCTGATGGTGATCGATGTTTTCTCAAAATTCGGTTGGATTCGCCCCCTGAAAGACAAGCGAGGTCAAACAGTGGCTGATGCTTTCCGAGATATATTTAAAACGAAGCGAAAACCGAAAATGCTCTGGACTGACAAAGGGTCTGAATTTTTCAATGGAACAATGAACCATCTCCTGAGCGAGAATGGGGTAAAATTGTATACAACACAAAACGAAGAAAAGGCATCTGTTGTTGAGCGCTGGAACAGGTCTTTCAAGGCGAAACTCTTTAAAATGTTTTCTGCTAACAACAATACAATATACTGGGACAAACTTGGCAAATTACTGGATGAATATAATCATCGTTTTCATTCGAGCATTCGGATGAGTCCCGCAGAGGCGAGCAAACAGGAAAATGAGAAAAAGGTTTTCGCTAATTTATACGGAGATTTAATTTATGCTAAACACAACCCGGCAAAATTCAGGGTTGGCGACAGGGTGAGAATTTCAAAGTTTAAACGAAAGATATTTGACAAAGGTTTCACCCCGAATTGGTCGGAAGAGATATTTGTGATTGACGAAATAAAGAACACAAACCCTGTAACGTATAAATTAGTTGATCTGTTGGGAGAATCAATCACCGGATCATTTTACGAGGCGGAACTTCAAAAGACAACGCAAGATGTGTTTCGAATTGAAAAAGTTATTCGCCGCGATAATAAGCGAAAACTCGCGCTTGTAAAATGGACAGGTTACCCTGACAAATTTAATTCTTGGGTTCCACTGAGTGATGTGGAAAAACTATCTTAGCGTTTTAGTCCATCGTTTCTTGTGATGATTCACTTTCAATCATTCTATCCGCTGCTAACTTCTTTAAGCGTCGGAGAGTTTTTCGTTCTTTCTTGGCTTCTCGTTCAACCATTCTTTTCACTTTTGCAGCCTTTTCCTTCAACTTTTTATCCATTTGGGCTTTCAATTTCCTCCTTCTTATTTCTTCAGTAGTCGCCTGACGGGAAATCTCCAATATGGATGGGATTTGCGGAAACAATGATAAAAACCTTTCAAGATCTTGGTCGGCCATTGTTGTTAATCCATTGAAAAATGCCATGGCGTCGAATGTAAAATTCCCGACGTCTTCAGCACCAATTTCCTTTATCTGCTCTTTCATTTCTTCAATATTCTCTAAACAATTTTCGTGGCGCTTCTGTAATTCTCTCAAAGTAAGCGGCATCTTGACTGTAGCAAAATTTTTATCAAAATGCTGAGTTTTATCAGAATTTGCCAAATTTTGATAAAAATTTTGATAAAAAAATGTGTAATGCAATGATTGGTAAAAAATCATCACGTGATATTTACCACTAAGGCAACCAGCTTGAATTAGCATTTTAATTAAAAAAGCATACTGTCTATTTACACAAAAAGAACAAATGCGGAAGATGAATGTTTTACATTCATATTCATAAAGTCTGTAATTTCAAAACACCGCTTAGCATCGCTTTCGTTTCGCGCCGGGACTCGCTTCGCTCGTTTCGCTTGGCCCGTTTTGCTTCGCTTGACTTTCTTTCATTTCCCGGTGGATTTCCCAGAGAAGGCCGCTTTGCTTTTGGAGTTCCTTTTTGAGAATCTTGTGTTCCTCCTGGAGATTGACAAAAGATTCAAAGAGAAGTTCAATTGAGTCTTCGATTTCGTCGCTTCGCTCAGCTTCCTCCATCTCTGAATCAGACACAATAAATTCATCATCCGATGTTGTCGGAGTTTCATCGTCGCTTCTTATTTCTTCCTCTGAACATGTGGAACAATCTTCATGGTCACTCGCACTGAGGCTCGCTTCGCTCGCTTCGCTTCGCTCGGCTTCATTGGAAAATGCTTTCTCAAGATCCATTTTATTTCCAATGACATTTTTTGAA
>JAJGOT010000847.1:0-75000 GCA_022457155.1 Cladopsammia gracilis | reverse complement strand
CGGACAGTAAGCTCTCTAAAACGCCATTAGAGGCCCGGATAATCTCACCGAATTAGTTGTTTTCTAGCTGATCGTAGCCACCATTTTGGACATTTTTGCCTAGGCGTCCTTCAAACTCATAAAGACTGGAACCTAGCAATTTTCCTAACTGTGGGGGTCTATGTTTGCTGAATTTTAGCAGACTTTTGAAATTTACTGTAGAGATGACGGCAAAATATATTACGTGACCTCTGTCTGTTGATTCCAATCCGGAGTATTTTCTCTCTTTTTGGTGTTAAGTTCTACCTTCAATACGTGTTCTTTTAAGTATGTATTCTGCTTTGCGGTTTTTCGCCAGAAATCAACTATGGAACTCTTTTTTAGTAGGAAAAAAGGACATTTTTTCCGCTCACGCGAGCCGCCGCAACATATTGCGCGACAATGACATATTCATATGTCAGCCATATTCAGCTGACATATTCAACCGACCAATCGCATACACTTTTAAGTGTTTTTAAAAAAACAATGCAACCGTATTGATGTGGTCCAGTGAGTCACAAATTATCTTCGCCCACTTCGATTCGACTTTTCTGGCGATGTTTTTCTAATGCATGGTTCAATTTCTACAGTTACCATCCCCCCCCCGGGCAAGTCGGCTCTTGTTACCATCCCCCCCGGGCAAGTCGGCTCTTGTGGCCCGGGGGTGGGGAACTTGGCAGGTACTCTTGTCCCGGCGGTAGGGGTGGGGATAATCTAGGTGCGCAACGAATTATGGGGCGAAAATTTCGTCGAAGCACATGGCGGACGATATGACTCAACAAGCGGACTTCTTTGCTGAGAAATCCTTACAATTTGTTAGTAATTAATTGGAAGAAAACAATTTGGCAAAATTAAAGCCTGTATTTGAAGCGATGAAAGCCAAAGAAACACGAGCAAGGAAGAAAAACAATGAGATGCTTCCTGATCTTTGAAACCATACCGGAGTCAAGTCCAGTCCATGTCTATTTTGTAAACTGTTCGGTGGATTTATATAATAAATATTTCTCGGCTGTCTTCTTGAGAAACGGTGCAGCTTGCTTTGAGTGTCCCGGGGGTGGGGAATAGGACGCCAAGTGAAGAAAAAATGGCAAATCCCCGGGGGTGGGCCTGGGGGGGATGGTAACTGTAGGAACTGAACCATGCATAATCTTTAATGACAGAGTTTACGCCACCCTAATACCCGGAACACATCATCCGAATTACTATCGTAGCCCACAGACAATAAAATGCGGGCTGCGCGATTTTGAAGCCTTTGAAGCTTTTCAGAAAGGCCCTTGTTACAGTTTACACACACCACACTGCAATAATCAAAGTGAGGCTGAACAAGGCTATTATAAACTTCCATTAAAATATTAAATGGGACAAGTTGCCGTATTCGTTTAATTGCACCAATGACGGAAGCAATCTCTTTACAGACATTTTCAATATAGAATAGATCTCAATTTCAAGTTTGGTCGATGTAGACTCCAAGGGATTTAGCTGATGCTACTTGATCTACAGAGTTATTATTTATAGTAAAAGAAGGACTGTCTGAAAATTGTGATAACTTCTGCCTTGATGCAATAAGTATAGCCTCAGTTTTTGTCAAATTCACGGTAAGCTTGTTAGCTGATAACTGAGGGGAAGGAGGGGAGACGGGGAGGGAGTAATGCTTCATAGATGACACAAGAGACCTTACCCTGTTTAACTTCTGCTATTATTAGTCAAAGACGAAAACTATCGATGAAATGTTGAGACCAATCGATCTCGTTAGAGATTAGAACCGGAAAGCAACAATAACTCAGTTATAGAATTTCTGCAATTATACAATCAGGCTTTATAATAGAACAATAGACGATTCGAATATAAAAGATGTGGTCGGGCCACTAAACAAAAAAAAGAGACACTTACAGCCTGGTTTGTTCCCACAAGATGAAATAGAATAAAAAAGAGAAAAGTCAGTATCAGTTAGTTATATCTGCTCCCCGCGAAGGGGTTGGGGAGGGGAGGAGGAGGAGGAGGAGGAGGAGGAGGAGGAGGAGGAGGAGGAGGAGGAGGAGAAGGAGGAGGGAGCGGGAGGGGAATAATGCTTCACATATGAAACAATGGACCCTACCCTATTTAACTTCTGCTATTACTAGTCACCGACGAAGACTATCGCTGAAGTGTTGAGACCAATAATCGATCTCGTCAGAGATTAGAACCGGAAAACAACGAACAACTCAGATAAAGAACAGCTCAACTATACAATCAGGCTGGTTAATAAACAATAGAATAATATAAAAGAAGAGATCGGGCTACTCGACAAAATAAAAACAACACTCACAGGCTGGTATGTTCCCAAATTAAGATGAAATAGAATAAAAAAGAAAAAAATCAGTATCAGTTAGTTATATTTGTTCTTCGCGGGGGAGACACGGGGAGGAGGGGAGAGGGGTTGGGCGTAATGCTTCATAGAATAAAATAGAATAGAAAACTTTATTTATACACGGTATTTCCATCATCTTATTTATCATAATCAGCTAGCAACCTATCTTCCTAACTACAAATAAGAGGTACAACAAATAAAAAAATAAAAACTGCTTTTCGTGGAGGCCGTGTTCAAAAATACACTTAAAACTTTACTTAACAAGAGGCTCCTAGCAGCCTATACTCATGCGCATGCGTAAGTTAGTTTCATGATATATTTTAAACATGATAAGAAGATGTCCGACATGGCGAAGAGTACTCCTTTCATTCAGTCATCGTTCCTGCAAACCACGTTGTTTACTATTGATTGTTTTGGAAATGAAGGCTTTACCACAATGAAGGGAATGATTCTTCTAAGTCTTATATATACCAAACCTGAACATTGCTAATGTAACTAGGGTTGTAGGAGACGCTGTCGTGACACATGAGTAACGCTCTTTTACCGGAAGTGAGAGTAGCCGGAAGTCACTAAACAGGAAGTGTACTGGCAAAGCTATGGACCGGAAGTGTACAATTTAAAATATGCGTGCATAAATTTGCATGCAAAATCGTGACACAAAAAATAAAAATAATAATAATAATAATAATAGTAATAAAAATAATAACAAGAAAAACGGAGCCGAAACCTTACCTCATGCCGCTACGAGCATGAGTAAAAACTATGGCGACTTAGTTTTTTCTTAACCCTCGGTCGTACATGGGGGCGGGGGGGGGGGGGGTTATCAGTAGCTGTTCGTTTATCCTTGAGACACTGATTTTGGTAAAGTTTGTCCAACATCGTTCCCAGGACTTTTCCCTCTCCTGGGAACGAGGTTGAAAGTTTGGCGACAACCGGTTGCTATGGTAACGAGATATGATGTCATAAGTAACATGTATTCAAGCCATTTTTGAATAAAAATGCCTGTTTTTTACCTTTTTTCAGTGAAAAACATATAAAATGCTACCAAAAGCATCAAAATGTTTAATTGTATGTTATTTTGCAACCCTAGCAAACAATATTTGCAATTTATTTCCGCATTTTTCCAAAAATTTTGAATTTTTGGTAAAATCCAAGATGGCGGCCATCTTGGCGGCCATTTTGGATAACGTCACAGACCCCCAGTAGCGCCACAGCCCATAATATTTACGTTGCAACAACCCCCATTGTACCACGGTGTGACGTGACCGTGACGGTGGGGGTATAAGTTTGCGTGTACGTCCGAGAGTTAAACTCGCTTAAGGAAGTCGCTTGTCTTAATTCTGTGGGTAATCTGTTCCACAACTGAGCTCCACTGTGTGAAAAGCTTCTCTTCAGATAATCAGGGCGAGGTTATGGAAGAACTAGTTTGTTTTCAGTATTCCTCAAAAAATAAGCATTCATGTTGTCGCGATAAACAAATATTGATCGTAGATATTCTGGTGTCATCCCATGAAAGGTCTTATACAACATGATGGATTTATTTACGCCACCCTAATACCCTGAACACATCATCCAAATTACGCTTATCGCAGCTCGCAGACATTAAAATGCGGGCTACGCGATTTTGAAACCTTTGAAGCTTTCCAGAAGGGCCCTTGTTACAGTTTCCCCACACAACGCTGCAATAATCAAAGTGAGGCTGAACAAGGCTAATATAAACTTTGATTAAAATATTAAATGGGATAAGATGCCGTATTCGTTAAATGGTACCGACGAGGGAAGCAATCTTTTCACAGACATTGTCAATATGGAATCTCAATTTCAGGTTTGGTCGATGTAGACTCCAAGGGATTTAGCTGATGCTACATGTCTACAGGGTTATTATTTATAGTAAAAGAAGGACATTCTGAAAATTGTGATAACTTCTGCCTTGATGCAATAAGTATAGCCTCAGTTTTTGTCAACTTCACAGTAAGCTTGTTAGCTGATAACTGAGGGGAGACGGGGAAGGGGTAAGGCTTCATAGATGACACTAAGAGACCTTACCCTATTTAACTTTTGCTATTATTAGTAAAAGACGAAGACTATCGATGAAGGGTTGAGACCAATCGATCTCGTCAGAAATTAGAACCGGAAAGGAACAATAACTCAGTTATAGAATAGCTGCAATTATACAATCAGGCTGTATAATAGAACAATATGAAAGAAGAGGTCGGGCCACTAAACAAAATAAAAGAGAAACTTACAGTCTGGTTTGTTCCCAAAAGACGAAATAGAATAAAAAAGAGAAAAATCAGTATCAGTTGGTTATATGTGCTCCTCGCAGGGGGGAGACGGAGGGGGGGAGACGGGGGGAGGAGGGGAGGGGGGGAGGGGGGGAGGAGGGGAGGGGGGAGGGGGGGAGGGGGTAATACTTCATAGATGACACTAAAGACAAGACCTTACCCTGTTTAACTTCTGCTATTACTAGTCAAAGACGAAGACTGTCGATGAAGTGTTGAGACCAATCGATCTCGTCAGAGATCAGAACCGGAACAATAACAATTATTCAGCTATAGAATAGCTGCAATTATAAATTCTGGCTTTATAATAGAAGAATATAAGAACATAAAAGAAGTGGTTGGGCCACTAAACAAAATAAAAGAGACACTTACCCACTGGTTTGTTCCCAAAAGATGAAATAGAATAAAGAAAGAGTAAAATCAGTATGAGTCGGTTATATTTGCTCCGCTCGAGGGTGAATGATGGGGGAGGAGGCGAGAGGGGGAGGGGGGTAATGCTTCACAGATGAAACAAAGGACCTTTCCCTATAATTTAACTTCTGCAAAAAGGTGTGATCTAAGATGGCGGTGTGATGTGTGTTCTTGGTTGCTCCAGATTTTGCGTTTATTTCGTACATGTCCGCTAAGAGAAAAACCCGTTCACCACGGCAGGAAGGAGTTTCTATCTCACCGGCAGAGAAAAAAACGAGAAATAACTCAGAAGAAGAGCCTGATATTGTATTCGTCTCCCCTGACATGGCTGAGAGTGTGAATGAAAAGTTGGATCGTATTATGCAAAGCCTTGAGAAGCTTAATCTTATCGAAAGTCGCTTAGACAGCATGGCCTCAACGATGGCGAATATCGAGTTAAATCTCAGCAGGCTAGATACTGATGTGAGAGAGCTTAAGCAAGAATCTAAAGCAATGAAGACAAAGATAAAAGAGCTCGAAGAATCCGTTAATTTTACCGAGGAGGACATCACTGATCTTCAAACGAACGCTCAAGATTATAAAGCTGAACTCGACAAATGCAAGAAGGATCTTCTCTATTTAGAAGCATATAGCAGAAGAGAGAACGTAAAAATTTTCGGAGTCCCTGAAAGCACAATTAAAAGCAACGAGATTGCTTCAGAGCCCGAAGATACAAGAGCTATAGTATATAATTTTTTAGAAAATGAGCTACAGATTGAGAATCCTCGTGCGAAATACGAGCTACAACGAACCCACCGTTTAGGTAAACCAAAATCCATGTCATCAAGACCTATCATTGTGAGATTTTTGCGATTTAGCGATAAAGAAGAAGTTATGAGTGCGGCCCGTCAACGTTTAAAGGACAAAGATTTCTTTATGTATGATGATATCCCAAAAGAACTTTATGACCTGCGAAAACGACAACAAAAGAAGTTCAAGCAGGCGTTAGATAAAGGCTACAGGGTGCACTTCAGCAAAGCTCGCCCTGATCAACTGTTTGTGAACGGGAAATTTCTGCCCCCCCGATAAAACATTGGAATGATCATATATCCTTTAGAAAGGAGATTTTTCTCTACCGACAACAGCGTTCCTTTATTGTAGTCTTGAGCTATTACCAAAATAACAGAACTTTTTTTACCGCACTGTAATCTCTATACCTAACTGATCATGTAAATCTTAGTGGTACTATTTTTGTGTGGGTGTGTGTGTGTGCGTTAATATACTGTGACTTCTGGAGCAACACTCGGCGCGTAGGTATGCCCATACAACTAGTTTTGGGGCGGTTGGTAAGTATGGTTCTATGTTTATGCTTTTTTTTCTTTTCTGATGTTTTTGAAATTTTCATTCACGCCTTGATCAGTGTTATTTTCGTTGTTTTGTATGTTTGCAATTTTTCCAGATATTTACATTTTTCTAAATTACCCATTGTTCTTTTTTTTTATTGGCTTTCACTTGTTCATTGTGTTTCGTTTGTTCTTTTCAATAGCACATAAGATACATGGCTAATTATAATTTTAATGTGCTATCTCTGAATACTCGAGGGATTCGTGACTTATTCAAAAGAAAATCAATTTTCACTTGGGTTAAACAGCAAAAGGCTGATATTATATTTTTACAAGAAACCTATAGCACTCCCGATATCGAAAATGAATGGAAATTTCAGTGGCGTGGTAAAATGCTGTTCGCACACGGTACAAATCACAGCAGAGGCGTACTTGTTCTATTTAATAGTGAACTTCAGTTCGAAATTAAAAAGGTGCTGAACGACAATGATGGCAGGTATATTTTCGTAGAAGTTACTATTCAAGATTCTCCTTTCCTACTAGTAAACTTATATGCACCTACAAAGAGCCGGGAGCAATGTAGCTTTTTTGAAGGCATCATAACCACATTAGATGAGCTAAATCTTGATCCAGATTGTCAAATTATTATCGGAGGTGATTTCAATACTCACCTTGATTCTACGCTAGATAATCTTGGAGGAAGAATAGAGACGAAATCGTCTGTGCGAAAGATTGAGGAATTGATGACGGCTTATGATCTAATTGATATTTGGCGTATACAAAACCCCGATAAAAAGAATTTTACCTGGACCCAGAAAAAACCGATTAGACGCCGACTAGACTACTGGCTAATAAGCAGGGAAACTCAGGACGACGTATCTAAAACTCAAATTATTCCTGCAATAAAGTCAGATCATTCGGCAATCGCTCTGTTGCTTAATAGTCTTGATAAGCAACCCCATGGTCCGTCCTATTGGAAATTCAACTCCAGTTTATTAGAAGATCCCTCCTATGTCAAACTTATTACCTCAAAATATCCTGAATGGCTTGATGAATTTGAAGAAGTAACCGACAAACGCGTTTTGTGGGACCTAATCAAATATAGAATAAGGTTTTTTACTATCAAATATAGCAAAGAAAAGGCGAAAGAACGTAGAGCACGTCTGGCTGAATCGGAACAGAATGTTAAGAGATACAAGTCTATCTGTAACGATGACCCCTCACAGAAAAATATAAACGACCTTGAAGCCGCGAAATATGAATACGAACTTCTCTACGACTACATCGTGCGTGGTTGCATAGTACGTTCTAGAATTAACTGGTATGAGAATGGTGAGAGAAACTCAAAACACTTTTTAAATTTAGAAAAATCAAGATGCGGTAAAACTGCAGTCCGACGACTTTACGATTCTAAAGGAAAAATAACTGTTAATCCTCAATCCATAATGAACGAACTTGAAGATTATTACCAAAACTTGTATATTAACCACGATTCCAGTGAAAACGAAGAATTTATGCCGGACTTTTTAGTTAACGACAACATACCCACACTAAGTGAGCATTCAAAGATGATGTGTGAAGGAGCCCTTTCATGCGCTGATGTCTTGAAGCCTTAAAAAAGTTTCCTAATGGTAAAACTCCCGGTAATGATGGACTTACGGCCGAATTCTACAAGGGTTTCTGGAACTTATTAGGCCAACGACTCACTGATGCCCTGAATTATTCCATTGAACAAGGCGAGCTATCTACCTCCCAAAAGCAAGCTATTATCAAATTAATTGACAAAAAAGACAGAGACAGAAGGTATATTAAAAACTGGAGGCCAATTTCCCTCCTAAATGTAGATGCGAAGATTGCTTCAAAGGCCCTCGCCTTTCGCTTAGAAAAGATTCTACCAGAGATTATACATGTTGACCAATACGCATACGTTAAAGGAAGAACGATATTCGATGCTATTCGCACAATTGATGATATCATGGCATGGAGTACACTAAAATTCAAAAACTGCCTGGCCTAATGGTTGCTTTCGATTTCGAGAAAGCCTTCGATTCATTAAGCTGGTCTTTTCTATTCAGAGTCTTGCGGTCATTTAACTTTGGCGAAACATTTATTAATTGGGTTTCTGTCCTCTATCGTAATATATCAAGTTGCATTCTGAATAATGGTTTTTCAACAAAGCTATTCAATGTTCGCAGAGGTGTTAGACAAGGTGACCCACTGTCGGCATACCTTTTCATTATTGCACTTGAACCGTTGCTCATTAAAATCAGAAGTGACGAGGAAATAAAAGGTATTGTTGTTGAAGACAAGGAAATTAAGCTTATAGCTTTTGCCGATGACTTGACAACAGTTGTACATGACATTAACTCTTTCGAAAATCTCTCGACGACGTTTAATAGATTCGGAATATGTTCTGGCCTGAAACTCAACGCTGAGAAAACCGAAGCTCTATGGCTAGGGACCTGTCATAATAGAGATCAACCCCCGCTCGCTAATGTTAACAAAATTAACAAACCAGTTAAGATCTTAGGCGTTTATTTTACTTACGAATGGAGGAAAAGACAAGAGCTCAACTACGACGAAACTTTGAAACTGATTTCCGAGATTCTGAAAGGATGGAAATGGCGAAATTTAACTTTATATGGTAAAATCCAGGTTGTAAAGACATTTGTAATACCGAAATTTATGTTTCGCGCGTCTGTTATTTGCTTAACGAAAAAGCTGATGAAAGAACTTAATTCTATTATCTATACGGATTTATTTGGAAAGGAAGAGATAAAATTAAGCGCTTGGCACTTATAAGTGATTATAAGAACGGTGGTCTGAGAATGCCTCACATTAAAACCCTTATTGATACGCAACGCATTATCTGTCTTAAAAAGTACATTGAAAGTTACGATAGCCCATGGAAACATATTCTTTCGTTCTTTCTTAAGGACTGTGGTGAAAAATTTATCTTACATTGCAATTTTTGTCCTGCTGATCTACCAGACCGTCTTCCTAGTTTTTATAGAGAATGCCTCACTGCCTGGTCTAAATTAACTGTTAAACCTGTCGAGTCCCGCGAAGAAGTCTTGAAACAACTTTTATGGAATAATCAGTTCCTTCGCATTAGTGATAAGGCCATTTTCTGTAGAAAATTATTCTCGAAGAATATTATCTTTCTTTATGACATTTTGACCGACAATGGTAGTCTACAGCCTTGGCCCTTTTTCGAGGCTTTGGGGCTCAATGCTAATGACTTCCTCTTACTTCTAGGTATCTTTGATTCTCTTCCCTCTGCCTGAAAAAGGCTAATAAATTCGAATGATGGGGGTCCTACAACACCTAACAGCATACCCACAACACAATATACTTTCTATTTAAATGGTAAAAACTATCCACTGGATTCGATGAACTCAAAAAAACTGTATTGGGAAGTGGTGAAGACGATTCAAGTCGATCCTTCCGCGCGACAAAAATATAGTGCGATATTTAACAATTGCGATTTGGATTGGGAAACAATTTATTTAATCCCGCATGTTGTCACACTCGACACTAAAACAAGAATCTTCCAATACAAACTTAATTGAATATTATATACTAATAAATCTTTATATAAAATGAAAATGGTTGATTCTCCTCTGTGTACTTTCTGTCAAATGTCAGAAGAATCTCTCGAGCATCTTTTTTGTTATTGTAATTTTAGCCTAGCCTTCTGGAAGTCCGTAGTTCTTTGGCTTAAGTCCCTACATATTAATATTGATTTTTTAAATGATTACGACATCATTTTTGGCCTAACCGAGAAGATTATTAATTGGATTCTTTTAAATCATATAATCATTATCGGTAAACAAATCATTTATCACAACCAGCAGAAGAATTCTTTACCTTCTTTGAATCAAGTCATCGCTAAGCTAAAATACATTGAATCTATTGAGCGCTCAATTGCCCTTAAGAACAATAAAATTAGCATTCATAATGAAAAGTGGAAGCCAATAATCAACTTTCTGTGACATAACATATGAAATTTTGAAGTCTTTTGGAAAATTGTGTAAGGTTGTAATATGTAATGTAATGTACATAATGTAATATCGTAAGTAATGTGATGACTAGTTCTTTTAGTTTCTTTTACTGTATTGCAAGACAGTGTAAAGTAACGTAACGTAACGTAATGTAGTGTAATGTAATGTAGTGTAATGTAATGGTTGAGCAGTTAATTAAAATAAAAAAAAAGGTTCCAAATAACTAGAAACAAGTTAGGAAAAAGATAGGATTAAGGTAGCAATTAGTTAATAGCAGCTACACAGGGCTTGAAGATAGGAATAAACTAGATTGGAGATAGCATGCAGATAGTTTCATTAACTAGCTGTAAGATAGTAAAAAGATAGTGACTCATTTTGTAAGGGTTATCATAAATCTTTTCACCAATTTTAATTGGTGTTTTCTCACCAATCTTTTCAGAACCTTTTTCTATTAATTTCTCTGTAGCTTTTGTTGCTAATTTCTTAGCAGTTTTTCCAGTAAGTTTTGCAGCAATATTAGATATTACATCAAAAAATCCACCACCTTCTGTATAGTAAATTTCACCAGTATCATAATCTCTTTTTCGTCTTTCCATTTTTATTTATAATATTAGATAAACAAGCCCTTATTTTTCTGAAAACCCTTTACTTTCTTCAATAACAACAGTCAAACTTATATCAATATCATTCAAATCAACTTCTCTATCTTCATCATCTGTAATATAAAAGGTGGCTCTGAAATTCCACTTTTATTAATACGATTTCATAAATAATTAAATGGTTGAATCTCAAATGGTAATGATCTTGTTTTTGTGGTTGTTGAAATTTGATCGTTTTCCTGAGATAATACTATCAGACAATAAACCAGTTCTAATATATAAATTATCAACATCGTTACTATTAGGAAAACTTTTCCATATCCACTCTTCTTCAAAACTTTCTTTTCAAACCCAAGTAATTTACCAAAATTACCAGAAAGTCAAAAATCAATGTAATAATTTTGATTAAGATAAATAAATACTTTATAACTTGAAAAATCAAATAATAAATTAACACCATATATTCTTGTATTCGTAATTTACCAATTTTATTATGACTAAAAGTGTTTGTATCTTCATAATCATAAATACCTGATGGAAACGTAATTGTTTGATATGTTAGACCTTTATCTTTTGATATCTTCAATTCATTATTTTGATAATCTGGTCTAATGTTATCTCAACTAGCAGTCATAGAGAGATGATCTTATGCTAAATAGTGGTTAGTATTTAATTCTAATTTTAATTCAGGAGTAAATTTAATTGTAAATTTGCCTGGTTTATTTCTTTGATTTTGTTTCTTGGCATCAATATATACTTTTAAAAACTACTACTCTATTAACATTCATCTTTTTGTATTTATATATTAGTAAAAAAAATAATTTTTTAACGAAGTCTTCATTTATGTTGGTCTCCAATCTTAAAAACTTTTAAACAATCATAAAATTATTTTTTGTGAATATTATTAAGAAAATATAAACAGTAATAACCACATTTTACAGAATTAATATCTTTGATTATAACCTCCATTATATTTATATCTCATTTTTAATTCTTCTGCATGATTAATAATGGTGGCGGAAGTGAAAAAGAGTCAAAAATAAATAAATTTTTTAGGTTTTGGTTTTATATATGTTGCTACCCAATGAGTTCCAAGTCTATTTTATCATCAAGATTAATTATACAACAGTTTTACGAATATGGTTAAGAATCTCTAGAATAAATTCCTTTGAAATTTGGAATTTTTAAGATCGTTAACCAATTTAGGAAGATCAAAATTACTTAGAGGAATATTCTTGAATATTGCATTTTTCATAATATTGCTCCTATTAATGGAATGCTGTTGAATGGACTGTTTTTCCCTAGTAAGAGTCTTTGTCCCTTTTTGGTTCTTTTTGTTTTAGTTGGTTTTCCACTACCCCAGGTACCAATAAATGGTGGGTGATAAGGAAGCATCATTCCTGGTTTAGGACTTACCACTAATCCTTTTCCTCCTTTTTTGGTACTTGTAATCCTTTACCTCCTTGTTTTGGTGCTTGTAATCCTTTTCCGAATAATTTTGATACTAATTCTATAGCCATTGGAATTCCAATTGTAGCAAGTGTACCAAGTAAACCACCATTTATTTGTTTTTGTGTAGGTTTGAAATATAATGCTCCTCCACTTTGAGAAGCTTAATTAATATCTTTTATTTGTTTTTTGTGTAAATTCTTTTTGATAAGGAAATAATTTGGGCGACATATTAAATGGAATTTCAATTCCTTTATCAAAAATCTTATCACTTCCGAGAGAACCTAAAGTACTAAGTGCTCCTGTTGCTACTGCTAGAGCAACTTTACTTACTATTCTCATTCATTCATAAGGCACGAAAACACTTTAAGCATTCCTGTTTATTTGGCTTAATACCCTCGGAGTATTCTACCTCCTCTCAGGCTGCTCCCTCGGGGTTAATTTTTGCTATTTAAGCGTTATTCCGTTTCAAACTCATCCTCTCATTTCCACGCGGACTCTTAGGGTGATGCGAATGTAATTGGTTTTCCCCACCCTCCTCCCCTTCAGTGATGTCTACCATCCCTACATTTATACTCCCACTCTATGACTTATGCAAATTTTTTCCCCCATATCTTAATAAGCATAAGTCATACAGTGTCTTATCGAATGAATGTCAATATATTACTGTTTTTGTTGCCAATTGAAGTTATTTTTTCCAAGTGAAATTAAAGAACTAAATAAACTACCACCTTCTTTTACTACTTTTCGAATTTGTGTTTTTGATATTTTAGTATCAGAACCAACTCCATTTTTCATTGCTTTATTGAGCTTATTTATCTGTGTTTTTGTTAACATTAATTCATCTGGTCCATTTAATTCATTTTCACCTCATCTTAAAGTAAATGGTGAACTATTTTTATAAGCTTTTCTAATTGTCCTTGAGATAATTTAACTCCATGTGAATAATACATTTTTTATTTATTTAAATAATTTAGATCTTCAGAACATAAGTCACTGAGCTCTAATTGTTTCAGGTCTATCATTAACTGGAAGGTACAGACCTCCACAACAAAGAGAAAATCCCGTCCAAACTGTGGAGAACTGTTTGGACGACATCACTGTGGGCGCATTTGTCGCGGTTCATCTGCTCGACTGGGAAAAATCCCGTTATTGAAAAAGTGGTGGCAGTTACAGAAAATTACATCAAGATACATCATTGGTAATGGCTCTTACAAAGGAAAAAAGCCACAAAATGCTCCGAGAAGACAAATTCCTTGGGAGCAAGAACTTCCCAAAACATGTGTTATTCTTTGTTCATTTTCTCTGACAGATGACAATGAACTACTGGCGCCATCTACCAGAAGACATCTTGAAGAAGAGTAGACGAGATTAAAGAATCAAGTCAATGATTGGTTTGTATTGAAAACTTGTTTTGAGAAAACTAACATTACCGTACTGTTTCTTATTCTTACATATATAATATATTATTTTACATAAGTTGAACACATATTGTGTGAACATATTTATGTGTACTAACACTAGATATGGTAGAAATGATTCCTGTTACCTGAACTGAACTATTGAACTGTTGAGGAATACAGGAACTGTATGTAATTTTAAGTCAAAGTCGGCCCCTCTAGAATTAGAGAAATATTGTATGCTCAACGTTATCAGAAATATTGGTTGTGTAATTATGTTTCTCATGCTAATGATAGTACCCTGAGAAAACATGTAAAGAGTTTGTCCATTGCCTTTTATGAACTTTCGTTAACTCCAAAATACTCATTACCTTTATTAGCCGATAATTAAATACGAAAACATCAATTCAATGGAATACCCATTGCATGTAGCTATTGTCTTAAAACAACAGAAAGGTCATCCACATGAATCACTTAGTGATTCCATTTTAAACTCGTGATTCCTGCCCGTATTTGTCTCCAACAAACAAGAGGTAACTTGTTCAAGCACCAAGTGCAGGTATTAAAGAAAAACTCGTCAGTTTTATATGACTTACACAGGAAAAAATGAAATCCCAATATGGAAAATCACTGGTAAATAGCACAATTAATATACCATGTTTGGAATATTATTGGCAAACAGGAATAATACCAAAGTTAATCCAACATTGGTAAATTTAAAATCATTATACCAAAACATCACTGGAGTTTTGGAAATTTACTGGTAAACTTGTGCTGCAAAAATCCAATCATGGAATAACATTGCTATAATTGAAGGGAATTGTAAGCCATCTTGTCTCGCAAGGCACGATGGTACATTACCCATCATGCCTTAGTTTTGTAGTCTTCAGTCAGCCATGTTGTAAACTCATGCTGGATTAAACTACAGTTCTCTAATCGGTCTTATGGTCTATTACATGGTGTCAGAAGTGGGATAAGCAAATTTAATGGAATCAAGTGTTAACTCACCAGGTGGTGGTTGAGGTGATGCTGAGGCAGTTTGGAGTTGATGTGCAGTGTCCACATCATACATAAGGATTCCCAAGCGTGTGCTGTCTGCGAGACCCAAAAGTGGAGGGTAGTAGCGCTGTGCGGTGATGACTTGAGCCACTGTGTTATAGGATGCGCCATGACGACTGCAGTGTAGTATGGTTTGTCCACTAGTGGGGATAATGTTCTTTGAGTAGTCCAGGAGGCGGACAGCTGTAGGATCAATTGAGGTGGGTGGTAGTTTGTTTAGGTCACTGACATGGATGGTGTTGCATGAACAGCCCGAGTCAACTTGAAATCTGAGAGAACTGGATGAAGGTGACGACGGAGTGGGACTGATGTCAAGATTGACAAAGATTCCTTTGGGTGCAGCTTGTACTTGGTAAATGTAATTTGTGATAATCGGTATTGACATAAATTAATATTTTGCCGACACGGAGCAGAGAACCGGGTACTAGTATAGTGCGCAGGGGCTCACGGTTCGTGAGTTTGAAAAGTGTTCATTGATAGATTTAAGTCATTCTACGGTCAGCCTCGCCGCCTCTAGTACTGTTCAAACACGTTCAATGTTACCCCAATTTTTTGCTTTCCTCCCTGGCAATATGAATGAGGCTACAGCGGTACGACTAATAAAACAGAACAACCACGACCTTCTTGGTCAGTTTAAGACTCTGGTTAAAGATTCCAGTTTAGCTCTCAAGCATTCACATGAGGATATGGCTGCCCAGCAGATGACAGAAATCAAAAGAATCAAGCGCGGTTTCACTCCGCAATTCAACAAGAAGAGCAGCGAGGACCAGTACAATGTCAATAAAGCGATTAAAGAAACCATGAGGGACGCAAAGGCCGCTCTGGAACGCAAAGACATGCAGAAATTAAAGGATGCCTTAGACAAAGGTTTGGCTCTCGTGCATGAGCGTGAAAAATTCATCCTGCTTGCAGATAAGTCACCGTTTGGATGGAAAACTGTCAATGAATACAAACATCATGATTTGGCCGAAGACGAAGAAGACGAAAAGAAAATTTACAGAGCCGTAAGCGTTTCACTGCGCGTTCTTCCCACCAACGAAAACCTTGCCGACGTCCATTCAGGCTAAATCTCCACAGATCGCAAGACAACAATCATCTAATTTCTTCTCTCGCCTTAATCAACATCATTTAGTGCAAAGATCTGCTACTGGTGTTTGCTTTGCGTGCAGAAAACCCCTGACTCTGTTCAGACATGGAGTTGGACAAAGATTAGTATCATGAGGACTCTTGCCCATCATCTCTATATTTTGTTTTTTTTTTGGACCCCGAAGTACAATGCAAATTTAAATCTGACCAGGAATTCGTGTCGGTCTAAGGGAGATTATATCGAGTAATTGAGTTCTGGAAGGGCATTAACGCGCTGAAGTTTATTATCAATGTTATTCCATTTGTATGCAAATTGCCGTTGCTTAAAATTCCCACGTCTTTTACGGCCAGTAATAACGCCTTAGCTTTGAAGGATTCTAGTTCCGTTGAGAATGTCATAAACGAGCTCATTAGTCCACATTTTATTACTGAAGTTTATGAGCCACCTTTCACTATTGACTCTTTGTTTGTGTTAACGCAAAAATCTGTTTAACGCGTTTTATTTTAGATGTGCGTCACGACAAGAGAAAATTTTAGATGCAAAGACTTGAATGTTGCCTAAGAGATTTAGAATCCGGGAGACTATATGTTCTCTTATGATCTTGTGGTCATCATCATGTTGAAGATCTTCGTTCGTCGAAAGTTTCTTTCTTTTTCTTGGACATTTTCCGCCGGTCACGCTAGATATTTTATAAGTTTTCAGTTTTACCTTTCGGTCTTAGTTTAGCGCCTTACCTGTTTACGGAATTGTTTAAGCCGTTAATTGAGAAATGGAGATCCGAAGCCGGGTAAATTGTTGCCTTCTTAGACGACAGTCTCGTCGCTGCTGTCGGTTACAACAACGCAAAGATTGCGAGTCTTCAGGTTCATGCCGATTTGCTTACCTCTGGTTTTCTTCCTAATGAAGCCAAATGTCTTGGGGCCCAACTCAGGTAATTTCTCGGCTTGGAACTGTCATCAACACGGCCACGTCGGAAATTTACGCTACATATAAACAGACAGATAGATGTGTTCCATATTGTTCCATATTGGTCGCTTCTTTTCGCGTCCCAGTTCGTTGGATTGCGAGGTTAGCGGGGAAAATTATTTCACTCGGCTACTGCGTGGGCAATGTCTCCCAGCTTATGACTAGAAATCTATTTGCTATGATCAACACTGTGTTGACTCTTACGTTCACGTTTCCTCCCGAGAGTTTTGCTGAATTGATCTTCGGGAAAACCAACGTAGCGAGCCTTAACGGCATACCTATTTCGCCAGCCCATCATAAGTCCTCTTAGGTGATATATTCTGATGCATTGGCCTCATCTTGTGGAAGTTTTATAGTTTCGACGGCAAAATTTTTCATCAATAACTGTTCTGACTTCGAGAAAGCGCAAGGTTCCACGTTCAGAGAGTTGTTTGCCGTTTTTCCTGTCATTGAAAGCTTTCTAGGAGGCCAGTAAGCCAGTTACCTCGTCTACTGATAATCTAAAGGTCCGGCTTTACAACAGCCTGTTCAACGACATTGACATCGACATGCAGTGGATACTATTAAGGGATCTAAATACTATTGCAGGTGTTATATTCAAGTTTATTGATTATGTCGATTACACCATTGATGGCACAGTTTTCTATGCTCTCGACGGTTTAGTGGGTCCTCGTACCTGTGATAGGTTCGCATGTTCATTCAACGCTAACGTTAAATGTTTTCAATTCCAGATTCTACCAACCCGGTTCCAGCAGTGCATATGCCTTTGCCCAAAATTGGTCCCATCATGACAGCCGGCTGCGTCCTCCGGTTTACTTAACACGCATAGTCTTCAGCCATACGAGATCTTGCAGTGCTAAGGGAGCTCTCAGCGTACCATTTTGGAAGTCTGTCCATTTCTGGCCCATTCTGCGTTTGGATGGTTTTCCACTGGAGCACCTTTATTCATGATTGGGGCATTCTATCTAATTTAATTTGCCTAATTTACTTATAGATGTCAAGCCAGAAACTCTATTTTTGGTTGTAATCCTGTGACGGTCCCTTCATTAGCAATTCGTATTCACTTTAGTATCGCTCCTAGGTAGGGCTACGAGTTATCTAGTGAGAGCTTTCGTGTCCCAAGTGAATGCACAGAGATAGGATTATTTTGCAGATTTCCTACTGAACGTATTTCAACCAGAGTCAAGTTTCTAGGGGTATTTTTTTTCCTAGATTGAATTGCCTGTTGGAGGTGTTATGCCCTAGATGGGCTTAATGAATGCCCTAGATGGGCTCAGCGTTATGCCCTGGAGGGGTTTACCGAATGCCCAAGATGGGCTCAGCGTTATGAAATGCCCTAAATGGTTTTCAATGTTACGCCCAAGAGGGGTTCAATGTTACGCCCTAGATGGGTTTTAATGTTACGCCCAAGGGGGGCCCAATGTTATGCCCGAGAGTGGCTTAGACAGGCTCAATGTTACGTCCAAGAGGGGCATGATGTTATGCCCTATAGGGGATCATCCCTATTTTCTAAGAGGAGCTAAACGGGGTTTAAGTTTGGTATTATGCTTGTCGAATCAGTTAGGATAGCTTTTTGTTTTTGACAGCAGGGTTGCGAGGGCAATTTAAATTCATTTTTTTTTATTTACCGTTCGTCCGTACATTTTTCTTTATGAGTTCGTCTCTTACATTATATGTGTTTCATGTTGTTCTTAGATATCTCCTTGTCCGCATTTTGGTCTGCAGGAAGCCCGGACAACGTACAAGTTATCCAGCTAAAACAGAATCTGAAATTCACCGTGCTTGCTTCGAAAGCCACTGGGTCATCGCAAAACTACCTTTAATAGATGGCGAGACTTTGCTTAAGATGTGTTGCGTATTCCTGATTGTCCAGTCAGACCTTTGGATCGTGCCCTGTATCTGCAACATCTGCTCGAGTCCACAAAGTCAGTGTCTGCATCAATTGTGCTTTCTACTATACGCTTTTAAGTGAGCACATTAGCTGGCCAGAGTTGATTCTCCTTCAGTACACCGGACTGTCATTGCTGCAAAAGAAGGCGCTCTTTGCCTTGCCAGCCAACCTACCACCAGGAGGAACGAGCCCCTCGAAGTTACTCGTCTCAAGCAACTTGCTGAAAAAACTGATTGGGACAATCTTCTGCAATTAAAAAGTCTAGTTATGTTGATTCTCACTTTTTCAGGTTTCCTTAGAAGCTCTGAGTTATGTCTTATTCGTAGCAGGGATGTCCAGTTTAGCTTTGCTCATAACTTAAACGCAAAAGGCCCGGATAGCTGAGAATATCCACTGCCCGCAGTTAGCAGGTTAGCTAGTCGAGGCAACCAGCTAAAACATTTATGTTAAGGATTCACTGCCAAGCAGACTTGAATCTTTTGCTGTCTGCTATGGGCCTGGCTGACCAACGCGCCCATGCCTCAACCTTTGAGTGTGTTCAGTTGTGTAGTGAAGGCAAAATATGTGACCCTCCACAAGAAAACCAGCAAAAAGGTGATGACACGGGCACGCTTGCGTTAACACAGGCACACCAATGGACAACTGACACGGATATGCGCATATTTAATAAGAAAACAAAGATTGTCACGGTAGCTTTTGTTTGGCACGACGAAGCTTTTGTTTAAAGTACCGTGTAAAGTAACACGCTAAGCGTGCGATATCACTCGGTAAATCGTGTGATTATGGCACGGAAGCACGCATAAAGTTATAATTATGTAATCGAAGAATTGGAGTAGAACAGCTTTGTTATCCGATGATCTCGAAAGAAGCGCAGTTGCATAAAATCAATTCCCCGATTACCCAGCTTTGAAATCAACTTATAACAAACTCGGAAATTTTCATGTTTTTGTGGAGTAAAAGAAAAAGTATTATTATCTGATGGACATTAACAATTTTTTGTAAGATGAAGGTTTACAGTTGCAAAGCGTATGCAACAGAATGCAAATAATTTATTCTTTTCATCCCGCCAAGTAAAGCGGTTTCGGTCACGGCCGTGTTGTGTAGGCAAATGTACGTTAAATGAGTGAAGTTTATTTTTAAAATAAAAAATATTGAGGATGCTGTTAATAAATGTTTTTGTATAAAACTTTCATTACGTGAATCAAAGCGCTTTTACGAGAATCGAAGTGAGATCATCGAAGCGCTTTTGGTCACAGCCGTGTTGTGTAAACAAAAGATAGAAGTTCTGTTGGCCGCGTTATATTTATGAGTTATTTCGACACGAAACAACGAGGACATTCTTTTTGTAAATCACTTTCGTTACGCAAATCAAAGTGCTTTTGGTAACAGCCATGTTATTTTTCGGCCGACTGTCGGCAGAAATATCATGGACTATATTTTGTTCGCATAAATGCAAGAATCAAAGCGCTAATTCGTGGCCCATGCTATGTAAACAAATTTATGACTTCTGTTGGCACGAAAATTTAAGAATATTATGTTTCGGGAACAAACACTTTCGTTTACGAATCAGGGCCGTGTGATTTTTATGAGCTCAGTTGCCATGAAATATCAAGATCATTCTTTTTGCATTAAAACACTTTGAATCCCGTTATGTGGATCAAAGCGCCTTTGGTCACGACCGTCTCGGTGTTATGTAAATTTTCCCCAGGAAATATTATTTTCATCCCGCACATGTCACATCACTTTTTGGTCACAGATTGTTATAAATAATTATTAGAAGGAATGATAAAAGTTACCATCGAATCTTGGCAACGATTTATTACAAGAATTTCAACAGTAAAATTTACATGCATTCGAACTCACACGGTGTCATCTTGCATTATAACAATACCATGTTCCTTTTCTCTGTAGAGTAAGCCATAATAACTATGACAGGGAAACCATACACTACAAAAACGGGTGGCATCTTCAATATCTGTAATAGGTACACATTGTTCATTGTTCATTCTGGATAGAGATTGCCATTTGCTCCTTCATTTTAAGAGCTCTTATAATTGCATCTAAAATGAATTTATCAACATCATCCTCTCCTTCACCGTTGCTATCATAAACATCCTCCTCAGAACCGGGATCAGTTTCCTCCTCATGATCATCCACAGTCATGTTTTCACTGTTTGAACTGCATTCGCTGTTTATGGAATCCATTTCATCAAGGTCACTTACATTTTCAGCAAACTCACAAAATCCGGGCGATTCAGTTTCTGAGTATACTGCACAAGCATTTGCACTTTCAGAAGCATCGGAAAAGTTAGTTTCATATGTTTCCGCTTCCAAGTTTGGCAATGAGCAGTCGCCATGTTCATTTCAAAGCCTTGCTTTCTTCGCCTGCTTAAGATGTCGCCATGCTGTTATTGGATAAACGACTTCTCCCAAACACACCTCACAAGGACAATGAACATGTCCATGCGATTTTGAATTAATATTTACGGATTTTTCATTAACGGTGCAAAAACAAAGAGAAGGGATTCAGCATCAGCTGACATCTTTTCCTTGATCGCATGAGTACGAGAGTGACCAGGAGAGTCTGGGAATTATTAGTAATGCGCCCTTCGATGCCCTTGATGCACGCGCACATCTTCAACCTTCCCCCATTTGTTTAACCTCGATCCGCCATTTTTACTTCCAGTAATTTAGAGAAGGAAAATATAACTGCCAGCATATTCAAATAAGCTAATAGGTTTATTATCAAGTTCGAATTTGCTCCGATGTTTTTTAAGCCCAATGGATGTTTCTGGAATTGGAAGCAATCAGTGGTCGGTTCCGGCAATTCAACTTTTTACAAAAAACGTGGATTACAAAAATTAAAAATGCCTTAAAATCAAGGTCTTTGTTTGTATTTTACACTCAAAACAAAAAAGGAAACATTTTTTAACTTCAACTTGCCGTTATGAAAACCTGAGAAAAGTGCCCCCTTTTCTCATAAAAAGCCGGATATTTTTAGGATTTGTCTTCGATATAAAGTGAACCAACTTTCTTGAGTAATATTTATCTAACTAATCACAAAAAAGCGAGAAAGGAAAATTTCTCGAATTTTTTCAGCTTTTTGCCTTTTATACAAAGTCGAAAAAAGTCGACTTTTTGGCGGACAGTTGTCAAAAAAAGGCAGGAATCCTAATCTTCGGGCCTCTCGACTGACAGCTGTCAAAAAATGGCGGGAAATTCTGAGCAATCCTGACGTTAATTTACAAGTGTTGCACACTTTGTGTCCAATGCTTGAAGATGTCGGATGTTTACATCAAGATTAAGATGGACGAGAAAGAGGTCAAACTTAAGTCCTCAACTCCAAACAACAGTAATCTGGCCATGACATTCAGGCCCGATTTAAACCAGGGGATCTACATTTCCTCCGAAGAAGGGGAGATAATTCTCCCATCAAATACTGGCTTTTACCACGTCGAGGACTTGGAGAAGACATACTTCGTAAATGGAGAACGAATGAGTCCCAACTCTGTTAGCTCAGTAGTGTCCGCCCACAGTGGAGTCTATGTCGCTTGGTATACCTCTTTCCTACCAAAGGACGGCCACAAGAACAAATCTCAACCCTCCACCTGGACAGAGTGCGCAGGCCGTGCTAAAACGACCGACCTTCACCATGACAAAGAAGGGTCAAGTGGCATGGAAGAAATCGCTTGTTGTGGTGGACGTGCTGCCGTCTGGAGAAATCAGAGAAAAGTTTCAGGTGGATATGTCGCTCACTGAAGAAACTTCATCGGTCGGTGAAGTACAGAGGCTATTAAAACAGCAATTAGGCTTTGAAGTGATTCTTCTGGATGCAAAACATTTGTCTGTCACGAGTGGAGAGACCACAAAGGGTAAGTTGCTTTAATTCTTTGGTTGGTTACTAAAAGGATTGAGCTCTGCAGCAGTGGTCTAATATTACCAAAAATAACCTACAAAATAATAACAATAATAATAATAATAATAATAATCTTTATTTCTTAAGATAAAATCACATATCCTAAGTTACAATATAAACTCAAACAAAAAAAGAAAGAACTATTTACATATCATATCTAAAAATTATTCTGTTACTGAAAACGTTCTTAAACCTGTCAGTGTAGATTCTAGGAACAGAGACTGACGTATTTCTAAGATTGTACCTCCTGTTCTTTTCCTTAGGTAAAAACTGGAAGAACGGGCATTCAGGGTCATTTGATCTTTTTTTGTAGACTGTGTTATCTGCCTTCTCTAGCAAATCCCTGATATTTACATTCTTGGACATAAACTTTCTTTTCATACACCGGTCTAAAAAATTCTGTATCACAGAAAGGTCAGAATCTGAGGCACCGTAAACCGGCAGAGCGTAAGAAAAATTTGGGTAAACTATTGCGTTAAAAAGGTGATCTACTTCCTCCTGGGACATTCCTTTCTTATGTAAAGATCCTAATACGAATTATGACTTGTTTGCCTTAATTACATTTGCACGCACGTGACTACTGTATTTACAATTTTGTTGGAAAGTAACACCTCTTGGATAACTCTGCGCACTGTGGTATATTACTAACTGGCGCGATGTCCTGACTAAAACCTTTCTTACGAAAAATAATCTCCTTGCATTTTGTTGGATTGCATGTCATGCGATTGCGGCTGGACCAGCTAAGAAACTGATCCACCAAATCAGTGCAACACTGACCGTTTCCCCAAAAAGGGACGATAATTGTAGAATCATCAGCATATTTAAACAAGGCTGGGTGACCTTCTAGATTGATCTCCAAATCATTAATAAACACGTTTAAAAGATATGGCCCACTGACATTACCTTGTGTCGTACCCCTATTAACCTCACGCCACTGTCCCTCAGAACCGTTATAAACTACTCACTGCTGGCTATAAAAATTTGACAAAATTTTCTTAGGATTGATAGAAATAAACGCGTTTCCGGTGATTTCAGAAGCTCTAAATGTTAAAAATTTCCAGAGAAGCATACCCCCGGACCCCCCTAGATAAGCTCGCGCGTTCGGCGCTCGTTGAGCTCATTCTATGTGCAAGCTAGCCCCACCAATACAAAATACGCTACGAGGTCCCGGAATTAAGATATATCGATGACGTGTTCCCTTTGTGGAACACCAGCATAGAGGAAATAAATGGGTTCATTGAACAGGCTAACAGATATCACCAAAACCATTAAATTCACAACTGAAATCTCAGAGAAAGAAACTTTTCTTGGATACGAGCGTCAACAAAGGTGATAGATTTAAAGAAACGTCTGTCCTCGACGTACGCAAAATAACGTTTGAAGAGAATATAAGAAAATTGAAATCACGCCTACATGAGAGGGTATCCATGTACTCTGGTTCATAAAGTCCTCTAAGAAATGAAATGGCTTCATAGCTCAGTTGGGAATAGACGCAACTTTTGGAGCTGTCTCTCTTTCGGCTATTTGTTGTGCTAATCGAGGCAGTAAGTCCTAAATTTTTCTATATTTTTTCACCTAAGGGTTCGTGTTCCTTAGCTGGTGTGGAGTTTGCGGTTTTTCTGGTTGTTTTTTTGGGTTCAAAACTTTTCGGGTGGTTTAGTTGTGATCCGTGGTCTTATTTTCTTTGTCTCCCTTTGTTGTTTCTGTTCGGGGCTTTCGGGTGGTGTTTTTTTTTTCTTTTTTGGTATCGTTTTGGTTTGGGTTTTGGCCCTAAATTGAGTGTGTTTTTGGGGGATTTGGGTTTTCGTTCGGGCCATTAAATATTCCGTTTTGCAACTTGTGGTTTAACTTTGTAATTTGCACTTTGGCCGTTTGGCCATTGTGTTTTATTTTTCCATTTTGTAGATATAACGAAAGCATTAGGCTTTTGTTGTTTTCTCAATTTTCGCAATTATCACTGATAACCTCTGGTTATTGTTTTCCATATTTTTGTACTGCAATAACACTTTGTTATTGTGGTTTATTTTCTCTTCGGCTCACTGTTTCTTCGTCGGCTTTATTCGGCTTATTTTTTCGCTTTCGCGGCTTGGGGCGTGTTTCGCGCGCCTTTTTCCTTGCATGTTTTCGTTTTCTCCTTTAGGCGTGCTTCGTGAGCCTTTTCACGCGTGTCTTCATTTTTTTTGGGTCTTTTTGGCCTTTGTTTATTCATTTATTTCTCTTATTTGCTATTATGCGTCTTCCTTGCACGCTTAACGTGCAGTGCGGCCGAAAATTGAGCGGCAACACCAAAGAAGATATCTTGAAAGAAATTCTGAAGGTTTTTAAGGGTGTTGAATGCGTGCAAGTCGCCTTTGAAGTCATTCGGGTCACATTCCGGTTAGAGGATGACTTCAAAGTGGCAAAGGAACAAGCAGGGGTGCGTCTCTTTGGTCTATGGTGCCCGGTTCTTGGTGGGGGCCCCCCTCACCATGATTCATATATTTAATTATCCTTTTGAGATTCGGATGCAGTTCCTAAGGAGGTTCTTGCAAGCTATGGGGACGTTAAGCGGGTCAAAAAACAGGCTTATGTCTCCTGCCCGAATATTTACATGGGGACGCGGTTGGTGTCGATCGATCAGGTTACTGTTGACGGGTATCTCTGCCTCCTATGTTATCGCAGCCAGCCGCTAGTCTGTAATCTCTGCGCTGTCCAAGGGCATAAATCAGCTTACTGTCCTAATAAGGACCGCTGTCGGCGCTGCCATCAGGAGGGGCACTTCGCGTGTAACTGTCCCAACCCATAGAATGTCTCAGATGTTCAAGTCTATTATCCTGATGAGGCCCAGTTTTCCTCTCTGTTGGGTGAGGGTACTGGGTCTGTTCCCCCTGGATCTGAGCCCGGTGACGCTGCGAGAGTACCACTTTCCACCAGCGAGGCTGCTGCGAAGTCGGTTGAGGGTGTGGTGGAAGGTATGGAGGGTGTTGAGGGTGTAGAGGGTGTGGGGGTGGAGGGAGCTGATGCGGGCCAGTTTGAGGACCCCTCTGCGCCCGCGGATATCCCAGTTCCTACTGCAACAGAGATATCACATGCATAAGTCATCCTGCTCCGTGCTCATCAGATTCAGCATTTCCATTGAGAAAGAGAGTACCTTCTTCAAGAGAAAACAAGACCCACACGCAAGTCGCGACCCCAACTCGTTTGACAGTTTAATCTGAAGCTTAATCTGTTTGGCCTTCTAGTTGCCCCGGAGACTCAAGCACGCCATGCTCGATAGAGAGGCAAAAGAACCAATTCTGATAAGCAAGAAGTCACAGTTCACAACACTGCTTGTCCGATCGGGCCATGATAGACAACTTCATTCAGGAGTTAGAGACACGGTTATTGCCTTGCGCACAAGATTTTGGTTGCCATCAGCTCGCGGGGAGGTGACAAAGATCCTGCGTAGATGTGTCGGATGCCGTTACCATGTGGGTGTACCATTCAGGCTACCCCCTTCACCTGCTTTGCCTGATTTTCGCCTGAACAAGAGGAAGCCATTTTCTACAGTGGGAATCGATTTCACTGGTCATCTTATTGTCAAGAATGGTGGCAAGACACAGAAATCTTACATTTGCCTCTTCACATGTAGCAATGTTAACCTAGAAATTGTTAATGATATGTCTACTGATCAGTTCCTTCAGGCGTCATTGTGCTATTTATGGAACTCCCTCATTGATATTGTGTGACAATGCCAGGATATTTGTTAAGGGCGATGAGGAAATTCAGAAGTTGTTTAAAGTCATAGAAGATCAGAAAGTACAGCACCATCTTGCCCAGAAGAGGGTTCAAATGAGGCACATTCCTGCCAAGTCACCGCACTGGGGTGGTATGTACAAACGTCTGATTGGAATTGTGAAGATGTCAATCCAGAAAGTTCTTGATCGTGCCTTGATCAACCTCTCTGAGATGAAGCACTCATCAAAGAAGTCCAAGCAGTAGTCTATGATCGTCCAATCACACTTGTTACCAATGATGTGAATGATCCAGAGCCACTGACCCCTTCCAAGTTGCTGTATGGTTATGATGTGTCTGCGTTGCCACACCCTATCGTTGATCCAGAGGAGCTAGATGATGAAGACTTCAATGATCATGATCAACTCAGCAAGGTTATGAAACGTCGCTCTCTGTTGTTTCAACACTTTGTCCAACGATTCAAGAATGAATACTTTGCTTCTCTACGAGAACGTCACACATATCAGTCCAATAAACGAGAGTCGCGAGAGCAAGTCATCAAAGTCGGGGATGCTGTGCTTATCCATGATGATATTGTACCCCGAAGTTCCTGGAAATTGGCGACTGTTAAAAGCCTTCTCCGTGGTAGTGATGGTAGAGTTAGAGCCGCAGATATTCAGACACGTTCCGGGGTCACCAATCGTTCAATACATCTGCTATATCCTTTGGAAGTCTCGCTGGCAGACCTACAAGAACACTTCAAAGAAACCGAACAGCAGATTCCACAGGTTGAAACTCTCAGAAGAAGCAAACAAATTGCTACACGCCCCCGCCCCCAGTATGTGGAATCCGCTTGATAACGCAAAGGGATTGACCTGCATATGTGACCTCTCATAGGAACAGTACTAACGGATAGCTGTTCGAACCGGTTATACCGTTCACTTGCCGTTCACCTGCCGTTCACGAACAGTAGGAGGCCGTTCAAACGGCTTTGGCTAGCCGTTCACTTAAAATATTCAGCCGTTCGAACGGCAAGGGTCATCCGTTCACTTAAAATATTCAGCCGTTCGAACGTCAAGGGTCGCCCGTTCACTTAAAATATTCAGCCGTTCAAACGGCTTAAGTTAACTGTTCGGAAAAAAAAATTCAGCCGTTCAAATAAATCTTCACCCATTCGAAACGTTGTTTAATATCCGTTCAAGAAAAAAATTCGTCTAACGGATAGTTTGAAGCGTTTAACAACGCTTCGGCAAATTCGTCTAACGGATAGCTTGATAGTTTCGAAAAGGAACAGCTTCCGAGAATAATTATTTTTCAGATTGTACCGACAGTCAATATTCAGAGCGCTAGAGCTTTGGAAACATTTTGCCGACTCAGGAAATAATTGCGCTATATGATCTTCCATAATACATGTAAAACAGCTAGTTTTTCTCTCCCAGAAATGTCATCGAGCATCTGTTTGGCCAGACACGGGCGAGATTCAAGCCAGACAACAGTCCGGCTCTTAAAACAAGCAAGAATCAAGCGAGGAATGTTTTTCTCACTTAGATGGAGATCACGCTAATGGATCGATGGAACGCACGCGAAACCAAACACGGCTTATGTTTATTCCCAGCCTGAAGACACTCCAAACTTTCTGTGATGTTTTAGCGTGGTGGAATACTTGGAAATGAAGAAAGAAAACAGAGAATTTCTTAGAAGTTTATATAAAAACTTGAGACTTTTGTTTGTTATGGTAATTGGTACCATACCATTTGACATATGCAAATTCGGTGCACTTTTACCACTTTTCCCAAGGGACCTCCAAGCACTAGCTAGTTATGTCTTTTTACCAACAACTACAACAAACTTCAGAGGGTTTAATTTTTATTTTCTGCCTACCAAACGTTCCCTACCGTCTTTAATTTCGATTATAATTTTTAGTTCCATTCAAGATTTATTTTAATAATAAGTAAACATGAAGTGCAGAAATAATTTTACACATGAATTTTGCGTGACTACTGCATTTGCGGACGCCAACTGCCTAATTAGACAACTCAATTGGAAAGATTTGAGCACACAGTTTCAAATACAGAAAATCATAATGGTATACAAGTGTTTAAATGGTCTTGTTCCTGAATACCTGTCCTCTAAATTTGTTATACGAAATGGAATGCGCTATTCCCTGAGGGACTCTGATAACAAACTAGTCGTCCCATTCCCACGAACTAATTATATGAAAAATAGCTTTAGTTATAGCGGAGCAGTTCTCTGGAACAGCCTACCCTGTAATATGAGAGAAATGAAATCTCTAAGTCAATTTAAACGTTCAGCTTTTCTGAATTTTTAATTTAAACTACACACGGCATTCATGAAAAACAGGTTATTTAGATTAATTTTAGTAAGCTTTGTAATTTGTTTAGGCTAGTTAGGTTCCTGATGATTTTACCGTGTTTAAATAAAGATTTACAGTTACAGTTATTTGGGACTCTGGGCCAAAATAACATAACCAATTAATGATTCACAAGCTGTAAATTGTAGAATTAGCTGTTCAGATTGTCAATTTTGATGACGATGTCTCGCGCGAATACATTCGACGACAAAGACACCGTTGTCATATGCATAAGGATCAAATTCGAAGGAATTGGCGAATCGTGTCCTACGTGGCCATCGTTTGACAATAATTTGATAATTTCGAAAACAACTTGCAGCTACCAATTACCAAAGGTCACTAAACAGTCGAAATCAGCGATGCCACGATGTTTGCGAAGAAATGGATTGGCATGGTGATCCGCCCCACAGCACAATAAGTCGACTTGAGTTTCGATGGTTTTGCAGAAGTCTTACTTGAATCCTTTCAATTTGCCAACTTTAATGATATGCTAAGTCAAGTGCGTTCACTTTTTACTTGCCCAGTGTAAAGAGGCCCAATTGTCGAAACAATCACGCGATTGGCTGTCAAAAAGTGTGTAGCGTTTCCTGAAAATCGTTTGGTATGCAAATTACAGAAAAATGTTGTGCTTCGGTGAATATGAGTTGGTGCTTTCAACTTTCACTCGATGTTCGATGCCCGTCGCCAAACATATGTTTTTATCGTGGATTAAATAATGTTCTTGTTTTAAATGTAACAATTAGCGATCAATTTACTTGAAGAGTTTAGATTTTTAGATCATAAAACATTTACGTTTTGATTTTCGCTGTCGGCAACTGAGTGTTTTCTTTTAATCGTTCGGCCATTCACTTCACTGCGAGTTGCTCAAAGTATTTTTTCTTTAGCCGTTCATCCGTTCACTGGCAGCCGTTCGAATTATTTCTTAAACCGTTCATCTGTTCATAGCCAGCCGTTCAATTTTTTCTTTAGCTGTTCATCCGTTCACAGGCAGCCATTCAAATTTTTTCTTTAGCCGTTCATCCGTTCACCGCTAGCCGTTCATAATATTTATTCAGCTGTTCATCATCCGTTCACTAGCCGTGCGTTCATGCCTTTCGAACGGCATCCGTTAGTATCGTTTTCCTATGAGAAGTCACATATAGTACAGATCATGCGCAGAGACATTGAGACACTGAACACTGGAACTATGAACTGCCATATTGACTTTGTTTGACTGAGTTTTTGCTTTATTTCGTTGTGTTCGAGTTTGTTCAATCTTGTGATTTACATTAAATGGAATGTTTACACACCTTGCTTTACTTTGATAAAATTAACGTTGTAAAATTATCATTGTAACAGGAAAGGAATAAATTTCTAACAAAAAGACTAATTTGCGAGACAGTCATGTCAGGGAATTTTGCATTTTTTTCTCATCACAAATGGACTATTCAGGGGATATTTTTTAGTTTTTATCAGTCAGCTGTAATATCGTTTCTGACAGGATAGGAAAGATTATCTCGAAAAAAATCTGAAATTGTTATCGGCAACTGATTAACATTGTGAGATGAACGAAGTGTACAGTTGTTTCAAAAAGAACTATATTTAGAAAAAAAATCACTACTTTTGGTTCCTTGTTGCAGTGTGATAAGCTTTGACGATTGTTGCAGAGATTCCCGTTCTGTCACGTCTTGTGAATTTTGCTTGCCACAATGCTTCCACCATGTTTCTGGTCTCTTGGATGTGATTGATTGCTCCACTTACTTGTTCGTTTAACTCGTTGTATGTAAAAAGATAACGTTTTTAAATTTTCATGGTGGGGTGAGGATCTATTAAAATATAGATGCTTTGGGTCATAAATGGAACCCTTTTGGGGCTTTGAGAAAAGTGACTTTGAATTCATAACATTGTACTGACAATTAAATCAGAGAAATGCCCGGAGAGGGGGGAAGGGAGGGAGAGTGGGCTAATGCATTTTATGGGCTATACAGGGATGCTCCGCCAGAAAGGGGTACTAACTTTTTGAGGCTGGAGGTATATTAAAGGGTCGGGATTTAACGGGTTGAAGTATGTGAAAAGGTAGGCATTTTACGAAGAATAAGAAATGGTAGCGAAAACACAAGTTTAAGCTAGCCAGATTGCAGGGTTGGATCGGAGTTTGAGTGTGTCACTTCCTTTTTTTGTGTTTCTAGGGAAAACTGCAATTTAAGTATTATAAAAAGGGCCTTTCAAAATATTTGAAAGAGACGCACGCAAAGTATATTTGAAAGGCGTATTATTTTCAACGAAAAGTATATGAAAAGGGTACCATTTTCAATGAAAGATATGTGAAAGGGATACGTTTTCTGTATATTAAAGGGTAAGGGTTTGGACCTCGGGGCGGAGCATCGGCGTACAAAACTTTGTTGAGTCGTCTTGTGGGGGGCGAAGGCAAGCAGTTGAAACTTAAATATAATAAAATTGGGGGAATTTTTAATTTTGTGCGCAATTGCTCCTTCTAACAAAAGTAAACTGCAAAAGATGGTAAACGATGATGCTGCTAACTAAAGATGTAAGATCTGCGTGAGACTTAATAAGCCAGTGCAATGCTGATGTGATTACGTAAAAACGTAAAATGTGCAAGACAACAATGCGACAGAAACCCATAAAGTAGTGTTGGAGCTCTGTTTTGGTTTTATTAATGTTGTAAAATCAGCGTTACAGTTCAGCGTATCTTCTTCATCATGCCCTCGTGATAACCCCGTTACTAGGGCAGTAGTTGCATCAGCTTTTGAAATCTATCTTGGTTGGTTGTCAAAGAAATTGACAGTATTCTGGTTTTATTAAATGGAAAGTTGAGTTGATGTTAATTGCAGTGATTGCTGACAAAGCAGGCTATAAATGTCATCCGACAAAATTCTCCTCCTGCCCTTTTTGAAGATAAAAGGTGCATGTTTATTATTTTTTTTAAACAACGGGCACGAAACTAATGCACGTGAACCTTCTTTTTCTGGAAATTTAATCTGTGCGCACTTAGAAAACAAGGATCAACGCCCTTGTCATGACCAAAGTTAAACAAGAAGTGAGTTCTACATATAGGTAAGCAAACCGATATAATAAAGTTTCAATTCATTTTTTCTGTGAACTGCAAGACACGAAACGTGTCATTTGCATATCTTTCCTTACAGCTAAATATTTTTAGGGTGCTACTTCATGAGTAAAATCAGCTGCATTAGAGATAGCTAATTGTAAAAGGCCGCCCCGTGGAGAGATAAAGTCTGATCTAGTGAACTGTCAGTTTTTATGTCAGTTTACGCAAACAGGCCACCCAGGTGATTATATTTAGTGCTCTAATAGAATTTGATAGAAGGGTTGTTTTCACTTTGTGGAAAGAGTATCGCGGAGAGAGGTAAGTTGAAATTTGGTCGTTGAATTTAGTGTTAGTGTTTTGGGAAGACAGAAGTCCTGTATTTGGTAATAACGGTATACGGCTAATGGCTATGAGATGGACATATCTTCAAGGGTTTTACAGGCTACATGTTGGTCGCGCGCAATTGTCGTGTTAGCAAGACGTTTATACTCTAAATAAGCTCATTAGTGCTGGTGTGAGTACACATAACAAGAGCAGTAGAGTGATTGTTTCATATATAAATCTTAAATCCGAGGGTAACTTACTTTAAAAGGTTGCATGCTTTCTAATCCCATTTCTAATCCTAACCTGTATTTTGAAAAGGCTGTGAAAAGGATGTGCTGTTTGAAGTATTGTATATTTTACAAATATAGTCATTTCGGTACCGTTTAAAAGCAACCATCTAAAGGCTTCATTGCATTTTCGAGATAGATTTCACTTGTGCGATTTAGTTTACTGAGATTTTAGAGAACGTTACAAGAGAGAGGAATTTATTTGGCTGTATTTTATAAAAAAAAATCAAGTTGTTAGCAAAATTTGTCGCATTAGCACAATTTGTCGCATTTCTTTTTGGAGGTGAGAGTCGAGTAGCATATTTTTTGAAAGGCGTTTAGCGAGTGCAGGTTTGTCGCGTAATGAAGGGATATATTCATAGCTTGATTTAGTTAATTGAGACTTTAGACAACGTTACAACAGAGAGCAATTTTTTGGCCGTATTTTATCAAAAATTCAAGTTCTCGTTATTCTGTATCTGTTGCAGGTAAAATCCGTTCTCAGGTTGAATCAGTATTCAATCTAAGTTAAATGTGTATGCAGTATTCTATCTAGGTAAGCTAACCCTAACTAACGCTAGTTAACTCTAACACAAGGCTAACCATCACCGTTAGCACAAAGATACATATAGTGATGGTTAGCTTTGTGTTAGAGTTAACTAGGGTAAGATAGAATACTGGGTATACATTTAATCTAGATTGAATACTGATTCAAGGTGAGAACGGATTTTACCTGCAACATTTTCATCTATGGATGAGGTAAATACAACAGTAGGAATGGATCAATTTGGATTGGATAGGACCGGATCCAGTACAGATGGGATCAACTCAGATCGACCCGGATCAACTGCCATCGTAAAAATAACAATGAAATGAGAAAAAATAAAAATTTACCAATTGTAGGTTAAAATTCCTCTCAAAAATAGGCCAAATCGAGTAAGCCTTGCAACGCTAAGAGCTCCGTGGCGCATGGTGTTCACCTGTCATTTTGTTTACTAGTGCCAGTTTTTCTCTGATCAGGTTACGAACTTGCGGTTTCGTTACACTTTCCATCATGGAATCAGCTGAAGATGCTGAAGATAAAATTTCAGTCAGTTCTCAAAAGTGACTTAAGCATGGTTTCCACCTCGATACTCTCCAGCATAAATAAATTCATGTCGACTTAGCGTTACATGTAGTTCGACGGAAAAGAAATTTCTTTTTGTCTTCCCAACCAGGAGTTTTATATTAAACTTGTGACCAAAAGCAACATCGCCTCCTGTAAAAAAAAAACAATATGAACATTGTGAGTTGCAAAAGCTATAATTTTCTTGAAATTACGCATTTTCATTGAGAAAGATGGCCTAGATTTTACATTCGTCGCCTACAGCTTGGTTGGATATGATCGATTCATGGATAAACAAACCAACAAGAATCGAGGAGCAATAATAAAAGGCAATGCGGACAAAAATAAGAGCGAAGACAGAGTTGAAGAAACAAAATCTCTTCAGCCTAGAATAATTAGTATGAACAATTTTCGAATGTATAGTTTTCTGTATTTGCTTTTAAAATAGTGATTGATTCAAGATACGTATATTTTTGGCTCTTTGCTTAGCAGATATGACTTCTCAGGCGGTTGCTACAGCAGGGGCGGTGATGGTTAATGAATCGTCAATGAACAACATACAAACAGGTGCCACTGCAGGTTAAACATACACAATAACAAGTATTGCAGTTCATTTAATAAAAATGATTCGATTTTCAGAAATATAACAGCACTACAGCTTTCATTTGCTTCTTCAAACATTCGTGTCTTTTCTCAATGATCACATAGTTAAAGACAGAGGAATCTTGATGACAAAACTTGATTGACGAGAAAATCTTCTACAACACATCTTTTTTTTTCAAATTTTCACTGTCATGAATGCATATTTTACCAATTAATTATTTTACCAATTAGCAGTTATCAGTTAATAAAGACTTGTGACTTTTTAGAGTGTGGCACCTTGGAGTTTGTTGCCCCTCGAATTGGATTTTAAAGCATTTATTGTCTGGGTGTCGCTTTGTTTAGTTGCCACGATTTGTTGCCTTTAAATTAGTTTCGCTTTCATGGCGTATGTCACCCTCCAAGTCATTGAGCTCTTTAATTTGGCGAGTGTCACCAAAGCGCTTGATTTTTAAAAAGCCTTTGATTCGATAAACTGGCAGTTTCTATATAAAACACTAAAGCATCTTTAAAAAATAAATAATTAATAAATAATAAAAATTTTTGTGAGCAGTCATTTGATCAGAATAATGATAGCATTTTAATTAATTTAACTTGCAATTGTAAGGTAAATTAAAGTTAAATACAATATTATTTCCTCTATGAAATGTGTATTTTAGCCTTTTAGATGACATGCACTCTTTAATAGTGGATTTTTTTTCACAAGTCATTGTTCAGTTTAGTTTTAAAACAGGTCGCTCTAAAGAGATGTAAAAAGTTTTTACTCACATGTGTGAGCGGCGAGTGTGAATCAGTTCCAACCTTATTCACCAGTACAGCTTGCTTTTTGCGGTTCATGTCTATTTTATGCTGATTGTTTATTTTTCATTTAATATCTGCTCTTCACAGCCATTGTCCACTGCTGGCGCAATCATGGTTATGCTGTAAATTGCATAACCAAGAAGGTCAAGTCGGCATGGCAGAAAACCACTATAAAACTGATAAAACTGATCTTATGTGGATGAAAATGGCCTTGACGGCAGCAAGCCGAGCTGAAGTAACAGAACATGCTGCGGGGAAGTCTAGTGTCGGCTGTATAATTTGTCGCTCCAGAAGCAGGGGCTCTCCAATATGTCTCTCGGTTGGGTGGAATGGTTCCTTACCCTGGCACTGGCTGCTGAACTCGGCCTTCATGCTGAGGCAAATGCCCTACAGTACTGTTCTGAAAACCCGGAGATGGCCACTGTTTACGTCGCTCATGTGCCGCATTACTAGTGTGCAAAACAGCTTGTCGCTTGTAAAGTTGGGCGCGTTATTTTCCTGTACTGGATGAAAGATATGGATGATACAATTACCTTGTTCGAAAAGTTTGACATCACATGTACAGCCTTTGACAAGCGTGACTTAGTACTTTGTGATTTCAGCCCGACTTTTCTTGTTGATTATGGCATTACAAAGAACCGATGTTTTGTACCAAAATTGGTCACAACATGTGCAAATATATTCAGGACCACACTGTATACTAGACTGAAAACGCTCTATTAACTTCGATATTTTACAGTTATTATGAGCATTACTTTGTTTCCTTTTATCAGACTTCTGGTTCTTCTGTTTAAGTCTTTTTCTCTTCATCAACTCAGGCATATACTTATTTCTCTCAGCTGTTTTTCTTTTAATGACATTAACTGTTTCTTCAAGTCTCCTTTTAATTAATTCAGATCTCTTTTCTCTCTCTTTAAGTCTTTTTGTTTTCATAAACTGACACATGTACTTATTATACTTCACCTTATCTGACAATTTATTGGAGTTCTCTTTTTTCTCTTTACATCTTTTTCTTTTCATCAACTCAGACGTACTTATTTCTCTTAATCCACTTATTATACTTTACGTGATCTGACAATTTATCACTGAAAAATATCTGTTGTTAAATGCTGCAAATTTGCAAATGAATTACCCATTGTTTGAGCTATGTTAAATAATTGATCACCATTCTTATTACTGCATGAATCAAATGCTTCACTAACAGGAACAGTCGACACATAATGGTTTTCATCAATGTGACCAATAAAAATGGGAGTACACGGTTCCTGTAAATCATGTGCTTCAATAATAGTTATATCACAAAAACCCCGTGCAGATTCCATGATGTGAATTTTTAAATTACAGGCATCTGCAACGTCTTGTACTATAACGCCATCGCACCATGTACCTTCCTTAGACATATTAGTCAAATATTCTAACCAACTCTGTCCATTCACAAACTCAATAAACTGGTGTGGATGGTTACTAAGATATGCAACACCACTCAATCGTACTTCTAAATGATTTCTTGAAGAACCAAACAACTGATGACAACCACTTCCTAAATAACAGTCGCCTCCTCCACCACATTCGAATGGCTTAAGTCCCATCTCATCCAATCGATTTCGAAGCAAAGACATTGAATCAAACATTTGCAAACTTTTGGCCATTTTGTCTTAAATTGTTTTCTTTTTTCTTTACCCTCTTTGTGTACAGAAACACTCAAAAACGTTCAAGACCTTAGACACCGCAAAAAACTCTTCAATACGTCTTACATACAACAAATCATCTGTCCAACAGTTCTGACATCTCCAATAATAATATCTCTGATTTAATAATCACACAGCTTTTTTATAGCTACACAACTTTTTCAAATAGTTTTCAAATAGTTTTTTTTATCTGTAATAGAGCAATGAACGTTACACAATCTTACAGCTAAAACAAACTGTAATGCTTCATTATTGGAAGCATAAAAAACAACAATGCATTTCTAAAGGAGACAAACATATCGCCTTAAAAGGCAATTTTCAGCAACTTGTCACATCATAAAAAAACAGATGCTACAACATTCTATCCATATCTTACATAACTAAATCAAAAGCACACAATGACAACAAGTAAACTGTTATCAAAACTAAAGACAACATGTTGTTTCTTACAGATGTATAAAGGCGATTTTCAGGTTACCTTGTATGCTTGTATAAGTTCTTAGATTTCTGTGTTTCATTTCAGAATATACTCTTGTTTAAAACACCATCAGTCTCCCAAAACACTTCTTTTCAAGGTCACAGTATCCTAGATCTCTAGAATCTTAAACAATTTTAGCTAAGTGTATGTTGCTTGTGTAATATCCAGTCCAGCCCAGTCCAGTCCATTCCTATAAGTTTGTAGCTTGCGCATGCGTGATACATTGCTCACGCCATCGCACATGTACTTCGGGTTTTTAGCTGCATTAAACTACGGTTCAAGTTCAGACTGGTTGTTTCTTTGGTTGTTTCAGCTTGAAACTCAGAAAGACTGGAAAAGACCAATTTTGTTTATTGTGGGGGTGGATGTCCTTATCTATCTTTGCTCAAATTACTCCAGAGCGACTTGACCGCTACACAACCGAAACTTCATTACCATACTCAAAGGTCACAGTTTATTCTCATTTACTCTTTTTTCCCACAAAAATCAACAGTGCAACTCATCTTAACCAGCAGAAAGAGCCACTTTTTTTCTTCACACTCAAGCTACTACAAAAAAAGTGCAGATCAGCACAACACACAACTGTCCTCCTTTATTTGTTGTGTATACGTGTTTAAGAATTATAATCTGTAATAAATTGATATATCCTAATAGCTAGTTTTAAGAGGCTGTCCGTGTAAGAACCGACCACTCGATTTTCGGCTGAAAACAGAATTTCTTCAAATTTTCTGTTAGACAGTTTGTCCATATGATAAACAATCAAAGGCTCCGGCCTTGTGAGCCAAGTCGTGAATATGAAACAACCATCGGTGACCTTTTTCTACCCTACATAAGGTGGGTCCTTTTAGATTGTACATGTTATGACTACTTCACTTATGTTGCAGATCCACATACAAATATCTTTTACCAAAGAAGGACCTCTAAAACCTTAAAACCAAAGGAATATGTTTACTAGCATAAATGAAAATTGCGGGACAAACTTACCTTTTCCTTCATTAATGTCAGATATCCTTGCCAAACAATAATAACAAGTAAAAGAACCGCAACATTTTCTCAAACCAACGTTTCAGCTCATCGAGCATTCGTAAACACAAGAGCCTAATGGTGGACTTGGTTTGCTCCCATTTCAGACTCCATGTATGCTATTACCGAAGTGTAACATATCCACAATTTAATATAAAGTTTACGATGAGCGTGTGACTTTTCTCCAGGTATCGCAATAAGTCGTATTCACGACTTAAAAATAGCAATAATTTGGCGTCAAGTGCTATTTTTCAATATTTCTGGCGACAATTTCCGAGGACGTTCCAAAACCGTTAAAATCGTTCTGTTTCGAGTCAAATTTAGGCGTTGTGCTGAAGGCGCTGAAAACTTACACTTTTACTTTTTTTCTCTTTTCACTTTTTTGCTTGGTATAAGGCATGAATAGCCTTAAATTCACAAAATATTCCTCCAAAATTGGGAATTTATAAGCTAAACTGAGCGGCTGCGGCATAAGTTGCCTTAAGTTTCACCTAAAAACAATTGCTGAAATTAGTTCATCACAAGCCTTGGACTATAAAAAAATTCCATATTAAACATATTTAAGAAGTAAAAGTGTTTGTCATATGATTATTGCCAAGAAAAAAATAATAGTGTACCGTGAATGTACCTCAGATGTACAGATAAGAAGTCGATTTCAGTCAGCAAACACGCTGGAATGTCAAAGTTATTTTGGCAGCTCTCCTTATCCACTTTTTGTTTATTTTGCATTGCACGTTAAAAAGCTTTGTGCTAAAACTAAATTATGCATATTGTAGAAGTCTGACGTCGACAGCATTTCACTCAGTTTACATTAGAGATACAGAATTTATTTTTTGTGCTTTGCATAGTTTTTGCTGTCTGCAATGGCAGGATTGTGTTCCTTCTCAGCAGTTACAAGTGGTACGTGCGGAAGTAGTCGTGGATTTACAGAATGTGTATCCCTAAACAGCTGTGATGGCGATATCAGTTCGCATCTTCAAAATCACCACCTGTCAAGGGAAAATGTTTGTGAAAAGGATCTAATCCTGGCAAGAGCAGGTCTTCTAGAGCTCACAGAAGAACAGGTTAAGAATATGACGGTTTGTCCAACCCATCGTTTTACCTTGGGAAAGTACTGGCAGGCCCCTAAGACCTGCCAGTATCCAAGACATCATGACAAGAAAACGGCGGTGACTGGAACACGTAATTAATTTCAAGCTAGCCAGGGAAATTAAAAACATCTTTGGAGAAGCTGCACCCGTGGGTTCGCGTAAGTTTTAGCTTTGAAGATTTTATTTTGTAACAACTGCATATTGTTTACGTTTGAAGGCCCTAACTATGGCACGCCATTTGTAGCAAAATTTAATCAAGTCAAATATTTATTCAATCCAATCATCTTAGCCTAATGCCATTTAATTTAATCTTCCAAATATGTTCAAACAATCCAAAAAAGCATTTAATTCAATCCTATGTTTATCAGTTCTATTTAATCATGATTAAATATTCATTCAATCCAATCACTAAAATATTCAATCATCGAGGCATTTCATTTAATCTTCGACACTACTAGGGGCTTGTGTGTGAAAATCATGTGAAAAGCATGTGAAAGGCATGTGAAAAGAAGTTACTGTGTGAAATTAATTTTGTATAGACAACAACTAAAGATTCACATGCATGTGAAACTTTTGTCGAGTATGTGAAACTTTCACCAGGCATGTGAAATCCAAGCTACAAATATTTTTTTTTAACAACCATGTGAATTACTGCGTGAAAAAAAAAAGAATCAGGCCTTCTAAAAACCATGTGAAAGTGTATGTGAAATATCATGATAAAGCCAACATATATATATATATATATATATATATATATATATATAAAATAGTTAATTTTGACAGTTGACCGATTGCTTTGTAAAAAGCATGAAACTCCAAGTAGCACAATTAATGTTGAAGATCATATACTGTAGTCCAGCTCCGCAAATCTATGTTTAATACACTGTATGTATAAAACACATGTACACTCAAACAGATGGTACATGTATATGTAATATAGTTCTAAATATGTGATACATGTATACTTATATTGATTTCTCACTACATGCCTTATCATATAATTTGTTCCATTATACACTGTACATATTATAGTTATTAAAAAAAAAAATGAACAGTCCTTTATAATAATATACATGTAAGCTGCATGCCCTGCTTTACAAAATTACAGCTGTATATAATTTATATAAATTAACATTACACACATGTACAATAAAGTGAAACCTGTATTAAGCAGACCCCATATTAAGCGGACACCCACTACCTGCTTGGGTCCCCAAATTTTTTCCCCATATTTATTGTAAAACAAACCTGTATTTAGCGGACCCCTCTATTAAGCAGATACTAGCGAGGGTCCCGAGGGTGTCCACTTAATACAGGTTTCACTGTATTAAGTTCTGATATTATTAAATACTATAAATCAATTAAAAACATCTGCAACCACTAAGATACAACAACAATGCCAAATTGTATAAATATGGCTAAAAAAAAAACATCTTCACAGACACTCAATTCATACATGCATGATTAGGCAGCACTGCTACACATTTCCAATATTAAGAAGCCACAATACACAGGGTTTTTCCTCATCAATTGCTGTGACTATTGGTTTGGAGATATTCTCTTGTGAGAAAACCTGCTCTTTTTTACGTGTGGTCTCAATACAGCAGAGGCCACTGTCTTTGTCATGCTTTAGAATGCTGGCAAATAAATCAACAGTTACTAAGTCAATTATGGCTTCAGCCTTCTTCAAAGAAATAAAGTGCCTTATTTGTCCAATCCTTCCAACAAATTTAGAACCCTTGGTTATCTTCACAACAGATGATACTGTACATGTTTCACCTGTCTCTACAGCATGGGCTCTCCAAACTTCTAGTTTGCCTGTTGTCTTGTCCCTTCTATTCATAGAGAAGGACCTTGTTGCCATCCAATTGGCTTTCTGAGCAGCAGGATTAAGGCCTGCAGTTTCTTCTAATTCCATACAAAAGGACATCTCAGTGTCAGAAAGTTGGTAATTGTCTACTTTTTGCTTTCTGCTTTGCTGCATTTTGTTAATATCGGGAGTACTATAAATCTCTGGATCAACTAGAATATGCTGCTGCTTGTCATCATCAACTGAAACACGGCCAGAACTGCGCATGTACTGAACCCAGTCAAAGATCTATAAAAAAAGTCAAATAATTATTAATTGATTTTACTGTTTTCCAGTACTTAAACTGAAAACAATATAAAAAACAAAACTGCTGAGAAAAAAATAATGCATTACCGTCAGTCACTTAAATATACCTATTCGATGGTTTCAGATATAATATGCGGGGATATTTTGCGAGTTGTGTAGTATTTTACGAGCAATAATGAGCAAAATGTTTGTGCGTTTTATGTTTAAAACATCAAATAATAGATTTATTATTCCACTTTACTATTTTGCTAACCAGTACTGAGAGCGAATTGCTATGCAGTGCAATAACAGGTGTGATAACGTGTACCGTTATTTTGCGTGCTCTCCTGAGTCCTTATTTGGTAGAATGACGTAGTGGTGTAAAAATAAATAGTTGAATTAATGTCACATTGCACATGTCTGATACTAAAACAACATTTCACTCAACTGTTGTTTAAATGTTTCCTTCATTTGATGCATATTACATAAAATACATACATTAATGATGATCTATATTTATATATACTAGGTAATTTAATTTATTCATTGACCCAACCAAATTGCAACTTATGGAGTTAAAAGTCGACATAACATGGCACATCTGTGTAGTTTAACAGGTTAACTTACTCTGTAGGTTTCCATGACAGTTGCCTCTGGATGGAGCCGATTCATCACTCTTTGACAAATCCAACTATTGAACCTCTCGTACACGTACATTGACCAACTGTGTACGGGGCCTTGTTCTTGAATCCCTTGAACTATGTGATGGAGGAGATGAAGACTGATTGTCTACATGGACAATAATAAAAATTTAAAAAAATAGAAATGGTGAACTTTAAATGTTTCCTGTGTTTAGCTATTAATAATTATTTATCACAAGCATGTCTAACTTTCTGATACCAAATCAAAGTGCTGTACAGCCACGCGTATAATATCATTATGATTGATTTGCATTTAATTTTGCAAATTATGCCTGCAGCAAGGTTTGACAACTGTTAATGTATAAGTGAAGATGAGTAATACTTCTGACTAATGCCCTAATTGAACTCACTATAGTGTTAATTATACGGAATCAAAATGATTAAAACTTACCTGGAGACTAATAGGGAAGTCTCTTTCAAGCAATGCCAGCACCAAATTCACTTCCATTTCAATAGCAGGCAATTCATCAACATTGATTGAGTCCTTACACAACAGTGCAATTACATCAAGAAATTTGAAGAAACTCTGCCTCTGCTTGTCACCAAGGAGGCCTCTCAAACAAAACTTCATGATACCATCTATAGCAATCTGCAATAATTATAAAAGATGTATAAAATGTGTAGTTCCAGGAATTATCCATACCCACCCCAAGGAAGGTCATTGGCATTCAAGGGGGGGGGGGGGGGAGGACTGTCTCAAACCCCCAATTTTTAAGCTAAACAGAGAACTGGAAATGGGAGGAGGGTTCAAACCAAAAATCCTGTTGCCTATGTGGAGCCGTCAAGTTAGAAACATTTTTCTGCATGAATATGAAAGCTACAGGTAATAATAAATAACTGTGGTGAAGAAAATTAATTAAAACTATAAAGGCATCCTTAACCTTCCATAACTTACAGTATGTTAAAGATTACCTGCTTCCAGTCGTGGGATTTGATGTAGGTCTTCTTTGAAAAGAAACATTTAGGTTTCCATCCATAGGCAGATGGTACACAGATATTCTTTGCCCTTGTGTCAGCCAGTTTCATGTCATCCTGAGATAGTCGAAATGGTGCTTTCGGTAGATATGCTGCTGGTTTCTTCTTTGATTTCTTTGTAGTAGCTTTCTTTTTTCTTTTCTGACCTTCATATTAAATTGTTTTCCAAAAAAGAAAAAGGCAGATAGTACATTGTATGCACTTATTTTTAATAAAATGTGTAGTTCCAGAAAAAATCCACACCCACCCCATTGAAGGTCATTGGGAATTCCTAGGGGGAGGGGAGTCTTAAAAGCCAACATTTTAGAAGCAAAGTATGAAGCTAAACTGGAATTTCCAGGGGGGATGGGGGTGCTAAACAAAAAACCTTTCGTGGGGGGAGTATGGATATTTTCTGGAACTGCACAATTGAACAAGGCACACTCCAAATACATGCAAAACTTCTATTTAAATTTACCAGGTCACATATCATTTTTGCCAATAAAATTTCATTTTAATGATCATGGCATTAGGATTAGTGTGCTCATGTTAAGTAAAATATGAAGGATTGACTTCCCATATTTGTAATAATATCAGTCACATTGTGCATGACTCATGAACAAAAGGTGACAGGCTGTAAGTTCATACAGCTGGTCATGATCAGGATGAATAATCCACAAAATACATTCTTCTTCAGGTGGCTCCAAATAGTTTTTTTGGCGCGTGAGCCATGGGCACAAAAATAGCGTGGGCGCATGTTTGTTTATTTTGATGACATCACAAAAAATAAAGAGGTTTTTAGGGTAGCTAAAATGTTAATTGCGCCAATCCACACAGTAATTTTTTACAAAAATTGGCAAATTGGTAGGATTTTCTTGGTTCGCGATCACAAGGAAAAGACAACAACATGTACATACACAAACCCAATAAACATAAAAAACAAAAAGTGAGTAAATTGCCAGAAATTTTGCACCGATTGTTTTATGGCTTTGTCATTTGAGACTTACTGAAACAGATTGTTCATACTGTTTCGCCAAAAATTGTGAATATTTACATGTACCGTGTAAAATCGAAGAAAAGCCGTCCAGAGGTTTGCTACAAGCAATTGCAAAAAGAGTTGAGACATTGTGTACTGTAGTGCATATTTCGAGGCCAACATGGTTTTCAGCAAGTCCCCACCCCCTCCCCCTTATCAATGTTGTACCAGATCAAAAATGCCATTCAAACTGACAGTCATCAACATTGAAAGGGGGAGGGGGGTCAGTAGCACATGGCATTGATTTGATTTGTGTTACCCGGTCGCTTTTATACGGAATGAACATTTTTTTGGAAAGTGTCTCAACCTTTTTGCAACTGCTTGTCTGAGTCACATTTCGCGATATAGCACTGGATTTGCTTTTCGGAAATCAGTCATAGTTGATGTACGTTATCAATGTAATGACTTGATTTGAAAAAACAGTTTTTTATTCCACTGCGATTAGGCGTTTAAAAATAGAAAGTCAAAAACGTGCCTTTTCGACATTTCTTTACGGCCTTAATTAGCGCGAATTTCAGCAAAAAAGGAGCGTTTCTTCTAAAAGTTGCCGTAGTTTCTGAATATCGTTATGTATTTTTCAAAGAACGTTGCTATCTTGTTGCAATGACGCAAATTGTGTTATTTTCAACCTGTTGTTCTTTCTCGAAGGTCTGTTTGCGCTTGCTATTGACGCAAGAAACGTGCGTAGATTGAAATAAGCATTAGTCTGTGTAAATAATACGTCATGTGATACTGTGATCGCATGTTCGCGCTGAAATAAAACGGTGAGCAACTTTTTGCTGGTCCAATTTGTCCAGTCAATTTCGGATTTCACTCTAGTTGTGAAAATATTATCATTTCTTCGTCTTTTTGCTAGCTAGCTTTAATCTGGCCGTGTGTTTTGCACCGTGTATCCCAGTTGTCAAGTTTCGTATATTTACTCAGATTTCGTGAAATTCTTCCATAGCAGGGTTTTGCGCTAGATTTTTTCAACCGTTAACCAGACATTCGCTAAATGGAGTTGTTTTAGAACTACGATATAAATGCCGAGTATATGGGCGTTCTACATCCGGTGGAAACGAAGAGCGAGAGAAACGAAGAGCGAGGCACAATTACTGGGACAGATATGATGTCCGTGCGCTGGAAAATCTTCCACTTTAATGTCAGAATCGACGAGCAAAACCAAAAGTAGATTCCAAAATGTGCCAAATATTTCGCAAGATTTATTTTGGAAGGCAACAATTAGTGAAATGCGTTCTTGCAGAATTCACTGACCTTAATTTAATACTCGCGTGAACGGTCAACGGTCTACGGTCTACAGAGAGAAATAAGAACTTACGTAATCTTTATTTGTTGTTAAGTGTAGACCGTCGAAAACATGTAGACCGTGGGGAAATTTTTATGAAACGAAAATGAGCGCCTTTTCTTAGTAGAAATGCATTATGAGAATATATTGTTTCCATTTTTCTATAAATATATAATAAAAGCCGAAAACAAGGCTTCTTTTCGGAAGAATGTTTTCATTCCCTTATACTGTCACGAAAGCGTGACATGTAAAAGATGTCACGAAAGCGTGACATGTAAAAGCGCGAAATTACTGTAATAATTGGAACCATTATTGCCACTAATTACAACGCACTGACCGTTACAGTATTTATCAGCACAAAATTTCATCTTTCCTCTTTCTATTGATACATTTTAATCGTATATTAGGTGCCGGTTCCTCTTGCTATTAGTGTTTTAATTGAACTACTATTCAGACAAGCAATTGCAAAAAGAGTTGAGACATTGTGTACTGTAGTGCATATTTCGAGGCCAACATGGTTTTCAGCAAGTCCCCACCCCCTCCCCCCTTATCAATGTTGTACCAGATCAAAAATGCCATTCAAACTGACAGTCATCAACATTGAAAGGGGGAGGGGGGTCAGTAGCACATGGCATTGATTTGATTTGTGTTACCCGGTCGCTTTTATACGGAATGAACATTTTTTTGGAAAGTGTCTCAACCTTTTTGCAACTGCTTGTAGCCTTGCTCAACAAAGAAAATCTTGAGATCCATGCAGTTTGGCAGTTATACTAATACAATAATATTACAAGTGACTATCAGCTCTTACCAATAGATGCATTCTCAGCAATTTGCTCATCATTGACCCAGGAATCTTCAAATCGTTGAAGCTCTTCTTCAGCTTTTCTAACTTTTAGTGAGTCCCCTGATCCAGTAAATAGGGCATGAAATTCAGCTATGACATTCTTCAACACATGCATCATGTCAGGGAAAGCTTGCTTGGTACGGTCAAACTGTTGAAGAAGCATAAAGCAATGGCAACCCTTGCTTCCTGTAGCTTTGGCTACGTTCGCAGCTTGAGTAGGGTTCTTAGCTCTGCTGTTAGCAACACTATTCCACAAAATATCTGTATTGGAGGTCAGTTCAGGGGAAGGATGCATTTCAACATTATGGCCAGGGAACTCTTTGCAATCCAGACGTAATTCATGCTTTTGAGGGAGAAAGCGCCTGTTGTCCATGTAAACTACTTTGTCTAGGGCAGCTACACGTTTGCCTATTATAAGGAACACATTTTTTATCAGTCAAATAGAATTTATGCAATCGCTTTTTAATTATTGATGGTCATATATATGCACAATCACGAAGAAATATAAATGCATTAACTCCTGACTATTGAAGAGGTCAAGTCTGCATGTTGGATCTTCCAAGATGAAACAATCAGCTAATTTTAATTTCATATGGATGTTGTAGCGTGACTTCATGGCACCATACCACCGTGCATGGCAAATATCACTGCCAAACAGTCTATGAGTTGTAACTTACGAAGCAGCCATAAGTTAACAGTTCCACGTTTTAATAGTTATATGATGAAAAATTCCATCTTACACAGAGGCTCTGTTGCATGGAATGCTTCCAGGCCTTATTTTAACGACGTAAACAGGAAACATGCTCATTTGAAGAAAGTGAAGAATTCTAGACACTGAAAAATTTTGATTTTAATATTGAATCCCCTCAGTCCATGAAACATATTGGGGAAGATTTTTATTTATATTAGAAACCGAGTTATTATGTATTTATTATGTTTGTAAGTTATTAAGTAGTTTTAGTGCATGTAAATTACCTTTTTAATATTTAATTTTTGTAACACGACCCCACAATCGTCAGTTTTATAAATAAAATATATTGTACATGTATTGTATTGTATTGTATTGTATTGTAGGTCAAAATGATCTCAAACTAGTTTAATTTTTATTTTTCTTTGTTCAGTTTTGTTACCATAACCAATTCTATACAAAGAAAAATAAATATCATACTAGTCTGAAATCATTTTAACCTTAAATCATTTTAAACTACAACATATACTTGTATTCATATTTACCGGTATTTATTCTTATAATTCAACACATTGATACACTGCCCAAATAATTACGGTAAAAAAGTTATCGATATACGCTATGTCTACATGACGTATATCCAATGATGGCGGTAAATTTCGCATTTTGACAAGAGAATACAAAAATGACGGACCGACCACGATATGTTTTCTTCAAACTGTGCTTTGTTATCAATGTGTTGAATTATAAAACTATTAATGCGCTCAAGCTTGCATGATATCGCCTAATAGGCCTCGTCAGCTAAGAATAAGCCGATATCACACGTGCTTTCATAGTTAAATATTCGTCATTTTTAAAATGACAGAATCTTGATCTAGCTAGCTGTCAGATCAGAGTAAATGTGGCTCAAATTCATTTTCACCCCCTAATAGGTGGCAATTCAAAAGCAAAGCAGGAGACGAATATTCGAGGTTGCCTATATCATTCACTGATGAATTAAAAACAATTTAGCTTACCTCTGATTTCACACAACATGCATCCCTGTAATGCATTAGCTCCAGTGGTATTAAAAACTTTATTTAGGCCTGGTTAATCCAGTACGTAATTGAGGAGCTGCACTTTCAGCTGAAATGGAGCTTTTCTGTATGCATCATAAAACCAGCATCCAGTCAATGTCAACAGCTCATCAACAACCACTTCTAGGTAAGGGTCTACCTGCTTAGGCTCATGTCCACCATTACCTGGCATTATTCCGACCAGCAGCATATTTGCAAACAGGTTCCTGGTTCGCTTTGGTAAGTTAAGGACGGTTAGCATTATTGGCCACATGGAATAGACCACCTTGTTGCTACTAAAAGGATTGACACCGTCAGTTGAAAGTTGTAGCGACATACCACGAGAATCGCCTTTAAAGAAGCCAGTTTCACTATACGTGGCTTTCCATGTGCTCGATCCAATGACATCTTGCAGCGTTGGGCTTTCGGTACCACCATGAGATTGCAAAACTTCAGCAATGGTAGCATTTCCATACATTCGTCTCCATCGAGGCTCAAGAGGGTAGTAATAAAACTTTTGACGCGGTTTATTTCTCTTAGTGCCAAAATATCGCTCTCCGTTGCAAACCGGGCATTGTTTCAAACGCGAATAGTCATACCGATCAGTTTTTCGAAAAAGCACACAGTCGTTTGGGCACACATGGTAAGTTGTGAATGGTAAGAGAAATGGCTTAATAAAAGAAATTGCTTCGTCGTAGGAGCATGGGAGAGCATTACCGTGAGGTAAGATTTGGTCGTGATGCAGTCGCAACAAATCAGATAGAGCGCTTTTGCTGGTTCCGGGGTGTTCAGTAAACCATGAGAAGTATCCACACAAAGCTTGGAGGACGTTAACTGTACTTCCTTCAAACAGTGGCATATTCGCTTTCTCACAACGGTAAAGTTCTTCTTCTTGGGTAAATTGCTGTAAGTAATCAGGTACCTCACGAATATCGCCGTCCGATTCGCTTTCATCATCGATATCGATATCAGCAGCTGAAATGGAGGATGCAGAAATGGAACTCTCGTGATCGGCTTTCTTAATTTCGTCTTCGTGATCACTCGTGACCTGCGATACTGATGAGCTCACGCTAGAGTTACTCGATGCATTTGAGGTGGTTTCTGTACGTTCATAATTAACACTTGCAAGATCATCAGCAGATGGATTGGCAGGCGAAGAAATGGACGATTGAGTGGCGATTTCCTGCACTTTTGGAAGCTTCGTCGTAGTTTCCCAGCTGCAACTTGGTTTTGTGTCGTCCTCCGATGCCGACTCCGATGAATTTTCTTCCTGTCTTTCTTGCTCCTCAATAAAGGACGAAGTGTTTGCCAGTCCAAAAAGCTTGATGTGATTTTCAACATCTCTTCTTTAGTTCTACCAGATTCAGGCACAACGAACAAGGGCACATTAGCAATTCCGCTCGACATTTTCTTTGCGAGATACGCTGCTTGCTCTTCCTATGAAATGAAGAATAAGGCATAACAGCAGAGAGTACACTTTCTTATACCGCCTGAGTACAGAATCTGAAAAAGTGTACTGAACGAGGATGCTTTAAGATGCGTTGCGAGCGCCGTTAAAAGTTGCGTGCGGCCAATTACAAGGAAGCTTAGGAAATTCGATACGTTCGTGTGTTGCACGCAGCCACGCTTTGAGTCTCATGAGCACAGTAATATAAGCTAAATTACAAGGAATAGAAAGGCTTAAGGCATAATTAAATGTAAAACATTTCTTTATCCAAAGAAAGGTTTTTTTACCATTTTGAAACTAATAGTACGTAGCTTCTAGTTCGTTGGCTGTTTCACGTCTGTCATCTTATTATTTTGATAATTGTCGTGATAGGTCTCACATGACTCTCATCCAACACGCAACATAACACGCAACACGCTATATATAATCCTCTCTCGCACTCTGCCTCTCACGGATCGAGACCGGTACGGTACAATAAAATAATAACTGGTAATTTGTTTCCAAGATCAAGCATCTCAAACACTTATACAATAATAAGGAAATGTTAATTGGGATCAGTGCTGTACCTACGCAAATGTAACCTATATCCTATTAGCTTTCTTGACCTATCTTCTGAATTCCGACCTTTGCCATATCGTATCTCGCCTCGGCAAGTATCTTATATACTATCATGATATCACTTACAACTACGTACATACAATGCATTCTGTTAAAACTTTCCCAATTGCCGCTTGTGACCCTTCACTTGTTGTACGTGATTAATTAGTGCTCTGCTAGCAGTCGTTTTTCTGTGGTCCTCCTTCGTTCGTTATTCGGTTTATTGTTTATACAAAAGTAGTTTTGCTTCGTGACGTTGGTCTAATGGAAAACTTAAGCTTAAGTCCTGATCAGCTGAAGGGAATTTTCTCTCTTATTGCGAGTGGCAAACTGCAAAGCCTTCTTGACTCGTCAATTAGCGCCGAGAAAGAAAATGCTGCCAACGTAGCCAATAAGGCAGAAAGCGGAGCAGTTCGTGGTCGCAGTACCTGCAGTACTAGTGAAGACGCGGAGGGTGAGAAGAAAGACTCACAACCGGCCGACGAAATCGTTTTAGAATCCAACAACGAGGTAGTGAACTTTACAGCCAGGGAGCTGCTGGAGAAGGCAAAGCAAGGGGCAAAGGCAACCTCGGCTCGGCAAACATTCCGAGTAAGTACATAAATGTTTAGTTATATTGCTCTAACCAATGAAATAATGATGTTTTACACGCTAAAGCTGCGTTCGTTCCGGTGAAGAAGTTCCAAAAATGCCGTTACATAATTAATTGAGCGCGAAAATTCCCGCCGAAATTAAATTTCGCGCTTGAAGTGACGTCACAGCATTTTCACCCGCTAGCGCGCTCCCGATCCCGGACAACGATCGCGAGTCTGAAAACGATGAATTTAAAATATAAGCTTATTATAGTATTTGTTTGGTGTGGTTTTGCAATCTCAAAATAAATCTTGTTTTAACAGTACATATATTTTATTCATTACACAGTATGTCCTAAGGCAAGCAGCTTCGAGGTGTGGACTGTGGGATAATCCTCCACTAATGTCAAAAATTGGAGGCAAAGTCATGGAACGTTTTCTGAACCAGGCAAGTAAAACGCTTATACAACTTAAGTTACAGTAGTGATTTAGAACGAGCCAATTTAACTATATCATATCTATTTTCATGACAATGGCTAATGAAAGACCTGAAAGTGGTCGATTTTGCAGTGATGAGAATTCGGTAAATATTTTTCAATTATCCCGTCTTTATATCTTATGTATTGCTACATACAAAAGGTCACCAGTTGTATTTTAGAGAGAATTTACAGCCATCATGAAATTATTAATTTCTTAGGTTACTCGAACTCTTCCTCAATTATGCGGTCGATCAAGAGACATAAGGAACAGACTTGCTGAAAGCCTGCGATACAAAAGGAATCAGCTAAACAATACAAAATATTGGAAAAGGGCTCAAAAGGTAAGCTTAATTACGTATACGTAAGCTTATAAATGCATTTAGAATAATGGAAAGAATAATAATTAAAATTATAGAAAAATTAAAGTTAAACGCTCTGATTTGCACGTACAACATTGAGTAGAAAATTGAAATTAATATTTTTATCTTTTCTTGACTCTTATCGTAGCTGAAGAAGTACAGCTCTATTGCCACCAAAAGGCCCCCCAAGACAAGCTCCCCACAGAAAGAACAACTAACAACTGCAGACGTAGTTGAGAACCAATTGCAACTGAAGTCTCAGGATGCGGAGGATGAGGATGACGGGTTTCGGTTCACTGCAGGGTAATAATAAGTTCGATTGTTCACTTAGGAATACTTAAGTGAATCCGGCCCCTGGTCTTGTAAAATAAAATATCCAGAGTTTCTGGGTTCAAGCCCTGTAGCCTCCTGCCACTAGCTGGATTTGTTAACGGTGTAGTCCCAATGCACGTTCAATAGGCCATTTGCACGATGACGTCATATGACTACAACTACCAGAATCCTTCAGTTTTTCGTTTTGTAGTGCAAATTAGGGCTATTGTTATTTAAACCGCACTGGGATTACAAAATTTCAATAAGAAAGGAAAAACGAAATGAATTCTGGTAGTTGTAGTTAAATGACGCCATCGTGCAAATGACCTATTCCTCGGTCATGGTTAGCCTGTAGTTGGGATTCTTACAATGAGTTATCAACTTATGTTTATTTGAAAAAAATTTGTTTAGTATGTCAGTTGTGTAGCATGCAGCAAACTATAGCTTTGAGCAAGGCACATCATGCCCAGACCACTATCATGAAATCATACGTATGTATACATATATATGTATTAAAATAACTGTTTTTCCACATCATTTTTGTTTTTGGGAACAGAGAGGAACTCTTTGTCATGTCCGGAACTGAACGGTTGTCTCGGGTGACCTTTATGAGACAATCAGCAAAAAATGGTAGGTGTTAGCAAATTATATAATCCCATGTTGGTAATTATTATTATTATTATTATTATTATTATTATTATTAATTTCAATTATTATTATTTTTTTATTATAAAAATAACAACTTTATTCACAATTTAAAAATATCTTAATTACAAAAGATAAAAATAGAAAAAATTGATAATAATTTCTGCTTGAATATTTAAATATTTTATTGTTCAATTATACACTTATATGTCCTGAATATATAAACATGCATTTAATTAGTTCACTTTTTTTCTTATTCCTTTTTTTGTCAAATATTGGCCAATGTGTGGCCAATGTGTGATCAATGCACATTCGAAGATCACTTAATTTTAAGTGTCTTAAATAATAAATGTCTGACTTGAATTCTCTCCCTTTGCAGATGAATATGCTAACTTGGTCATGCAAACTAACTACACAAGTGAAAATAGCAAAATAAAGCTTGCTGGCCCGAACAAGTTGGAATTTTTGCATGAAGTGAAGGTATATTTATTATAAGTCATCTAACATAATTACAATATTATAGTAAAGGAAATCAGTAGACTGGAAACTGTGTACTCACGTGAATTAAGGCATGGCTCCTCATATAATATTGGGTTTTCATTTTTTCTTGCTTTATTCAGTGTCCCCTAATATTTTATCTGTTATTACCATGCACTAAGAAACAAAACCATTTTTGGATGGTACCGTGGGTCTGTTGGGGTCACAGGACCAGCCATTCCCTAAATTATGCAAGATTTGGAATTTTCAGATTACTGCATGAAAATTCAATTAAAAGCTTCCATATTTCCTTCCTTAGTCTTCAATTTACAGAGTAATACATCAAATTAAACAGGGAATTTCGAAAACTGTTATTGCTGCATAATTATTCATTGTTTTCCCCTAGTCCCAGTCCCTCTAAAATTAAAATGTTATAGTTCAAATAAACAAATAACTTTGGAAAACCCGTATTATTTCCATAAACGTTGTGCTAATGGTCATTGATAGAAAGCAAATTAAGTAGAAAAATATTTTCCCAATATCTCGTAAATTTGGATTGAAGAAAATTGCTAAAAATTGGGCGTGGCAAGTCATGTGATGTAGCAAGTCTATTCATGTAAGCGAAAACTTATTGTTTTCAACAATTAAAAGCCTTTTAGAAAGTTTAAAGCCAACAGGTCAAATATGTTTTAAAACCCTACCACCCCCTTTAAATCGAAAGAGACCCATTCCTTCATTCACCCGAGTAAAATAAGCTGTGATTGGTGAAAAAAAAACATGTATCAGATAAAACATATATACTTGTTTTTGTTCTTCTGCCTATATGCTTGCTGAAAGGCTTACAGTGTGTGTGTGTGTGTGTGTGTGTGTGTGTGTGTGTGTGTGTGTGTGTGTGTGTGTAAATTTAGAATTATTATTATGTCATGTATCAGACTTTGATAAGAAATCTAGTCACTGATGGGATATTTCAAACAATTTCACCATTTTATGAACTCGCTCCTTATTATAATAATAGTCTGGAAGACGAGTTGGCATATAGAAACATAATTTTAATTTTATGCACTTATACATATTTTCACTTTTAGATTGGTGAAAAGTTGTACTGGCCAATGAACCAGTTGCTACAAAAATCAGCAGTAGGTGGCCATAAAGACAAATCTACTTCAAATAAAAACACAAAGAAGCCCAAAGCCAAAACAACCTCTGCAACGGTACCTGCAAAGAAAAAAAATAAAAGCAGAAAACTACCCCTGAAAGATCAACAGATGTTGCCAACTGCAGATGATGATCCTGCATGCGCAGCTGTACACCATCATGCTGATGACCATGAAAAAACTGAGAAAAAAAAGCAAAGCAGAAAGCAAAAAACCAAAAAAGATCTGGATCAACAGATGCCAACCGCAGGTGATGATCGTGCAGCAGCTGTACATGGTGTTGGCCATGAAGAACCAGAGCTGGCCACGATGGTCCCTGAAACTGGATTGGATAAAACAAAACACTGGAAGGGATGTGCATTAATCTCATCAGAGGAACTTATTCGAATGCAAAAGCAAGATGAGCAGCCTCTTCCAGCAAAACGGAAGAGAACTGCTAAAAAGGATGACATGTACTGTTTTGATTAAATTATAAACTAGCTTAAGTGACAATGTAAACATGCAAAGACATCCAGTTAAGCATGGAACAAATTATATATTATAATTATAGACACTCATTATCAGTATACATGCAGAATGCATCGATCTGCGATCAAACATATATAGATATTCATGCACTTATCAAGTGTGGGTCTCTAGATATTTCAACCCCACAAAATCTCGAGCTCTCATGATCAAGGGAAACAAAAAAAAACAGTTCGAGATAAATAAATGGGAGTTTGAGATAGCTGACAGTAAACGGCTGAAAACTATGTATCCTTGCAATTAACTATATACATTAATATATATATATTCAATATATATGTGTTTTTCCATGTACTAGCTCGTTTTCCATGTGAAATTGCATGTGAAATACATGTGAAATGTGTGTGAAAAGGATAAATTTGCACTGATTGATACTTCCATATCATGTGAATTTGTATGTGAAATACATGTGAAAAACTGATCTGTGAATGTATGATTTCCTTCCTCAAAACCATGTGAAGTTCCATGTGAAAATGCATGTGAAAATGCGTGTGAAAGGGATGACACTGTTTCACGCACTTTTCACATGGATTTTCACATATATTTGCATGTGCAGTATTTCACATACATGTGAAATATTCGTGTGAAATACGTGTGAAAGGTGGTGAAAAACATGTGAAAAGTATGTGAAAATGAGGTATTTTTCACATTCTTTTTCACTTGTTATTTCACACACATACTCCTAGTAGTGTTCCTGGGGCGAGCACGGCCAACCTGAGGTGATGAGCGGTAGGGGACTAGAAAACATAACTTCAAAAACTTCAAAATGGCGGACATTGATGCTTTTGATTTAGAAATTGATCTTCCAAAGTTTTTGGAGTCTGTTCTTGATAAAGCAGAAAATGTCTTACAAAATGTTGATGAGCAAACCCAAGTAGACGCATAAGTGCATGCTGAAGTAGTAGATCAAAGTATTTCTTTGATTCGAGCATTACAACAGACAACAGACAAGTGACAAGTGACAGACAAGTGACGATCGGACATAGTGGCCTTGGACTCACTTGCAGGCTCTTTTACAAGTGTGCTGGCATTGTTACAGAATCACATTAATACCAATGCAGTAACTCCAACAACCCTGGCTACATCATCTGTAACAATAAGAAAGAAATGCAACGAGAAACCGGGGCGACCGTGTTTTGAAATTCCCGCAGAAATGTTGGAGGAACTTAGGGCATTAGGATTCAGCTGGACAAAAATCGCCAAATTACTGGGTGTGTCACGATGGACTGTGGCAAGAAGAGTGGAGGAGTACGGTTTGGGAGATATCAGAGGCTTCGACTATTTACCGAAAGAAGAGCTAGATGAAATAATAAGCGCCTACATAGCAAATCACAGAACTGCCACTGGGCAAAACTATGTTGGAGGTCATCTGAGGTCTCTCGGATTAAGGCGAATAAGAGAGTATTGCGAGAGTGGACCCCCAAAACACTGCATTACGGTGGGGGGAAGTGGTTTCTCGTCGAACATACCATGTTCCGTGGCCAAATTCACTGTGGCACTTGGATGGCCATCATTCATTGATAAGATGGAAAATAGTCATACATGGGTGCATTGATGGATTCTCCAGGCGTATTATTTTTCTGAGATGTAACTCAAACAACTTAGCTGAAACGGTTCTTGAACTTTTTCTGGCTGCAGTACAAAGGGATGGAAACCTTTGGCAGGAATCATTTATTATACAACTACTTGTTTTCACCTCCAAGTAATATTTTTTACGAATCAATTGAGTATCCACAGTTTATTTTTAGTATTTATCAAATTAATTATTCTCAAGTTGTAAACTGGCGCATTGTAAATTGACGCAGAAATAATGGTAAATTCCCGGGTTGATGTCATCTAATTAGCATTTTGTAAATTCAAATCTCTATAACTCACAAACGCGACGTTCAAAACAAGAAATATTTTACCATTCAACTATTCAATGTACATAGAGTTGATTCTAAAAATAACTTTCTAGGGTTGATAGGCACTTTAACTCATGCCAATCCGCGCATGTGTAATTAGCAGCCAAGACCCAGTACCTGTCTACTTTGATGGCATGACCAAGTTACCTTTATTGTGATATTACCGGTATAAGGCTGAATGCACCCCTTGGAACCTATCTACTCTTTCGTGCAAAAAATTATTGAAAACTCTCAAACTCACAGAACAGTTCCACTCTATTGCCTGAATAATTATTTAATAATGGTATCATTTCCAATACAAACAAGAATTTCAACAAAATCCCCTTGATACAAAATTGGGTTGTTTTATAAAGCTCAACAAATGTCACTGATAATGGAAACATAACTAACTGCATGCAGTCCCTTCTTGAATTTCCTGTGGTGCTGATTTAAATAGACTTGAATGAGCCAGCTTAACATACGAGTCTACTAAATTAGGTACTGCAAGCAGTCTTTATTTCTAAAACTGAACTTTATGTAAACTTTTAAGGACTAGCAGTACAGTGAAGCCTCAATTTACTGGTAAAATTTGCTAATTAGTTTGATCTTCTGTTTCATGCATACAGCACTGTTCTAAGGCTGAAAAAACTTTTTTACCACAATTGCCGGAAATCTCGCAATCTGACTGGTCGATGCGGGTGGTAAATGAGAGTGCAGACAACGGTGCTGACGCTAACATCACGCAATGGCTATAAAAGCGCACGCTTGAAAAAAAAACAATCAAATTGCGAGAAAGTTATAGACAACGCTTACTCTTTCTTAGCTGTCACGTTATGTAACGAAACTTCGATTTTTCCCATATTTTTTTTAATATTGTGGTAAAAAAACAGGTTTCCACCGGTTTTCCGTGGTGTGGACTCTTATTTACCACAATTTATGCCATCACATGGTCAAAATTTGTTGCTGACTCACTCAGCTGAGCCTCGTGAGTCCACATTTTAACCATGCGATGATGTAAATTGTGGTAAATAAGAGTCCACACCACGGAAAACCGGTGGAAATTTGCCAAGTATACCATATTAACCCAATCATATATAATACGCACCCACCTAAAATACTGGTATGCACCCCATTTTTAGGCTTCGTTCGAGGAATTTATTTTAAATGTTGAAATGACTTAAAAATCTGGGCGGGGGAAATTCTGTGTATAATACACTTCCCAATTTTGAATGTCATTTTGTAGGGAAAAAAGTATGTATTTACATACAGGCAGAAGGGGTTATATGCTTCTGATACAGGTAAATATAGTATATTTTACTTATGAAATCAAGACCCTATTTTTAAAAATCAAGGTTCTCCTGCAATAAATATGAAATCATAAAATGTTTCCAGAAGTTTGAAGTTCCAATATCAAACAGTCTAATCGCTGTATTTACTTTGAACACAATCATATCTACCTCTTAGCTTGCTTGCACTGAAAATGGTGAAAAATATAGGGTGACATTGCTCTTTAGGTGGACAGTGCTGGCTAATCACTGACGAGCTAATATATATAGATAGCCCAAGCCTAACAGCGTCGCACTTTGAACAAGCTTAATTAAGGTGAAACTTAACCAAGGTGAAACTTAACTAAGGTGAAAGGTTGGAAGCACAAGAATTAAGATTGACGAACGGGCTATTTTCAATTTTAGCAATTCTCAAAAACAGTATTACGCGACTGTCTGCACAGTACATTTTTATAGACCGTACAAAAGTTCACAAAAACAACTTTTCTCTGTCTAGAATAACTAGTACCACTAGTTTCCGAATAAAATACAGTTTTTGTTTGTCAAAAATTGCCCGAGAAACTGATTTGAAAATCAAAAATTGCAAAAATACACAAACATATTTGCATAAGGCGATACGAGTGAAGATAGAACTGTACTATAAAATCAAAGTCTTGTTTTGTTTACATAAAATCGCTTTTCAAACTATCTAATGAATGAACAAACACATAAAAATGGACAACACAATCTTATTTCGAAAAAAATTATTCAAATCTCCATTAGTTTACGTTTAAAAGCAAAACGCGTACCATTTAAGCTTAATTATAGCTCATCGAGTTCAAGCTTTCTTCGATGAAATTCAAGAGATCGATACAACTGAATTTAAGCACGTTTTAAAATCAATTCTCCAAAACTAACAATAACACCAATAAAAAGTCACTCACAGATTGATATCAACATAAATTCTCATCGAAAACTTAATCTGTTTTACCTTTAAGTCCCTTGCTTGCTTGGTTCTGAAATCCGTAGAAAACAAATATCTCCCGCATTGATAAAAACGTAATACATGAAGTTCCTCGAAGCAAGATTTCATCCCTGAAAGCTCGTCTTTTTCCACTAAAGCGGTTTCTGAGTATCCCTTAATTAGTATCCTTGTCTTGAGTAGCAAACTGCGAAATATTAAGGGAAATAACGCCTTTAATTTCAACGGTTTTCTCCGCTTAGTAAATTCACAGCAAAACATCAAAGTGTTTTTCTAGCTGACGTGACATTCGGCCGTGTAACCGCGCGAAAAACAAAGCCTCGCTTTGGTTTCAACATGACGTTGTACGCGCATGTTTTGCGACGTCATACGCGCCCGCGGCGGCGGAGGTCGGGCACACGCGCACCCGCGAAACATTCCGCTAGCCATGACCATGAAAAATGACGGGCATGGTTCTATGAGTATGGAGCTGCGCAGCCAGGCCTTCGGCCTGGCAAGTGCTCCGCTTCAATCCTGGACAAAAGCACCTTACATATACTTGTACAAGCCATAATACCGTGTTCCCTTCTACCTCTCTTTAAACAATGTCCATTGTATTACCTGACTGACCAGCAATGGCAGAGGGGGAGTGGGGAAGGGCTATATAAGGTCACTGAGCGATACAACAATTGAAAGAAACAATTCTCAACAGTAACATCAAGGTGTATGAAATGCGACAACCAACAAATCAAGCTAATGTAAATGATGGCCATTCATAATCAAAAGAGAATGTACACTGTATGTTGGACGTGTTTCTTTTGCTCCTTGTGCTCCATCAACTAGTTACACTCTTCCAAAATGGCTATTGGAAAATGCAGGATCAAAAATGCCAAACATTTCATCTTCAGTCGGCAACTTGGTAAGCAGTGCCCCCCTTGGCAGCACCAACGTGTTTGTGCAGGTATGAGCACTTGGGAGGTAGCAAACAGATTCTTCAGTTTCTGTGGACTGCAAAAAATAACAATGCCATGATATAGTGAAGTAAACAAAATTCGTAAATGTATTTTAGTTGTCTAGTAGCATAAATTTATTACTTCTCATCTCTTTGAAGTTTTCAAGTAAATAAGAGAACTTTTAATTTTTTTTCTTTAGCATACAGATAGTAAATGGCAGTGTGGCCTTGCTTATTGTAGTATTTGTTTAACTTACATCACATTCATATTTTGACTATTTTGAGGATGAAGTCATTAGATTGAACATGTACTCTTCGACTTGACTACAGAGCCAAATAAGTTGCACTTGCAAATACTATGTAGAATAGACAGTGTTTCACCTTCTATTTGAGCTGGCCGCATTTGTTTGGTTTGACTATTATAGGATTGCAGCCACAGAAGTGTATTGTACCAGTAAGCTTGTGAAAGCTTCACTGAGAAGGAAATGACTCACATTTTGCTTAGTATGTTGAGAAGTCCTGCCTCCCACCTCTCTCTAATAAGCCCCCATCCAGAAGAACTAAAATTTAATAAGCCCCTGGGGAGCTTATTACAGCTTTTATGGTGCATAAAAAATGCAGAGAGCAGAATGGGCACTTACAGCTGCAGATGAAAACATTCGGATGGAAATTGGGGGGGGGGGGGGCTTATTCCAGAGTTGACACTTATTTCATGAAGGACCTAATCAACTCATTATCGTAGTTTGGGTAAGGGGTTACATTTCATAGAAACATGCTGTACTTGAAAGATTTGAATAAGCAGAACTTCGTATGAAAAATACCCCCATTAAATCCCATTCCAAAAGACACTACAAGAAAAAACAAACAAACAAACCAAAAAAAATTGATTACCAGGTACTAAAAGACTGCATGGATTTTCAATAAACAGCCTGGACTTTCAAGGTCATATGACAACTTTTGTTCTGCACTTTTACTTGCAAAGCTTTATTGATTTCCAACCCAACACTATCCGAGATACACTTCGTTTTGTATTTAAGTCCAATCTGAAGCAAACATAATGACAATCACAGTACCAATTTGAAAATCTACAAAAACATAAATATCTCGAGAACCGAACAAGACATCAACACTTAAGCTGTAAACAGTGTTAATATTTTCAAATAATTTTTATGACAATAAATTCTTTATTCATATTATATGACCTTTAATAGAGAAAATATGCTACCTCATGTACGTAAATTTAAATCACTGTACCTTCTGGAATGTTTCTCCATGGGTAAATGTGAATGGGCTCTTCCACTGCCCCCGTTACAAATATTAGAATTGAACTTAAGCTCAATGGATGCCTTCTTCCACGGGCTACTTGACGCACATACTTGACGAAACAGGCATAGACTTCCTTTTCCTTTGAGCAGGCTGTAGACCCATCCGGAGAAAATGCTGGCTTCAACAGTTTTAACAGCATTGCAGAGGTCAAAACAGCATTGCTGGGCCTCAGTAGATGAAGCAATACTGGCTTGTATCGGAAGACTCTTGTAAGTCCAAAGACATCAAGTCCCCGCTGTAAATTGATTATGCACTTGTTTTCGTCTTGTCTGTTGACTAGTCTATCAATTACATCCAATGAAAGAAAGCATGGCAGTTGACCATTTTGAAGAAGAGCTATGCCTATCATTATACCTACAAAAAAGTACTCATCTGAAAGGAACTCCCGTAAGCCATTAGAAAAATATTTCTCTTTCATGGCATGGTTCATAAGACGAACCCATTCCTTTCTGGGTCCTCCTACAATCTCAGACAAAACTCGTTGAGACAGTAGTGTTTCTGCGCGCAAGACAACCGTTAGTCTAATATCCTGTCAAAAATCACATTTATCGAGGCCCTCCTCTCCCTCCTCCGTTCAATGTTGTTTTAGAAGGATTGCTCAGAGACCAGGGACACTTTTTGAGTATGTACAACATTGTTTGGTGGGGGTAGGGGGAGGTAGATATGATAATTCCTTTTAAATGCTAAGAAATGTTCACAATTTGCCTAAGTGTCTCAACAGTTCTGTCCGAGATTGCAGGTCCCTAGCTTCTTCCCCCATGAAGTCTACCTCAAATGTCTTACAAAAGCCATCAATGGATTCAAATTCAGCAAATGTTGTTTTTAATATATTACAGCGATCAACTGTAATATAATTGGTTTCACCTTCTGGTGAACTGATATCATCAGCAACATCCATGGCTCTGCCCTTAATAAGTTGTTGCTGTAGAAACCTAAGAATTTCTACAGGGTCAGATAGTGATTGCTTGTCTATTTTAACTTGTAAATCATCAGGTTCATTGTCAGGGAGATCACGTGCATGGAGAGGGCCACCAACTGCTGGACTGTTACGTTCTCCTAATCCTTCTTGGTTGGGCTGTTTATCATTCCCATCTTCAGTGCTAACGGTATTGACGGCTGACTGTGAGGGACTAATACTGACGGTGTGATTGTTATTTTCCCCTGCCTTTTCCAAATAAGAAGTTTCCAAATAAGAAGTTTCCAAATCACTGTCACTGCCCTCTTCATACAGGAATTCAAATCCTGGTTTAATTCTTATGTACAGTAGACCTTGACCTGCCATTTTTTTCACAACTGGAAAACTGTACTCGGTTCCTGGGCCTAGTTCCAGAATGGCAATTTTCTTTTGTCTTACTTTTACAAACTCAAAATTGTGTGCTCCAATCACTGAAAATTTGTTCGTAACGGACTTTTTAATAGACTGTCTTATTGTCTCTTCGTTGTCATTTTCATTTGCTGACTTTCTTGCTCTTGGTTTGTTGCTGTTTCCCGGGTGCGAAACGTTAACGTTGTTAGCATTCGGCCTTGTACTAGTTTCAGGTGGTGAGGCTACCTGTAAACTATCATTCCGCGGAGTTTTTCGAAGGATTCCTGAAGCCTCTTCGAGCATTCGAGCAGCACACTCTACTTTGCTTTGAGTTTGATCCATGTTGACGCGCTTGGTAAATATGAAGTATTATGATAAAACTAACTCCTAAAACTGGTCATCGAATTAACAGAAGCTTTTTACCTAATGAAAGCGAGATAAAGTAAAAATTTATCGCCAAATGAAGGTTAAACAACACCACTCCACACGAACCTGTACTGGTAAATGGCGGGCTCTGACTTCCTCACGTGACTTTTCTGCCTTGGCCGCGCTCGCCCCAGGAAGATTAAATGAAATGCCTCAATGATTGAATAGTTTTGTGATTGGATTGAATGAATATTTTAGTGATTGGATTGAATGAATGTTTTAGTGATTGGATTAAATGAATATTTTAGTGTTGGATTGAATGAATATTTTAGTGATTGGATTGAATGAATATGTAATCATGATTAAATAGAACTGATAAACATAGGATTGAATTAAATGCTTTTTTGGATTGTTTGAACATATTTGGAAGATTAAATTAAATGGCATTAGGCTAAGATGATTGGATTAAATAAATATTTGACTTGATTAAATTTTGCTACAAATGGCGTGCCGTACCTAACGGTAATACAGACTTCATTTTCCCATGAGTCATGTTACGAGTGCCCTTTGGGCGCCTAGTTTGGAGATTATCGGACACCCTGCAATGAAATATAGTTTGTTCTGAATATTACACAAAATTCAAAACAACAACATTGACAAAACTTGCTAATTTCTTTTTATAAAGTTGCTTAGCAATACAATTTCTGGCTGGTCATTCAGAGTTTACCAGTTTTTTCGTCTTGGATGGGGGTAGGTGGGCATGGTATATAATCGTGTGATCTTCATGCCGCAGATTCTAGGTATTTTACAAACACTTACGAGGAAGTTATTAACATTTATTTTTGTTATACTAGCAATCTGCACAACGTGCAGGAAGAAACACAGTGACGACGTTGCTCAAAAAACAGACTGGCTGTACCCCAAGGAACCTGAAGACAAGACATCCCATCAAAGGTATGTGGACTGAGTGTAATCCGTTTTGAATAAGAGTGAAAACTCACTTTTACTGTCACCTTTGGTAATAGCGTGACGTGACTTGACAAATGTACTTGCCTTTACATTTTCATAGACCTGCCAAAGAGGCTGTCATGGAAACCATAGGCCTCCTCGTCACCTCGATCCCATTCTGTGACCCTCTAACTCCTCAGAATATCCCCTCGACTCCATGGTGTACTCCAGGAACAGATGCTGAGTCTCCTCCAACACCATTAGTTACAGATACCGTTCATGTGTATAACTCAGCTATGGACACGATTGCAAATCTCACTGCACAAGAAACAAAACGTGAGCCTCTTATCTCCCAACTGAAAACCCCTTTGAATAACTTGAGCAAAGTGGAACAGTTGAATGTTGTACAAAAGGCTAGTGAAGACTGTTTGCTAGTGTCTGGTGCAATAGCACCTGGAAGTGGCGAGGAGCTCTTCAATTCCATGGCTCAGTCTACACAAAGAGAAAAGCTTGAAGGATCGCCACCTAGTGATCTAGTGGTACTTATGACTGCATACAAGAATGCTAAGACTAAGAATTTAAAGAGACAGATACTAAGCCTTTACGCTTATAGATATCCCATGAGCATGCTGCACAAAATTCACCAACCATACGGAAAACTATCCACATGGGAAATAAAGCAAGCACACTCTCATCCTACTCTAAGCGGCCCTGGTACAATCCCTGAATTTACAACCAAGCACCGCGTACATCTTGATATGAGTAAGGTTGATCACTTTGTGGAATTTACAAATAGACCGTACTTCTATCAAGAGGTTCCTCTGGTAGTAAAATACTAATCCTTGAAAGTGGCGACAGAATTGAGATGCCTAACGTTGTGAGGACAGTGACCAGATCTACAATGATTGAACGATATATGGAGTATTGCAAAGAACAATGTCACGAACCACTGAGTAGGTCAACTTTCTTCAAAATCCTGGAGGTTCGGGAGGCATCTCAGCGTAAGTCGCTCCATGGCTTGAACAATACCGCAGCTGATGGCGCAGCGGGATTTCAGACTCTTGAGACATTGGTTGAAACTCTTGAGAAAGGAGGAATGGAGAAACAGTGGTGTCTTGATGTTTGTAGAAAGCTCAGAGATGCAAAACGTTATCTCAAGACTGACTTCCATGTAAATTGCCAGCCACATGATTCTACTTGCGCTGACCACTGTCGACATTTTGCGCTCAGCGATCCTGTCGAAGCAGATTTCCAGCGATCCTATTCACATGAGCACATATTCAGTTGCGATGACTGCCAAGGGATGAAGAATGTACTTCAGGAAGTCAGACTGGAGATTGAAGGGTCATCCTGGACACCTTACAGTTCAGAACAACAAGAGAATCTGCTATATGATTTTCACCGCGCAAAGTTGGACATCTTGCTGTAGAAAGCTCACGTTATTCGTTCGATAAACCAGGAAGAGGCTAAACAAGATGCACTTAGATCAGCCGACGACACGTCAGCTATTCTAATAATGGACTGGGCCATGAAATTTCTTCAAATTAGATATTGTGACAAGCAGTCCAATTGGTTTGGAAAGCGAGGCCTTAGCTGGCACATATCAACGGTCATAACTAAGAATGCTGGCACTGGGAAGGTTGAGCTGAAATCATATGCGCATATCTTTGATTCGTGCCAGCAGGACTGGTATGCAGTCTGCTCAATCATTGAAAACACACTAGAGGTTGTAAAAAAGGATCACCCCCAGATTACCCGAGTGAGTCTTAGGAGTGACGATGGTAGGTAGAATGTGCTCTTGGACAGCGCAGTGATTGAGTTTGTGACTCAGTGCCGGACGGCCCAAGTTCGAATCTTCATAAAGTCCGCATTTTTTTTTTCCTTTTTTCTTTTTTCGAACTGGACATTATGAAAGTGATGTACTTGTTTTCGTTCGTCAAAAATCCTTACGTTTAATTTAAAAAATATATATATCGAACCTTGTCAGTGTAAAAACGTAAGCTTATGGCAATATTGCGTTCCGCGTTAGCATTTCTTCTTCTCGGGTTGGCTCTTAGGAGCCTTTGATTAGACAATTTTAAGCTTATGTTTCTCTGTAAAAGCACTCAAATCACTTGGGAATCAATGCTGCAAAGAGTTAAAGGCGCCACAAGTTCAAGCTGTGTACAGCTTCTTGTTGTAAATATATTGTGGGGAATCGCAGAAGTTTGTGTAGCTTTGTTAAACTAGTACCACTGTCAACTTTATTTGCCTTCTTGCACGCCATCAGAAACACAGTGAGCAGAATAAACCTTGAATTCCAGACGCAGGAACTATGAACTCCCTATTGACACATCGCGGTGTAAACCTGCACCAAATTTGCATAAATTTAATTTAATTCGCTCAAGAGAACTACATAACCAACAATTCTGGTATTAGGAGGTAAACGCTATTTCAAACAAAATGAAGCCAAAGATAGAAAACGTATAATTCATCATGCAGTCATTGTTATTACAACTTTAAAACAAGGTGGTAAGGATGTCCGTGACACACTTAAAATAACTAAGACATTCTAGCGTGCTACAATGTAGACGACTGAAATCTACAATTTCTTTAGATTCTCGCTACTGCTGAAGTACATTAGTGATCAATAATTTTCCTTTCTAGGCGTTAAATTATATGACTAACGCTTCTAGTTGTTAAATATGAGAGTCCTTTTACATATCGTCCAAACCTTAATTCTTTAACTGAATTTCAGAAACAGCTTGAGGCCAGACAGAAGATATACACTGCAGCCGCTCATTTTAGTTTGTAAATTCCCATGGAGGAATATTTCTTGAATTTAAGGCTTTTCATGCCTTATCCAGAGCGAGAAGCACTCTGAGAATATTTGCTTCAAGTTAATATGATTTCATGCGGGGAAACTTAAGAATTTATGTGGGAAACTTAGGAACTATAACTGGTGTGAAATTGTGTCACGCAAGCTTTTGCAGCTGAATATTAGCTATGTTGATCGAACTCCCCTAGTTCCAAAAGGTGAGTGCCCAAAGTGGTTTTCCTGTTCCCGGTACACTAGCCCTAGTACTAAACATGGATATTGGTCAGGGCTCCAGATCACGTTATACTTTTGAGAAACACTCCTTCAACCAGCAGCACGCCCGCTAAAATTTTGCAAAGGCTCTTTGTGGGGCATTTTCAAAAAATCATAATTCATTTTTCTTGAGCCCGATTTTAAATGTTTTACAGTTAATCGAAAGAAAAAATACGAAATAAAATTATCTGTAAGTTTTATTGTATTTGAGTAAAAGTGTAAGTTTTACGCACCTTCAGCGCAACGCCTAAATTTGACTTGAAATGGAATGATTTTAACGGTTTTGGACCGTCCTTGGATATAGTCGCCAAAAATATTGAAAAATAGCACTAAAATTGCACCTAAGTTTTCCTTGTAGAAAGAGATGATACATACTTAGAATTGTTACTTAACTACCTATACCAATTTTGGGACCTCGCCTCTAATGAAATTGAACCAGCATGGCATGAAGATGTCTTTGGCTTGAAATAGAAAAGCAAGGAAATTGCCTTGAAAAGGTCATGCATAAGTTATATTTCCAATTCATTAATAACCCCAAATGTTCTCTCTCTTGAAGATCTTAGAAAATTTGCAAATGTAACTAACGACAAGCCATTAAAACAAAAAACACTAACTCGAAAATACCAGGGATGTAAAGATGGATGGAAATGCAAACTCAATTCATGTGAAGTACGAAGAAGGAGGAAAAGTAATGCCTTAGCCTCTTACCAGTCTTGCAAGTATGGCTCTAATGGATACATAATAGCTGTCATCAAGACACTTTTATTGAACTTACCTATCATGCATTCAAACGCCACTTAAATTGCCCTTCAAATTGTAATCTAGGGGAAGAAGGCCTTACACAACTACTTGATTCATTTGTGTTAAGGGAAAATGAAAAATTCCATGACAGCAAAACGAAACTGTAGAGGTAGCTTCGGGACAATACCACCAATGGTCATACATATGCTGATGGGAAAGAGGCTTCTCTTGATTCTATTGTATATAGACGTTTGGAAACAAAACCAGATGAAACGAGAGAAAGATTAAAAACAACTTATTCTCACTCAAGCTTGCTGTTGCATAACTCATGCCGTAACTTTACACGCAGTGTTTTTCATATCAGTACTGATGATGTCCTAGATAAACACCTCTTATCTAATTCCATAGAATTTGATGTTATTCAGGTTTCAAAACACAAGCTGACATTATTTAATTTTGTAGGATCTTCAAAATGCTCTGTTCTGGTTGATAACAATTGAAGTTTAACAGTACTACAAACTTTGATCGTGCTATTATTCCTAATCCTAAAACTTGTGATGCAATTCTACAACAATCTACTACTGTGAGAAACACACCTGATATATTTTTGTGGGGTATACACACAATCCAATTAATAAGTGTACTCCAAGCTTGGACAAGGATTACATTATGGAAATTAATAATTATACATACCGGATATCTGGCATTGTTTATCTTCAATTTCATCACTACTGGTGTGAGGGCTACTCGACTAAAAAAATGTACAAGTGGCTGGTTTGTCTACAATGGCTTTTGGAATAATGGAAAAGTAACTTTTGTTGGACCAAGGCCATTATTTCTGGAAAAGGAGAGTCTATACTTACTGATGTTTGAAAAAAATCATGTCTAACCATTGTACAAACCATTCTGGTGTTTCAACAACATTCTATAAACCAATTCATTCCAATAACAATGACATCATCAAAGACATTACAATGTATAAACAAGCATGAAAATTTGCTATCTCTACCTGACAACAACAAATCAATGCTCCTCTATCATAAAATCTCTATACCACCAAATATGAAACTAGCTGACTTTTAGGATCTCTTGCTACAGCACTGGAACACTACCATGACAATCCCTATAACCTTTGTACTGAGAGGGAACAGTCAAGGAAACACGAGCCAACATGTGTACCTGTAACTTTCATCAATGATTCAATGATAAATTCAACGAAAACACAAGAAAAAAGGATTACAAATATTTAGAAAAAGAAAGCTTCAAGCGTCTGGATTTATCTCGTAATAAGCAAGGATATACACCAGAAAGGCACCCAACAAAAAAGCAAAAAAGCAGGGAAAGCAAGATAAAGTATTGATGCAAATGTTAATATCTGTACAAATGAAAGGCTTACTACCAAGGAACCAAACTTACAAATCCTTCAAAGAAATGATTGATGCTATCCATAAGAGCACGATTAATTCAAGTGAGAATGAAATTGATGGTGACGATGATTCCGATTAAGTATTTAAACCATAGACATAGATTTATATTTCAATACACTTGATGAACCTACAGAAAGTGAAAAATAATCTGACGGCCAAATCTTGCATGTCTAATTCATTTGATTACTTGCATTAATTTCAAATGGTAAGAACACAAGATCTTTGGAAATATACACAACTTTCATAATGGTGGACCGCTCGGCCGGAATGGTAACTACAAACTACAAGTTCAAAGAGTAAATGGTGTTGCCCTGGATCTCACGCATTATCCAAGCTTTCCTATGACAAATGAGGAGGACATGACCACACCTCGGGAGCTCTCAGATTCTGAGAACTCGCTATCTACTCTAAATGTGAATGAAGACAAAATCCAAGGGATCAATCAGCATCTGAAATGTGGAAGCAAAAACGCACATACCGATTTACTGCCTGTTACTTCCAAGTGATCATGACACCAATGCACAGTCCACCATGCACCCAAAGCCATTTTCCTCAAAATATGTTGCCCATGGCATTAAGTATGAACCCATCGCTCTTCAAGAGTATCAGAAATTTATGTTCAACCAGAATACACCAGTAGCTGTTTTAAGGAGTGGATTTGTTGTATCAAAAAGCTGTCTAGTACTGGGTGCCTCGCCTGATGCAAAAATTGTGGATAAAGGATGTGTAAATTGCTTTGGTTTGGGAGAGGTAGTGTCCCTACAATGAAACACCCTTCGATGCATGCTCTGATCTCAATTTTTTGATGGAGAAAATTAATGACTGAGTGCAGACTGAAAAGGGATCACGCATACTATGCACAAGTGCAAGGACAAACGGGGTAACTGGAAGCAAGTGGTGTGATTTCATTGCCTATACTAGAAAGGGACTGTATGTGGAGAGGATAGCCTTTGATCCTCACTATTGGAGAAACTTACAAACCGAACTTTAAAATTATTTTTTTTTACACTTCATTACGTTTGCTGCTGAGGACTATCAGAAAAATGCAGTAGATAATTAGCTATTCAATGCCATTTTATTGTACATTGTAGGCTTTTCAACTGCTTTGGTGGCAATTCAGTGATTAATTTACTGATGTCTTGTTACAGTATGACTACTCCAACCAAGGCCACCCAAGAAAAATCTTTCCAAATTGTCCAATAGTATTAGAGTGTGAAAGCAATACAAATGGTTCCAATTTATTACTTCTGAAGCACACAACTTGCATAAATTCATTGCTACGAGGTCTCACCAAGTTCACAGACTCGTATCTTTGGTTACTTTACGAATTAAATTCAGGCGAAATCGAAATACTGCAACCATGGGTGATGTTCACTCAGTCGTAACCAAGGGAAAAGTGAGCCGCTCCACAAATTAGGTACCGCCTGTTTGACGTCCAGTCTCCTATATCTATGTTCTCGCCCACGTGGGTACCTCAACCAAAACGGCAGAGACATTGGTATAAGAAATCTAGTAGTGCGCATTGTTTACCACTGCATAATGAATTATTAGCGATAGAAGTGTTAGCGAGATTGCGTATTTTAATTGTTTCAATTGCAAAAGACATATCTGATGATGGCTGAAGGATTATCTGAGGTCAGTATGAGTTCTTTCATTGTCACGTTCGCCCATAGTTTTTATGTCTCCAATGATGCCCGAATGCTATGGCGACCGGCTCACTTCTTTTGGTTCCCCTCATAGTACCTTTTTGCGCTTTTGATTATTTTAGGCCATGAAGACAAAGTTAGCGAACACTATAAAGGTAAGTTTTGATTGAGTGACGTGTGTTACCCCATTAATACGACCACCTCGTACAGTATTGGTTCAGGTGGTTCTCCCCTTATTCTCTTTTGATTGTTAAGCTACCATTAAGTTAAGACCAAACCCTTTACGATGAAAAAGTAATATACCGTATTTTTTTTCTTTCAGTCAAGGGGGTTTCCAATTAATGTATTGCGATTTTATCGTTTTTGCTTGAAATTTCGATAAGGGGCTTCCTTCATAGCCCGCAACAGCCAGGCTAAAGTGGATGGTTTATTGCAGGAGGCATCGAATGCCATCCACCAAACCAAACTACCTCTACCGCCATTAACTCTCGTGAACTAAATTGGAGGAGAAGTTCCCAAACACTTAACCCTTCTTGACCACTGTGTGTTACTGAAACTCAGTCAACCTTCGAGGTTGAAATCGCATCAGAAGTTATTTATCATCAGTGACAGACCTGAAAGATACACACGTGCACATCAAACTTGTAATTTTATCAGACCTGAATTCAGACTGCTTTTGCTTATATTGACGTTTCAATTGCCTGAACGGGATTAAGTTAAAGGCGTAAGAGAACAGCACTACAAACCAGAGATACATATTTTTTCTTTAGTTTCGTTTAGGCTATGAATGTGTCTGTTAAGTTCACATTACAAACTTCTCTTCTCGTAAATCAACTAAAGGTTTAACCCTCGTACTACCAACATATTTTACATACGGGTCATACCAACTGGGTCCAGTTAGAGCCCAAAACAAAATATTCCAGAAAACAAACTCAATATCATTTTTACGGCATTTGCCTTTGCTCAAACGTGTTTTATTATTCAGTTAACAAACAACCTGGCACATTGATGAACTAATAACCCATTTTTTTACTTTTTTTTTCCACACAACATACACTCCATTTTTTTCTTTCAATCATGCTCAGTTACCATATTCAATGATTTTTAGAAAACTTATGTCAATTACACTTCCATTTATTAATGCAAACGTTAAAATTGTTCCTTGAAATTAAATTAAAGGGAACGTTTTACGTGCCAATTAGACAAACATGCTTAGAAAACTCAATAGATTTGTGCAAATCGTACCAGCTGGCGTCCAGTCAGACCCCATACCTTATTACGGTTGACTATTTAAAAACCAACTGCGGTATACAATGTATAGCACAGGGTTGCATAGAAGCTCCAACAACCAATCCATAAACTTTTACCACAGAAACAGCGAATTACCGTTGGAAAATTCATAAAAAGAATTAAAATTGTTTGATATTCTGAATAACAATGAACAATGAAAATTAGCATAAACTTAACATATAAAAAGAAAATGTTCCGTTTTCATTCTGATGGGATGTAACCAAACAGTGCCTGTAACATCATGGGACTTCTTAGATCTAGAAGCAATCATCGCAAAGCACTTGTTGAACACTGAGCTGGACATACTGGGTGCTTGCACCTATCGCATGTCAATCGAACCTTCTTATCGAATCCACGAGGGCAGAGGTGACATTATTATTATTATTATTAACTAATATTTTAATAGGATGCCCTTTCATTACATGATTTTCAAAGAGGTCCTACAAAATATAATCAATTAGCTAAACACATAAATTAATAAATATAAATTTAAAGTCGAGGCCAAACGTGTAACGGGGTAAAACAGTTGTTGTAAAAGTTAGTTTTAATCTTTCTCTTTGCCGCACATGTGTGACCTTGAGCTTGCTGGACAGGTGGGGGAAGTTCAACTCCAACCATCTTCGTGGCATTCCTGATTGATGCCTGCAATGTGGGTGTGGGTGTAAGTGCTCTGCGTCTGATGTGTGGTATGACGAGCTGATTTGCTAGCTCTGAAAGGAAGAGGCGTCTCCTACGGTTACCCTCTGACATTGTCTATTGAGGAAAGTTGCCTAACCAGACAATAAATGCTGCTACAACCCCAACATCAACGACATTTCCGAATAGTGCTACAGGCCAACGGTTGACTTTCCTTCTACTTGTGTGCATCGTTGCCAGGTGATCCAGATTATCTACTCCACTTTTGGCTGAGTTATAGGAGAGGATAATTTCTGGTTTCTGGGTGTCACCATCTACTCGGTCATCATGATGCATTGTTGACGGCCCCAACACAGCCTGCTTCTCCTTTGGTACATATGAAACCAACGTGAGCTGGTCACTGAAACCAAACAGAGAACTCTGAACCTGTCTGGCACTGTTAGCGTTCATTGAATCTGGGATGTGTGGCTTGTTGGAAGGGCTTGTGCCCACAAAAGTCAAGCTATCCTTCAGAAGATATTCTGCAAGAGGGATAGAGGTGATAAAATTGTCGGCTGTGACTTTCCTTTCACTTTTATGCCATGGTTCCACAAGCTGTTTGACAACACGAGCCCCTGCCCAACTTCTCTCTGCTGACCAGGTTGCCGTCCCAGGTAAACATTACCTTTCAACGGGTAACAGGTCTGTTTATCACAGCACCACCAAATTTAAATTCCATATTTAGCTGGCTTAGATGGAATGTACTGGCGAAAACCACACCTGCCTCTGAACGCCACAAGCTGCTCATCTACACAAAGACCTGGACAAGGAATGTAGAACTTTGGAAGTTGTGCTTGAAATAGATTCCAAAAGTCCCTAAATGGTGCGAGTTTGTCAGCGGCTTGTCTTCCTTGCCGAGTTGCACGTTTATCAAACCTTAAGAACTTGAGAATACTTGTAAATCTATTCCTAGACATGGTTGCAATGAACATTGGTCTCCCTTCATTCTCTGACCATAACGAGGACACATTCGTGATTTGATTTGTGCAACCCGGCATAAAGAAAAAGTCCAATGAAGGCCTTAATCTCAGTCGAGTCAACTTCCTGCCAATCTCTTTGATTCTCAGGGTTATCTTCATTCCATTGCCTGACCCCGTGTCTAACCTCACAATTAGTTTCTAGAGCAATGAGATCAACCACAGTTGAGGTGATGAAAAATCCAAAGGCTTCCTCGACTGAGTTGCATTTAGCAGCATGTGTCCTTATTATGTCTTGCATGCGATGTCGACCTCCATTTGGTGGGGTAGACTGCCAAACAGTGACATTCTTGGCGATAAGCACATCCTGAGCGATATCTTCCTCTCCCCTCGCAACCATAACTGGCTGTCCTCGTCCTCTAGCTTGGCCATGATTTCGACTTCTACCACGACCTCTTCTAGGCTCATTTGGAGGTTCAAAAGGAGTGACAGCCTGGTCTGTTGCATTCCTGTCATGTGGTAGTGTAGGAGCTGACTCAGTATCACTGTGGTCTGAAGGCTCTGACAAATGGTCACTTTCTGTATCGGAGCTGTCGGAAACTTCTAGTTCAGATTCATCTGACTGACCTTCTAGAACTGCCCGGCAAGTTTCCTCAGTGTTGTAATACACAATTCTACCTTTTGCCGCCATTACTTAAGGGAAACAAAAGGAGTCTGATGTGAACAAAGCAATGCTAAATTGAACAGGCTTCTTCCTTGTTAGCACTTTATGTATATTACATTGAATTGTCCAGTATTTCACTTAGTACCCTTGAACTTTCCTCTTGCTTCACTGGGGTCAATTTAGACCCCATCAGGAAAATGAACATCAGTTTTACATAGTCCTTTCGATTTTAAAAGCAACATTTACATTTAAAGCAACTGACACAGAGACAAATTCATGAAATCTGGAAAAAATTGTCCAGACATACGAGCTTTGGTGAATGTTTATTATCACTGGGGGTCGCATTGGACTCCACCTGGTAGGATGAGGGTTTTAAACTGCTATACAAAGACCTGTTACTATTTAACATTGACATTGTTGGTATAATAACAATAATTAATAGTTAGTAATCTGTTTTTCTTTTATGAGTAGCATTTATGGTTGCAACAAGCCAAACGGAGAAGCAAACTGAGGAGGTGATACATTAACATACACATCCATAAACTGATTTTAAATTTGTAACAAATGGCCGCGTGAAGGCACGACGGTTGTTCAATATGGTAATGCACCAGTTTGGTTTAGGGAATCAAGCCCTAAGAATGTTTTCTTTGTACAAGACACCATACTGTGAAGTGCTTTGCAATGTCTTTTCAATCTCAAGTAGGCTGCCAGTTAATTGCCATCACATTAAAATGTGCGCAACAATTATTTAAAAACCACTAAGAGATTCATAGAAGCTTTCTTTGTCATCATGCAACCTTTGTTTTGCAGCAAGTTGCAGTGGAAGTTGAAAGAGAGGAACATGCACCCCTGTTTTGGTTGAAGTAAGTTCTTTCAACTTAAACAACGGGATTTTTCCGTGAGGTTACAAATGTTGAAAATCACAACGTTTTGGACAGCATTACTGCTCAAGATATAAGAGTATAAGATATAAGATAATTATAAGATATATAAGATATAAGAGTCCGAGATCGCATATTTAATTTAGTTTCCCTTGACAATGGCGCCAAGATGTCACAGAAACGTCCGACTCTTTTATCGTTAGTTTTTTACTGTATAATT
>JAJGOT010000845.1:165000-200971 GCA_022457155.1 Cladopsammia gracilis | reverse complement strand
TTATTAAACTGAGTTACAGAGTACCTTCAAATCGACAATTGTCTTGAAGTTGCTTATAAAGGTTTCAGAATTACATTAAAAAACATTCATTGAATAAAAAAGAAAATTGACGCAGAAATGACGGTATAACGTTTTGACGAAGTGTGTTTATGAAGCGATATTATTATTTTCTGAGCGCTGTTTTCTCAAAGTGGCTTGTAAGGGTACACTTTAAAATGGATTTTGTTCAATTTTTCAAATTTGATCAGTAGCTACATTGTATGTTAACATATAATCAACAAACGCGTGTCACACTAAATTTGTATTTCTGAAAACGTTTTTGTTGAGCTATTTCCATGCGATCATCAAAAATGTTCTGTAACTTTTCACTGCAATTAAATATGGGAAAACCACAAGACGTTTATTAGTGCTTCAGGTCCGAAAACCAAAGAACAAAAAAATTAAACCACTTTGAGTTATAGCTTTCAAAAGTGATACGCTCGCATTTAGACGAAAAAAATTGTTTATTTAGATAGCCAGCTCTATAAGCTTTAGTTTGATATAAAGGTTAAGATATATTCTTAAATTCATTAATAATTTATAAGGAAAATACAAATGAATTTTATATTTATAAAGGTTTATAAATCCTGATACAGAACAGCTTTACTGTATCATCACTACAGAATACTAATAGGAATGGTAATAACCTTTATTGCTATTGTTCTTTTAGAAGTAAGATGAAATACTCACAGCAGAACTGTATGAATATTTAAATGGCGAGCCGCACTTGTACAGCTCTGTCATAAAACTAAATACTAGTACTTAAACTGAAACTGTAATATTGTTTTCACTATTAAAACACACCTTCCTCCTCAGAAGCTTCTTTACTCTCCAGTTCATTCAGTTTGTCCTTAATGTTGTCCTCAACCTCCTTCCACTGCTTGAGAAGTTCTTGGAAATGTTCCTCATCCAGAGGGTCCATTTCTTGATCCTTCATTTCATCAATGGCATCTTCATAATCACCTCCTCCCAATCGCACCAGTGTGCCACTGATCTGCTGCCAATAATTACTGAATACAGCACCACTAACAGAGCCTTCCCCAGCATGTTTAGACACAGCATTCATGAAATACTTCACACGGGCAATGTCAGACTCATGCCTGGTGTCAGCTGTAAGAGGAGGTGCATCCCAGCCAGCGGGTGGAGGACTCAGATTACAGATTGTCCTAAGAAGCACTATCAGGAGGGCGAGGTCAAAGCCTGCAGACGACACTTCAGAGGGTGTGGCAGGATACAGTTTACTCCACTGCATTGAATTCAGGATTCTTTCCTTTCGACGTGACTGAAGTTTGGAGTGTGCTGGGTGACGTTTTAAGTTGTTTTGAAGATTCTGTGGTGGAATTATTTTGTCAAATGTATCTCTCAGTACTCGTGAACCCATGCTGACCAGAAGACGACACAAACGGGAATAATTGGTTTTCTCTTGATGGGAAGTTAAATCTGAAGTATTGCCTAAAACAAGAGAATACTTGTTAGAATCTGATTGGTTAGTGATGATACATGTACTTCTGAAAAATATATTGTTCATAATTATTGTAGTGTGGAGAATACATAAACTCATGGTTCAATAATTTATATATAATTTCAATGTTTTATGGTCGTGCGGGGCTGGTGGTGGGGTTGCAGGTAGGGCAGGCCCATGTGGTGTTCTACTGCCTTGGGTTTGGGTTGGCGGTTCCTGTCCCCAGGTTCCTAGGCACCCAACCTCCACTTGTGACATAGGTATTAACAAATATAAATAATTCATGTCCTTTGGCTTCGAATTGAAAGCCTTTTTCTCAAACACATGTAAGGTGTTAACATAATTATTTTTAGAACTGCAGTCACATTCTGGATGCATACTTCCCATATTTTGCTTCCAGCCTATTGTCTATTTCCTGTTTCTAATATACATGTACCCTCTATTTGATAAACTCCCTCCCTTATTTAGCTCGCTTTTTATTCTACATTCTATAAATACATGTACATGTAAGCCCCACTCACTCTATTTATCCCACTTCTCTAATGCATCTCTATATATTTCAGGCATATATATGAGCCCCCTTCCTCTATTTTAAAGCCCTTTGCCTCTCAAGTATCTTTCATACATGTAAATCGTAAATAAAAAACCTAAAATATTTCTAGATAGTACGATCATCCAGGGACGGGTAGTCCTGAAAAGGACCATTTTTTGTTGTTGAAACTGAAAACCTTTAGAGTCAATTTAATGGCAATTTAACTGCAACGGTTTTAAAGGCTCTGGTTTTTGTTTCCGTGATTTTGATGTCTGGTTAGTATGATAATTCAGGCCAGGGTAGCAAGAAAAGGACAGTGTTAGTTAACGTTGTTATTGATACTGAAAACCTAAGTGGAATTAAGTCATGTAAATGAATTTTTTTTGCTCTGCTTTTTTAAATGTTTTAAAATGCTCAGTTAAACTGTGACTTTTGGCTGTAAAAACTTGAAATACAGTGATTGATGAACAAACTCTGAATTGGAGAATTCCGGCCTCTAATTGTCTTTTCTTTGGGATTTTTTTGGCTCTCAAGTGTTAACAGTTACAGTTACACTGTATAACATCAGAAGCTTGTGATAAGCTTCTGATAACATTAAATAATATAATTCAAGGATAACAAGTAAAAAAATACTGACAAAAAGAAACAGATATTAGAGGAAAAACAGTACTGTACTTGTATTACCTTTGTCATAATGACCTTGCTTCATTCCACCTGAAGCTCCATCAGTAACACCTCCACTTGCACTAGGTCCCACACCTCCCTGCTTAGAACCTTACATAATAGAAAGAAAGACATCAAACAGTCATTATAAAGGTGGTGTTACACAACAATACATGCAATGCTCTGTGGATCTTGCTTTGCAACGTTGTTGTGGGTGGGGTCATGAGGAGCATTATTAGTCATTATTAGTCAGTCAGACCTTGACCTCTACATGAATTTATTTCATTTATTCAATGTCGCAGCCTGTGAAGTTGAGTCTCTTTGACAAAATAAGGAGAGACTGGCATGGGTCGATCACTTTCAGACATTGACATTGCAAGATGAAAGATCGACCGTAGCAGCAGTAGTGGAGACAGAATTGCTGACAAGTACGTACTTCACAATTACAGATGGGATGGGCAATTCCAAGAAATGCGGAAGTACAAGGTTTTCTGAAAAGATCCGACAATATTTGATCAAGAAATTTAACAACACACAATACACTGGTAGGAAAGAAGATCCAGCACAGGTTGTAAAGGATATGTGAACTGCTTCCACAATAGACAAGGAAAGAATGTTCGATAGAACGGAGTGGCTCTTTCAGTGTCAGATTCAAGGTTTCTTTTTAAGATTATCAGCAAGCATTAAACATGGGCACCAGACATGCATAGAGCCTGAAGAAAAAGAAAATGAATCCACAGACACAGAAGAAGAGGAAGATTTGTTAGAGGATTGTTAGATTTGGAATTTTCACCCCTTCCTGGTGTATATTGTTACAGTAACTGTAGTTTATTTTTCAGTTGCCAAATAAAAGAAGTTGGTCTTGTATCAATTTGTCTTTATAATATTTATGCAAATGAGCTCAGATCTGGGGCCTAGCAGTTACAGTTAAATAACAAGAAAAACAAACAAACTTCTAATACTACAAACTATCTGAGCATTAATGTTAAAAAAAACTTCCGAAAAGCTATAATCAATGTTATTAGCTCCAAATATCTTACAGACTGTAACACTGGTAATAACAAAGTCACGAAATGCCGAATTTCAATGTACCACTGCAACATCCATGGCCAGTCACAAAGCTGAATAACTATTCAAGTTTTTTTAAATACCTAAAATCCCTTCAAATCTTAGGCAGCACACATCCTTGTTTTTCAAATCTTCAATAAAAAAAAGTTAATTGACAGGCTAAGTTTGCTAGACAATCAATTTGTGTAACATTCGGATTATTCGCCACACTTTTTTCCAAAGCACCCAACTAACAGAAAAATTTGCTAATTTTTTTTAGTACTTTAAATGCTCTCAAAGTTCTATTAATTTTGGGGTCTTTTCTGTATTTACAACTAAGAATGATGAAAACTGAAAATAAACAACGGTTTTGTTTAAATTTGAAAAAACACCAAAAGATCGAAGTCACTGTGCGAAAGGAAGGCAAAAAACACAAAAGGTATTTTTATATTTCTATGCTTTCTATCATATCTTTAGTAGAATTGACTACGAATTTAGAGCAGTTTGGTCTGGACTTGCAAAATAGATGCCAGCAAAGAAAGGGTACTTTTGCATGTTTTCAAAATGGGCCCAAACGGGTGCTAATGTATTATTTTTTTAAACCTGTAGACCACAGCATATCAAACTTTACATGCGATTCACACCATTAATAGACCACTAAACTTAAAAGTAATAATAGTTTTTTCTCGCATGTGGTGGTTTTTAAGCAGCGAGCTTGTCAACTTATGCAATTTTCGATAGTGGCCACATGCAAATCAAGGCCTAATTTGTCACTTTGAGTGTTATGAGCTCTAAATAATATTTTAACATATTTTATTTTGTTTACTGATGACCCAAGATAGTTTACTGGGTAAAGTTTGAGAGGAAACATTTTTCCGACGCGAAAAGCAGCGGGCCGCTTTTACAGACACCGCCTCTTAAAATTTCTTCTATGTTTAGCCGGCCTAAATTCCACACCTTGCCCATAATTTCGACTTTTCTATTAACTCTGTACAGTTCATATTTTTAGGCTAATATTTTATTTTTATTGTAACAGGACCCCATTGATAACAGTGCTTTTTTTTGCACTGATGGGTTATCCTGATAAAATATTTCTATTATTATTATTACCAGAAAGATTGAACTTTTGACAATGGATATATGGTAGAACCCTGCTTACTTGATCTCCAAGAGGAAACAATGAATTATTCGAGATAATGGAGGTTCGAGTTATACAGTAGGGTATATAACCCCTGTGGGAGTACCCATTAACCCAGGGACACTTTTATTCCAGTGTTTCCACCACAAAAGTACCTATCTTTCTCCGTTTAGCATCATGCGGACTGGAACATGGTAAGTCTCTCTTTAGCTGACTGGCAGAGCTCTCCTCCTCAGCTGACAGGTCTGTGAGGGGAAAAAGCCATAAAGAATTATTATATTGTTAAAAAATAATTAAACATTAATCAAAGAATATAAAATGCATACTCGGAATTTGGTTTTATTTACCTGCAATATCAATTTTCTTCAAACTAACACTCGGGTGAATATTACAAACTCAAATACTTTAAGGAGCAGTCATTAAAGACAAGTCAGCCACATACCCGGGGGTGGGAGGGAGTATTCCTCGTTTCCTTAGATTTCCTGATATTATTTCTTAAAATAACTGAATGGTCTCAATAAACTTTCCACCCCACTAATCCAAGACGCATTAATTTTTTCCTGAATATTCAATAAGATGTATGTTTGAGAGCTGGGTGTTTAAGAGTGGCTGCCTGTAAAGATCGAGAACGCTCCGTCAATGACCAATTTGGCGAATCGCTCATATTTTGTCCAAAGATACATGTACCCTTGGGTGATTGCTGCTTAGAAATCATGTTTAAAAGTTCCAGTGATTTTTTATTTTTCAGAAATTTGCTTAAGTTTGAAAGAGCAGTAAAAGTATGATTGATATGGTTTTTCGCTCGATCATAATTATGCACAAAATTAGGTGCTAGGATGAAGTGCCGCTCAAGCCTTAAATTAAATCCAATTGGAGTCAAACTTTACACAAATCTCTTGATATTGGGATTTAGTGGCCATTTTAAAAAACACCTTTGAAGAGCGCCTAAAATGGCGGCCAAATTTACGTCATACAAATTAAAAATATTTGATAGCATTTAAAAAAAACTCCTTCAAAGACTTTATATACATGTAAGAAGCGCTTGAAAATCATATGAGAGTTTAAAAACCCATACACTTTGACCTAATCTCTGAAAATCATGAGTTTATAACCAAATGTAATGTGAGAGAGTTGAATCTTACTCCTTTGGATCTTTTTAGACTCGTATCCGTGATAAACGCCTTGCCAAATGAGTGGCGAGATTTGCTAAAAAAGTCCTCTTACTCTGACAAAAAAGTATTTAATTTACAGGAGCAAATTGTTTTAAGTTTAAACGGGCAAAAGACTCCTATCAATAAAGCCGTGTCAAAAACTATTTACGAAGAACTCCGAAATAGAGTTATTACTACCCCCTCTGCTCAAAAGAAATACAATAGTTATTTTATAAATGATGCCCTTGATTGGAGAGAAATATATAGTTTACCACATCGTGTCACCTCCGATACAAAATTGCGTGAATTTCAGTTCAAACTATTAAACAGGTACCTTGCGACAAATGACTTTTTAAATAAAATCGGTGTTTTGCCTTCCCCAGTATGTTCTTTTTGTGGAAAAGAAAACGAATCCCTCGAACACTTTTTAATCTCTTGCAATTACACCAATGAATTCTGGAAAGGGGTTATAAAATGGCTCTGCAATTTAAAAGTCAATATATTTAATCTTAATAACAGAGAAATCACGTTTGGAATGTCAAATTGTGAAGACAAGTTATTTGTTAATCATGTACTACTAATTGCTAAACAATATTTGTATTCATGTCCTTGTAATCACACCTCTCCTCTAATTAAAGTATTTAAGGCTAGAGTAAAAAAGATTCAAAATCTTGAACTAGAGATTGCAAAGTCAAAAAATAAGTTATTTAATCATACTGCGAAATGGGGGAAATATATAGAAACGATTGACTTATAATTGGTGCATTTAAATACTATACTCTACATGATATATAAACTACGCGCATTAGGTCTGACGACATCAGAGTCAGTCGTGTGTTTGTGATGTAATGTGGGTGTGTGTGCTTGTAAGTGTAAATTGCATTGTATAGTCTATAGTTATAATTATAAGTAATGAAATAAAAATTATTTTTCGGTTATACTATACTAGTGATGTAGTGAAATGCAAAATAGTTTAATGTAATGTAACGTAAACGTGTAAAGTGTTGTAGATTACTAGCAGGATGCTGTAAAAAAATAAAAAAATTACAAAAAAAAAATACACTTTGACCAAAGCATGGTTTTTTAGTGTACTTCTGACTTGTCAACAACCACTTGACATTTCAAGCGCAGGACTGCAATTCCTGATTCAATTCGCATGCATACGCACGCAAAAACATTTTGAATTCGTTAAAACAAAATAACGTAATACTGTGTAAGATTCAGTTATTAGCAGTTTACAAGACTGTTTGATTGAGGTGAAAATACTTACAACAATGAACTAAGATCAACTACCGGCTGCTATGAAATGTGTTGTCAATTTCAATTAAACCCACCAACTTCTCGAGAGGTCAAGGGGTCAAGAATTTTGGCATTGGGAAAAATAGCAGAAGGATTTAAATGTAAGTGAAGTAGTAATTTCAAACTAAATTCCTCCTAACTTGAATTGGAAAATCAGACGCGAATCTATCCGACCCATGAATGACACATGTACAACATTCAGTCAGCGTTTTAAAAAATATTATCCTCAGTTCTAGTTGTTGCAAGAAACATACCCAAAAGCAGTACATCAACCTCAATGCTACACTAGTGTAGCTTCCGCAATCCCAAGTTTTCATTTATAGCTTCAGGAACATTTAAATAAATTTTCTGGCTGAATATTCAATACCATCAGCTCCGTGTTTACAGGAAATAGTGCCACGCGTGATGTTGACATGCTTGTCACTCAACACCATGCGCCGAAGTCAGATAAAAACGTATAAACTATTCGGCCTTATGTGCTACCAAGCACGAAGAGGATTAAGTAAGTAAGTATTAAAAAATATTAGTTCCAGAACTGAAATATTGCTCAGTGATGCGAAAGCAAATACAGCTGAAAATAGTTTCAAGATGTCTCTTTCCATTTGGTTGCACAAGACAAATCCTTCACCTTGCCTTTGCAAAAAGCAGCCCAAAAAAAAGCAACTCCTTCTCATTGCCTTCGCAAAACGCAGCCAAAAAAAAGCTCTTAGTTGTGCCAGGGCTTAAGGTCAGAATCTCAACGGGTTTTCATTCAAGGAATGCTGCTTGCCTTGCCATTTAACATTGACATTGTCAAGAAATGGGCGTGTTTCAGAAGTCTGTCCTTCCTGACGATATCACCATCAAAGCTAATGGGTCACTAACTGTTTACAAGTTATTTGGAGTAACCTATGAGTAGTAGTATAAGGCTGTTTTACTCCTTGTTACTGTATATAGGTAGGTATAGTTTGGTATAGGTATAGGTAACTTATTAATATGTATTATCAATTCCTATACCTTTTGTGTTAATAAATGACTAGCACCACCACCAGAATTCTATTGTTTTCACCACCACCACCGCCGCCGCCACCACAATTCTATTGTTTTCACCACCACCACCGCCGCCACCACAATTCTATTGTTTTTACCACCACCACCACCACCACCACCACCACAATTCGTAGCGGTGGTGGTGAAAACAAAAGAATTGTGGTGGTGAAAACAATAGAATTGTGGTGGTGGTGGTGAAAACAATAGAATTGTGGTGGCGGTGAAAACAATAGAATTGTGGTGGTGGTGGTGGTGGTGGTGAAAACAAAAGAATTGTGGTGGTGGTGGTGGTGGTGAAAAACAATAGAATCGTGGTGGCGGTGGTAGTGGTGAAAACAACAGAATTGTGGTGGCGGTGGTAGTGGTGGTGGTGGTGGTGAAAACAATAGAATCGTGGTGGTGGTGGTGAAAACAACAGAATTGTGGTGGTGGTGGGTGGTGGTGGTGAAAACAATAGAATTGTGGTGGGTGGGTGGTGGTTGTGGTGAAAACAATAGAATTGTGGTGGCGGTGGTGGTAGTGAAAACAATAGAATTGTGGTGGTGGTGGTGGTGAAAACAATAGAATTGTGGTGGTGGTGGTAGTGAAAACTCCTGTACCCTTTCTATACCCTTTCTGTACCCTTCCTGTACTCCTCCTGTACCCCTCCTGTACCCCTCCTATACCTATACCTATACATATACCTATACCTATACCAAACTATACCTACCTACACAGTAACAAGGAGTAAAACAGCCTTATACTACTACTCCTATGGCGATGGTAATCATTTTAAATCAGCAATGTGCCTGCCTTCATCGCTGGTACCACAGGCCAGGTGGTACGAGTATGATGGCCTGTGGGAACAACGTCAAAGAGGATCAGGACTTCGGTACTGTGGAATCGCAAAAAAGCCTGCTACTCCCTTTGCATATTTCCTGTCATATTCCCTTTATTTGCGCCAGTAGCTGCGTAGGAATTAAAACGGCGAGTTATGTATAAAGGAACAATGAACTATAAATTAGAGCGTATGTGGCCAAAATAATTGGCTATAGCACTATTTGATTTTTTTTCGAAAAATAGCTTACCGGTACATGTATATTCAAAGGGGACAAACTTCAAAGAAATATATTAGCTCAAAAATCTTTAGCAAAGGAGAAGATAGCGCTGTGAAAAAATGTAAAAAAAAAGGTTTGCAGGAAGGTGCTCTTGGAAAAAAATGATTGCAGGGGAAAATTTCTTATCTTGAGCAAGTGAATACTGATAACATGGTGCGTTCTCATGTTATATTTCGCAGTGACTATTTCTTGTTTTTCAATGACTGTGTGTAGCTACACGGCTACACAACGAGACAACCCCATGCGGGAAGTCAAGTGATTATCCTCGTCATTATTTATCGCCTGGGGGAGATGCATGTCGGAGGATTTTCAGGTAATCACCCGATTTTGAGAAGAACAGGAGGGGTGACCAGCTATAATTGACAAGCATTAAGGGGGAACCACACAAAATTATTAGAATTTCAGATGTGGAGACCGAAGGTATATTTGTAATAATAGTTGTTTTCTTTCTCCTCTTATTAGGCCGCATGATCTATAAACAAGATCAGCAGTTGTGCATATGGTAAGGCAATCGCTAAAACGTCGAGCTTTCTATAACTGCACATATACACCTTAAGTTGCTATTCCTATTAAAACGGTTTTATACTGAGTCTGTCTGGTCTGTTTACCTAAACTGTTCTATATTTTAAAGGTGAAAATTATTGTGTCGCAACAGAAATCCCAGGTCCCTATGTGCGGCGCTCGAGGACTGCACGAAAGATGTAACTGGGCACTTGATGAGTTTTAAACTCAGCATGAACGAGGGCATAGGAACTGAAATGAAAGTTGCTTTTAGCCAGAGCCGGTTAGTACCTTTGCAGAAGCAAAATGTCCTTTTGCAATTTTATGAACTCATTTACTTTCAATTCCCGTTTAATTATAAGAAATTGTTTTCTGGCGTTTTTTTTTTCAGTGGAAGAAAGACATAGGGCCGAGTTTGGCATCCGCTGGAGGACAAAGAAAATACTTTGCACAGTTCCTACAACATTTAAGCGGAACACAAATACGTCAAAAGCGCCAAAGGGAGCCATGCGCAATCGCTAGTGACATTTGACTCCATACTTGGCACTTCTCAAGGACATTACCAGCAAGTGCACGTGCCGAGATTAATTTCCGGAACTATAAGTAACACTGTTTCTTTAATATTTAGTAAATATTATAAGGAATGGAAGAATGGGGGGAGGGGAAGTGGGGGTGACTTACAACTGTCATATTCTGAAAAAAAAAAAAAAACTCTGGCACAATCAATATCTGAAACCAAATCCTGCAAAGACATAAAAAAATAATCTAGACAGCGTTTAGTTTGCCATTATCCACCATGAGCCCTACCTCTCAAAAAATATAGTATTACAAACTCTAAACTCACGAAAACATATGTTCCACAAACACTGATTTTGTAAGCCTGTGTGGAGAGATTACTGGGAAGAATGGGGGGGGGGGGGGTAGAAAATAATTTTCCGCAAAAGATTACTTCACTTATTGGTAATGCCATTATTAATACTGCCATATTCTTTTTAAGTAAGTGAAGCAAGCTGTAGGTAAAGTGGGCCATATATCGAACACACCCAAATGTATGTTTTTAGTACGTGACTGGGCTGGGAGTGGGGTTGCATGACAAGTTTATTGAGTCTCGAATTTCAACAACACTCTTACTTGATAACAGAAATGATGATCGTGCCGAATATTCTGCTAGAAAGTGAATTTAAATGTCCCATGATGCTATAACAGAACGGTTGTGGGTGTGGAAACTGTTACATGTGTTGTAGTACATACAAACATACATGCATGTACAGTAGTATTTAGGTTGATGCACAGGCTTCCCAAGCTCAAAATTCGTCTTTTTGATGAGTTTTTGAAAGCCCTTCGGGCGGCCGACTCTACATACGTGGTGTATGCGACAGCTTGTGTATATAGAGAAATGTATGGGAAAATCACGGATTCTCTAAAATTGGGTAAATAAAATATAACTATCTATTTTGAAATAAAGTTTACCTACCTCAAATGTGTCGCTTACTTGTGTCTTGTACCGAATTTGAAGCCATTCCGACGCCATTTAGCGAAGTTAGTGCTTCTTTCTCAGCTTAGTCCGTCGTGCGCAGGCGCACGGGAAAAGCAGCGCCTACCTCGCCCCCAGTTTCGCGCGGCCATTATCCGCTCACTAATGTTTTTTCGTTTATCACTCAACGGACTAAGCTGGGAAAGAGAGACTGCTCTTAGTCTAGTTCTGCTTTTGGGTATGTAGTTTCTTGTGACTACTTTAGACTATAAATAGCAACAAGATGCTGTGGGAGCGTATACTTGGGCGTTGTTGTATTAGGCGAATTGGAATGAAAATATCTTGGAAAATCTGCATGCACGTCAGTTTAGGGTTTGATGATAGGGAGTGCACTGAGTATAGGCCATTTGCACGATGACGTCATTGACTACTACTACCAGAATTCATTTCGTTTTTCCTTTCTTATTTAAATTTTGTAATCCCAGTGCGGTTTAAATAACAATAGCCCTGATTTGCACTACAAAACAAAAAACTGAAGGATTCTGGTAGTAGTAGTCAAATGACGTCATCGTGCAAATGGCCTATTGGATAGTCTTGTATGTCGTTGACTGTTGGTGCACATTTGTAAAGTGGAACACTGAAGACTTAGGTGAAGTGTGGGTGCAAGGATTATATTTAATGCTTGTAGAATTTGGAAAAGCTTAATTGTAATTTGGCCAGCGAAACTGCAAGGAAAACAGAGAATTCATGGAAGCACATAGTCTGTATTCAGGTTTCAAATTACCCTTTTGACATATGCAAATTCGGCACTTCTTCCTGACAACTACAACAAACTTAAAAGGGCTAAATTTGTTTTCTGTCTATTCTGCTACATACCTTTCCCCGCTTTATGACATCGATTATTATATTTAGTTTCAATCAAGATTTATCTTCACAATTGGTAAACATGAAGTTCAGAAAGAATTTTACACATGAATTTTGCGTGACTAACGCACTGGCACTTGGGGCCCTTGTTTACATAAAGTGACCTATTTTGGTTTTGTTTGCTTTCTGACTGAAAACTCACTCCATTCGAAATTTTTCCACAGCCGACAGCCAGCCGTCGAAATTTTTGTTCTGTTTCGGCCGTTCACTACAAGCCGTTCGAAATAATTCTTCAGGCGTTCAAATGAAATTCGATCTGTTAGCAGATCTCGTTGCCTAGCACGTGATCAAAATCTGCCGTGAAGAAATTGTTCTTTCTTGTTGCACCTTTCTCGATGTTGTGCGAAAGTTATTTCATTGTTATATCTAGAAGAACTAGTCGTTTGAAACTGTATTTTTGTGATGGACGATTTTATATAAGTGACGATTTGTCCGCCCATTTTAGCACACGGATGGGAAATTGTCATAAATCGGACCGTTCCATTCTAAAGAGTCTGAAGATGTACATGAACCTTTGAGGATTCATAACTCGAATAATATTCCATCGATTCAATTGAATTAAAGACTGAATAATGGCTAAAGAGTAAGCGATCAGGATATCAGAATTTATCTGCCACTAGAATTTAATTTTTGCCGGCGAGCCTATCAAGAAAGCGTTGAAGCTAGCCGAGACGCCAGCTGACCAGTATTCTTCTCGTCGTTACGCTTGACTGAGTTTGACGCACGCGCATTAGAGCCCAACTGCAAATTCGTGCACTACCAAATTGGGCTCCTCCGCCCAAGTAATAGCGGACTTTAGATCGGACTACGAGTACGAGATTGAGTACGAGTACGACTTTTAAAACCTAGTTCGCGTGCTCTAAATAAACATTTACCACACAAACTTTATACCTAGAGTCTTCTTATCTTCTGGTCAGTAACGGGAAGGACCGACAGCTCTGGGGACGTGACTGGCTTTAAATTCAAAAGTCGTACTCGTACTCAATCTCGTACTCGTACTCAAATCTAAAGCTCCCTAATTACTCGTGCCGGTACGGCAACGAGTCAAGGATTGGCCTGCATTTTTTTCTTTTCCATATTTTCGTAGCTACTTTTGTGCATCGCGTTAGATCTGGGTACAAGAATACTTACGCATGCACTGCGAGAAAATTTTGAGCCTGCGATAGTTGGCATTCGGTGGCGTCGTTTTGCAAGCAAAAAGCAAAAGCGAAGCAAATTTGGGTTTTGTTGTTTGTTGCAGTTTTACGTAAGTGTTTGCCCTCGAGTAACGTACACTACACATACAGATTATACAGATCGTTGCTGTCAAGGCAACTTTATCGATAAACAGGGTCCACACTAAAATTGTCACCAAAATACAGAGGGCATACTGTATTTCGGAACTCAAAATTTATTTTCAAGCGTTTCTTAAAAGCCTTTGAAGGAGTTGCTTACATGCTAGTGGATATTTCCCAGTTTCAAGATTAAAATCACGAAATTTTAGAATTTTATCGCCTCAAATGAAGCTGATTAACCTCCATTTCATCCGTAAATCTTGCGGCATTTGGGCCGATCAGATGACATAAATTTTCCATTTTCTCAAGGGGAACCGTTGCGAGTTCGACCTTGAAACTTGGTATGGTAAATGTTTAATACTGATACATTAGGACTGTGAAGTAAAATTGTCGAGGTACCAGGAACATTTTTATGTTGTTAAACATGACATAAATTTGGCCGCCATTTTAGGCGCACTTGGAAGGTGTTTTTTAAAATGGTCGCAAATTCACAATATCAACAGATTTGAAATATTTTAAAAGCTAGCAATGAATAAAAATAGTTGTTCCGAGTTTGACTTCAATTGGATTTATTTTAAGGCTTGAGCGGCGCTTCGTCCTTGCACCTAAATTTGTGCATTTGATCGAGCGAAAAACCGGACTTTGACCGCACTTTCAAACTTTTGCGAATTTCTGAAAAATAAAAAAAATCATTGGAACTTTTAAACATGTTTTCGGAGATGCATTCATCCAGAGGTATCTTTGGACAAAATATGAGCGATTCTCCAAATGGGTCGTTGACGGAGTGTTTTCGATCCTTACAGGCAGCCACTCTTAAATGACAGGAGGAATTTATTTGAGTAAATACAGTAACGTAATACACTCATCTTCTTACATGTAAGTCAAAAAAACTTTGTTCAAAACCATTGATAGTTAATAACATTTCTGCAATGGTTTGATAACAAATTTAAGCAACCATTTATTGTCATTATTAACTATGGGCTATACATGCTGTATAAACTGGTTGTTCATGTATGGATCTGTTGTGTTTTTTTCTTGCCTAAACATGTAAAAAAAAGTATATGTTATAGGTTTAACACCTTTAGAGCAAAACAGGGTTGAACAGTGTAACTCTATTCAGACTCATCTATAGCTGGTGTAGACTGGCGCCGGTTTGTACAAAGAGTGCAATTCCAAAGACGCTCACTCATGAAAGGAAAGAGAGGGGGGGGGGACTTCCCTTCACATATGCCCCTCATGCGTATCCTGAAAAATTGTGTCCTTTATATAAACCGGCGCCTGCTACATAAGCTAAATGACCTTAGTAGTAGGATCTTTAATCACGTAACACTTAAAGGAGCTTTACAGCTCGTTAAAACATGTACATGCATCTAAGATTGCATCACAGCAATTAATAATAATACTAGAGGTTACAGATTGTAATGATAATGCTGCGAGCAGATGCTGGGCAGTAAAACATAACGGAAACAGTAAATGTACATACAGATTTCGATAACTTCATAAATTTATTTATTGGGTCAATTACCATACCATCATTTTCGAATTACATTCCATTATAAGTAGTTCTTTGTGATCCATTGTTCAATCGGCAAACCGGCTGAGCACGTAACAACGCTGAAAAACTCATAAAAGAACAATGCCTTCCCCGTGAGATGTCACTAAATCGTTCGTGACCTTGATGACTGCTCTTTGTGATCCATTGTTCAATCGGCAAACTCTGAGAACGTAACAACGCTGAAAAACTCGTAAAAGAACATTGCCTTCCCCGTGAAATGTCACTAAATCGTTCGTGACCTTGATGAATGCTTCCAGCAACAAATAAGTTTGAATTTGGCATGATACATTTGCAAATAGAAACACTTACTTTGAAATCGAATTCGAAGATTATAGAAGCGAACACGTGCTATGGACGGCGAAAGACGCATTCAGAGCCAGGCGCATCTAAGTTATGATGACACCGCTGGACGTACGCTTGCTCAAAATCATCGTGACAAACAAAAATCGAGACTGCCGCACAACATAAGGCACAGGGAACCAAAGGAACCACAGGCAAACCAAAGATTAATGTGCTAATCGCCTGGGGGCTCGCAGCAACAAGCGATAAGAACTATAAAAAATAAAAATGCATGCAACTATACAAGTAAATGCATGCAAACTAATGAAACACTACAGTTAAAAAAAGTAGCAACTTTTGAAGGAAACATTTTCAAGAATTTGGCGACGCACTGGGTTTTTGTCACATACCTTTGTAGTGGGGCCATTCTTCAAAAACAACTGTATCATTTAACATGTTGAATACAAGAGATGCTGCCATCACACAGGCATGAGACTTCCAGGACTCATCTGGAATTTTGTTGCTGTCAGCAAAATGAGATATGCCTTTAACGATTACCCATTCTATTTTCAGGTCATGGGCTGCCACAAAAACACCTAAGGAAATTAATTGGAAAAAAGGATAATAAACTTGAGTGTGCATAAACAAACTTTAATCAGACTATTTAGAGCAGTGTGTGTATGTGTGTGTGTAGCACGGGAGGGGGGGGAGCTAAAAGGCTTGTATAAACTGCTCTTAAGGTGGATCCAAGATGGCCAATCTGACCTGATAAAAGTATAACTTTCTAAGAAGCTGTCAGTAGTAGATTACACTGTAACCTCAGGCTTGTGCATACCAGCAGCATTGCACAACCAAGCTTTGAAATGCACAAAATCAACAAAATTGAACGACAAGATGGCACAACAATGAGATTAAAGAATCAAGAATTTTTCTTGATCTTAAACATCACGCAAATATTCAAAAGACTATAGTGGGATTATAATGCCTAAAAAGGAGGTGGAGAGGGGCACCATTGAAATTAACCTGAGTGTCCCAGGGCTCCTCTATATATCCCTCGTTACCACAGGAGCAATTATTGTGAAAATCACATCAACCAGTGTGACAATAATTAGGTGGCCATACAAGAAGTAGTTATAAAAAAGATCTCTTCGCTTAACTAGTCAAATGTTGCCACCACTTAGTATCCACTGAGTCAATATCGTCCAATGTTGTTTTTCAACCTCTTTATGGTGGCCATGAAATTTACCCATTTTAACAGTGTGTCCAAAGCAATCAGCAATTAATTCTGCAGTTATCCCTCCGTCTAAACTGAATTTTAAAACTAACCTTTTCCTTCCATTTCCCGTGCAATCGCTCTTGGGTGCAATTGCTTAGCAGTCTCCTTGTCCATGATGCAGCTCACTATCTCGCCGTCACAGTGTACATATACTTGGTGAGCATCTGGCCTTTCCAATGGTGGATTCCAGCCATCTGCTGAATTCTTGATAAGGTTAGCAATATCTTTTCCCACTGGAGTTTTGAAGTCTTCAGTTGTCAGCTTAGATGATACTACCACATCTCCTAATTGGGTGTTTTCTGGCTTCAGTCCCTCACAGCATCCAACAGAAAAAATCACCTTGGGTCTGAGTTTCATCACTGCATTTTTAACAACAGTCTGAGCACCACCTGGTCCTGAGGAACCTGCTAAGCACTTCAATAAAGCAACTTTCAGTTGCTCATCATCATCGCCAATGATTCCAAAGTACACATGACCAAGAACTTTGCAATACCTTCTTATGGGATTTCCCATGTATGCATAACATGCCAAGAACTCGCAGTCCTCCACTGTCAACAAAACAATGTCAACAGGGTCATCACTCCATTGTTTGGACTTATTTGAAAGCTCACTTGACACAGGCAGTTTAATACTGAGAGGAGGTGGAGCATCATTGCCTTCCTTTTGACAGCTACCCAGGCTGTCATTCTCAGCTGCTGACATTGCAAAGAGCTCTGTTTAGAGATGCTCCTATGAGCAAAGTACATAACAATGGAAGTCAGTGAAGTAAAAAAAAACCATCAACCCAGCGAAACAAGGTAAGGTTAATTTGAAGAGCAAATTAAGGGGTGAGTAGTTATCTTGCAACAAAGACAAAGGAAGTGTAGCGTTTTTTTTTTTTGAGTTAGCAAACAAATAACGGCATAACCGAACATTCTAAGAGCTAATGTCTTAAGATGTAGTATACATGACCATGAATGCGAGAGGAGTTATTTGAGACTTTTTTAGTAGGTGCGTGTGAATAAGTCTTAACTTTCAAACTAGTTTTTTCATAGTTAATAAGGGTTTGATCACTTTAATTGGTTTTTTTTTTGAAAGCGTTGATTGTTAATTATTTTAGTACGTTTGGGCTGGTTTGTGTGATGAAATATCGAGTTTAAAGGTATTTTGGCAAAGTTGGTAAGATTGGCTAACTGGACTAGTTTGGTTTTTTAAACTCTTGTTCTTAGGTGATCGTAACTTGATTAAAAATAAAACACAAACAGCGGTGATAAACATGTTAAACTAACGCATTTTTATAAAAAAAATAAGTTGACAATTTGTATGCTAATTAAGGGATCAAAATCATTAGCATGAGTACATGTATTCCTGAAAACATTGCACAAAACATCCAGAATACTGTAAGATCACTAATGTACAGCTGTAAGCCCTCCAGGGGTTTTAAGGGTTTGGTTTATATTCAAGGGGGTGGGGCATAATCGCATTAGAAGAACGCAATCCTTATTTCGTGTTGTTAACCCTTGCTGTGCCTTAATGCATACAGAAAAATTTGAAAATTTGTGGTGTTCAGACTGCCAAATGGCCGCCCCTATTGTTTTTTCAGGGGCTCACTTCCACTGGAAACCTTCAAATGCGTCTCCATACAGCTGTAATCTTTCATTACTGCTAGTACAGTACATGTAATAATAACTGTTTTTTTGTGCGCATTTAAAAATTATGAACAAGTAATAGTAAATTCTATCTGGGTATCTTTTGAGTGCTTCATAACTAAAAGTTTGGTCTTTGAGTGCTTTCTTCATTGCATTGAGTTGTTGACTGTTGTTTGCAGCACTTTTTTCAAGTTCTGTTTGAGTCTTTGACAGATGTTGCTGTAAATCTTCAATAAAAGCCTTTTTTTCATTTAGTTCTCTCGTCAAACTTTCCACTTGACTTTTAAGCTTCTGATTTTCTTTTTCTAAGTTCGCAGCTGAAACCCGTCGCTTTTTAATACGCGGTACAAGAGTTTCACTCCTGTCTTTCGGGGGTTTCCTTGGAGTACTCCTCACGGTATTGGCATTCGACGAAGTAAGAACCGTTTTTGTACAGTCAATTTTCCTTTTCAATTCCCTAGATGGTTTTTTGGAGTACTCTTTTTCCAGATTAGCAGCATATTCTTTTGTACAAATTATGTCTGGCAAATGATTCTTGTTCTCTCGTTTCCCCGAGCTCCAGTGAGCGCTGCAAATAACATGTTTTCTCCAGTTAATATTTTCGTTCATAAGAACCTTTCTATATCCTTTTTGAAGCTCAGGATCGCTGGGCAAAGTGTAGTACGTTATTCCTTTAGTTCTGTAATTATTCGTAAACAAAGAAGTCTGGCACAATTCCAATGCCAAGTTTTCGTATAAGTCGACATCTCTACACCATCTGCAAAACTTCTGCAAACTGCGGTGCACTTCCGTCCGGCAAAACCGATAACTAGTGCCAGGCTCCCACGGTATGAAATTAGGCAATGTAGTGTGTTTAACATCCAATAAACATCAGTCTAAGGTTTTGTGTTGCCCATTAAACAATCATTCCATTTGAAGAAAAATTAGAAACGAGTATCAGCAGCATAATTCACTAGTCAAATATTCCACCAATCAGCAGTTAGCATACTTAGGTACTTTTTTGATGCAGATATTGAAGTTCATAAAACATACACATTCTCGTCCCAAGAGCCGCTTGACCCTCTTAACCGCCGGAGCCTGAGTACAAGGGTCAAGGGGCTCTGGGGACGCAGGATTTGATTGGCTAGTCTGAAACAATAAAATCTTAAACGGAAGTAAAAAATATAGATTGCCGGGAAATCGAGTTAGTGATCATTTTCTGCAGAATTCAGTCGAAAAATCGCTTTGTAGCTTGCATTTATATTGGATTGGGACGCTTATAATTGGGAATCACTATGTTGTTTTTTAACGACAAAGACTGCACGTTTTTAAGTGCTACAGTTTGTTCATTACAGTAAGAAGTTCGATTGAGGATTCCTTTGGCTGGACGTAAACAACGTTAACATGACCAACAAAACTTCACCGACTCACTAGGGATTATCAATTTCAGGCAGTGTCCGGAGAAGCTATTTTGTGGATCAGAACATATTAATGAATCGCCTTATTTGATAAAGCAGCAGTTCACAACGAGCAAAAAACAGCTGCATCGCTGGTCTGGTTTACTATAAAATGTGGCATGTGCATTTATAAATTTCAGCCAAGGTACTCAATTATTTCTGTCAAAATCCACATTTCGTGGTGAAATTTGCTACCCTTCTTGAATTCCAGTATTTTACGTGTAGCTGTTCATTTTTGCGTATTATTTCTGGTTTCACGATTATTTTCATTACATTCCTGAAAAAACGATTGTGTACTGCACTGCATTTTATCAGATTTGAAAATATGTTTTTGAGATAACATGCCTTAACTATCACTTCATTTTTCTAATTAATTTGTTGTTTTTACAACAAAGTGTATCCATACATATATTGCAATTTATTATTGTTTATTTTTTATGGAAAATATAATTTGGGCAGTTATCATATTCAATGGTTTCCACTAGGGTTTCAAAGTATATCCTAAGTGCCCTTGAAACCAAGTTTGAATGTATAAGAGTATAATGCACATACTTGAACCCTACATTGTATTAACCAAAGGAAATCCATTGCAAGTACTCTTTCCACAGTTTTCTTGGCTTTCCCTCAGTCTACATCAATCCCTGAGTAACTGACTGCCTGTAACAGGCTAACAGCATGCTGATCAGTACATGTCTGGTGCAGTTATCCCTCGACTTGGTTTCTGCTATAGAAACTGTGTGGGCCATGTATGTATGTATGTATGTGTATTTGGGAAATTAGTTTGAAATATCCTTGTTTGGTAATGAGGACAAGATAGCTGTTGGTTTACCAAGTACTCTTGATTTTTATAGGACTGACAAAATAAAGCTGACTGAGCCTTTTTTAACTGGTGCTTTATGCATCCAGCACACTAAGTATTTATGAACTGTAACAGTTACTACTAACATTGACAATCTGTGAAACTGCAAGAAGCTAACACAGTTGTAATGAATACTCTCCATGCCTGGCCTAAATTCAGGTGATGAGGCTTACTAATCTCACACTGGCACCAATAAAAGACATGCTTTACAAGGATGTTTCTCAATTATAATATGCAAGTTTACTCTGAAACAATTGGCTGTTTAAGGTTACAGTGTACCTTCGGGGGTGTCTCCAGTATAACAGCTCTAGTGTCTTGAGATTACACTTAACATACCTAAACCCAGACATCAAATTAAAGCTTATAGAGCTGGCTATCTAAATATGGAAACCATTTGGTAATAAAGTGAATTGTCGAATTTTTTACGACGTCTAAATTCGAACGTCCGAATCAGCTTTAAAACACTATAACTCAAAGCGATTATTGTATTTTGCTAATTTTAAAAGTTCCCGGGTTTCCGGACACGAAGCGCTAAAAAACCGTGTCGGCGATTTCCAATATTCAATTGCAGTGAAAAGTTACAGAATATTTTCGAAAAAGGGAGAAAAAAATTGGAATGATAGCACGGAAATGGCTCTTGACGAAAAAGTTTTCGGAAATAAGAAATTTGCCGACACATTTTTGTTGATTATATATTAGCCTAGCTTCTGTCCAAATTTGAGGAAAATCGAACAAATTTCCTTTGAGTTGTAGCTCTTTAAAGTGTCCCCAACAAGCAAAAAATGAACTTTGAGAAAACAGCGCTTAAAAAAACATGTCGCTTCATAAACAAACTCCGCCCACAAAAGTTATACTGTCATTTCTCCGTCAATTTTCACTATTTTTCGATAATTTTTTTTTGAATGAAAGTTCATTCTGTAAACTTTATTTTGACGCCAAAAAAAAAAATTCGATAAATTTTCGATCTGAAGGTACACTGTAACCTTAATTTTGTTTTAAAATGATTATGACAGTGGCATATATCCGCATGTGGCACCTGAACAGACAAAATAACACATAATTATTTCATCATTTCATAAGACATCATTTCTCTTTATTTTTCTTCCCTGTTCAGCCTTAGATTAATTCAAAATGTCTAGTCAAGCTTGTATAAAAGGGAAATATTGTACTTGTAAGTTTGAAATGTCCAAAAGATTTCCGATTAGTGAAGTCAGATTTGTGAATTAAAATACCATTCAGATTGATATTTGGCTGTAAATAACATCTAATACATAATATATCATGGTCAGCCCTTGCACACAAATATATCTCGGTCAGTATCTCAGTGCACATTAAATTCTAATTAAATTCCATTGAAATCCACCTTTACATTTCATATAGATTCCTGGAATAGCCTGCCAGAAATTTAAAAATGTGGTCTTAAATTGTTATCTACACCTTGAATTCTGGATGCAAAAATCTCGGCATCGGCCAGACTATCCATTAATTGATGATACGTTTAAATGTCAGCTGCAGTAACTTAAGTTTATTTTAAGCATAAAGCAAAATCCTCCAACTATCTGATCACAAATCACGACAATTGTTACCATATCCACAACTCGCAAACTGCCGAAAGTTTAACGATAATATCTAACTACTCCTCGCAAAAAGATGAACCTCCAACTTCTGAAATGAGACAGCCAGAATCCTGCCTTTTCTTGCACCAAGTTCTTCATATTGAAGGAACGTCCGCGATTTTGAAAAATCTCTGAGCCTGCGCAGAACAACCGGAAGTCCTAGATTCTAGGACTTCCGCATCCTCTGTCCCCAGAGCCCCTTGACACTCGGTACTCAGGCTCGGGCGGTTACGAGGGTCAAGCGGCTCTGGGGACGAGAATGAAAACATACACTGTAGCTGCAAGCTCTCTCTCCCTTCTCGTTCCCACCTCCCCCCCAGCCAAATCTCCAGTAAGTTTTTAAATAATGACGTCATTACACCTCACTGGTCGAGATTGACAGATGGATCATGTCCAGATAACACCCCAAGAAACACTCTGGAAACTATGTCAGTGCAAATCAAAAAATATTAATGAGCATTATTCATAATAACCTAATTACAAGAGTCTCTCAGTGATAGTGGAACGAGTGGCCATGCAAGTGCAGCACATGAAAATTATCTCCCGTGAGCAGACGTGACACATGTTTGTTCATTTTACTTGTGGTCACCTCTATAAAGTGGACATTTAGATTTCCCAATTGCCCAATTTTATTGTATTTCACCTCTGTCAACAGTTCGTATTTAACTATCACCAATCATTATGATAGTCACAATGAAAAACTCTCATGGCACGAAAGAAGTGAGTGGCTTGCTTTATGAAATTAAGCTTATTAACACAGCCCTAAAGCACAGACAACCATAACTGATCTTTTTGTTTCATGTTGAATGTGATGGCAAAACTTTAATCAATTTGATGATGTAATTTACAACAAGGAAATGCCTTGTACGAATGTTCAATATTATAAAATCTGATAACCAGCCATGAACTTCCTAGAACATGCAATTACTAAATTTCTATTTTTTTTTTTAATTTATCACATTTTGTGTTACTGCTGCTGTTAACAATATTAAATATACATCATGTGATTAATTTTGCAGTCTACATGTAGTTCAATTTGAGCTATATTTAATGGTAAATTTTAGAACACCTCTATCTATGAAGTGGTCAACCTCTCATTAAGCAGTCAGTTGGCTATTCCCCGAGGGTGACTACTTAAGAGGCTATCCAGGAGAAAACCATGCAAAAGGTGCTACAGCCTACATCACAGATTTGGCTTATACTTTGCATATAGACATAACTTAGTCAAGTATTGATAGATATGGCATTAGTTTAGTCCAAGCTTGTTTCATTTGTGTTTCCCAAGGAGGGTTCCCTTAGGAAGCCATTTTTACCCTCAGTCATGCATACATTTTGTGAATATTTGAATGGAAATAATTTTGCAAATTGTGTAGCAAACTAACTGAAACCAACTGCATATAATATAGTGAGCAGACTCTCAAATGATAACAGTAAAATAAGTGCAGCTGTTCTATATTATATTTTTCACAGCATTTTCGTAAGGGGACTATGCTAATGAGTGAAATTATGCAAATTAGGCGTGTTTTAAACAAATAAAAAATCCTCGCAAAGCTTATAACAAAATGAGGTACATGGTGATGTAAACTAAGGTGTTATCTTTTCGTGTGGTATATCAAACGTCTGGGTTTTTTCCTGGTTTTGGAGAAATTAGGTCGTTTTCTTGGCGATAGATTGCTAATTGAGCCTTTTTCTGACACATTGGAAAACAATCAGTTCATGATGATAGTTTGTTTATACCCGCCCATAATTGTACAGCTCTGCAAGAAATCGTACAGTAAGTTAACCTCGAACCTTTTTTACGTAGTCCACTGTTTCCATGGGATTTTACATGTCAGAACGCCACCAAAAAGAGTGATGTACATCATTGCAGTATGGAAGAACTCGAGAGCGATCGACAGCTGAACTGGCAAACACTGCTGTTTTTCCCACAGTCTTGGTACTGAAGGTAAACCAGCCACCCTCTTGATCATTTCGACAGTTAAATTGAGTGTTTTTTATCCTTTCCTGAATGTAAATATGAAGACAGCTCGTAACCACTAGCGAATCCCCTATCGCCATATTGATTTATGAGCCCGCGGTAAAAACATACCTGCGGTAATTAGTGTGGTGTAGTTTCCTAAAAAATATTCATGTTGATGCGATGTAAATCAATCATGACATTTAAGTCTTCAATTGTTTCTTTTGCTACTGATAACACTACTGATATCTTATTTTTCTTTTGATTAGCGAGACAAAGGTTAGCACTTTCTTTTGTGAGACTTTGAGGTTGTTTTTACCAATGCCTACGGTATGGAATAGCATTGATAAGGCCATGGAAGAGTACGTCAAAGTTAAATTTTGTTTTGAATTGTGAAGGATTGCAGAAATTGCCATGTTCGTTTAATAAATCTGGAACATAAATGACATCAACTGAGAACCATACCCTGTAAAATATTTGCTTCTTTAATCAACAATGAGTATAAAAACTACTTCATCTTCTTTACTGTAAACAATAACAATTTGTTTTGATTGAATCAAAGTGCATTCTTCTTTGATATAGATCATTTACACATGATGTCATACATCCTACAAAGCTGTTTCTAACACGGCATGTGGATACCAGTGTTATAATCGTTCACAAAAGATTTCAGTTCTTAGCGATGTTTTCCTTTTGATTTATAAAGGGTTTAAATGTGTCAGGCAATCCGTCACGCTATTTCAAATAAGCCATGGAAATAAACAAAATTGAACCAGTTGAAAGTTATTTTTGAATTATAGATGTTTATAAGCCAATTTAATGGCACTTAATTATAGCGGAGCACTCGCCGGGCCAAAGCCCCGGCTGCGCAGCCCCATACTCATAGAACCCATGCCCGTCATTTTTCATGGTCATGGCTAGCGGAATGTTTCGCGGGTGTGCGTGTGCCCGCCGCCCTCCGCCGCCGTCGTGCAGGACTAGCTTGCCTTCACGCAGGAATAGCTCGCAGGCGCGTATGACGTCGCAAAACATGCGCGTACGACTTCATGTTGAAACCAAAGCGAGGCTTTGTTTTTCGCGCGGTTACACGACTGAATGTCACGTCAGCTAGAAAAACACTTTGATTTTTTGTTGTGAATTTACTAAGCGGAGAAAACCGTTTAAATTAAAGGCGTTATTTCCCTGAATATTTCGCGGTTCGCTACTCAAGACAAGGATACTAATTAAGGGATACTCAGAAGCCGCTTTGGTGGAAAAAGACGAGCTTTCAGGGATAAAATCTTGCTTTGAGGAACTTCATGTATTACGTTTTTATCAATGTGGGAGATGTTTGTTTTCTACGGATTTCAGAACCAGAAACGGAGATTTGAATTTCCAAACAAACGAGGGACTTAAAGGTAAAACAGATTACAGTTTTCGATGAGAATTTATGTCGATATCAATCTGAGTGACTTTTTATTGGTGATATTGTTAGTTTTGGAGAATTGATTTTAAAACGTGCTTAAATTCAGTTGTATCGATTTCTTGAATTTCATCAAAGAAAGCTTGAACTCGATGAGCTATAAGTAAATGGTACGCGTTTTGCTTTTAAACATAAACTAATGGAGATTTGAATAAAATGTCCAGATTGAAAAGGGATTTTATGTAAACAAAACAAGACTTTGATTTTTATAGTACAGTTCTATCTTCACTCGCATCGCCTTATGCAAATATGTTTGTGTATTTTTGCAATTTTTGATTTTCAAATCAGTTTCTCGGGCAACTTTTGACAAACATAAACTGTATTTTATTCGGAAACTAGTGGTACTAGTTATTCTAGACAGAGAAAAGTTGTTTTTGTGAACTTTTGTACGGTCTATAAAAATGTACTGTGCGGACGATCGCGTAATACTGTTTTTGAGAATTGCTAAAATTGAAAATAGCCCGTTCTTCAATCTTAATTCTTGTGGTTCCACCTTAGTTAAGTTTCACCTTAGTTAAGTTTCACCTTAGTTAAGCTTGTTCAAAGTGCAACGCTGTTAGGCTTGGGCCATCTATACATATTAGTAAATACAATAATTATTTTGTGACGAGATTTTTGGTATTATTAAGACTTTGAAGTTTTGGCAGCCATGTTGGTGTTCCAAAGTGGGACACTAAGATGGCCGCTCAATACATTTCTTACTAAAAAAGTCTAATACTCATTCGCCTATAACTCTTGAACAAATGCTGTTGCGCTTCCAAATTTGGCCCCCATTTGTAGTTTTAAGCTCTCTACAATTCCATAAACATTTTGGGATCAAAAACTACTCTTCAGCTGAACTCAATCAAACGATCATTATTTTGCTGTTGGATAAGATTCAATTTAATTTGATTTTTGAATTAAGCTTAAGCTTATTAGCGAAACAAATTGTCAGATCTTGCAAGACAACATTGAGAGACTATTTGGCAGACAGAGCGAGTTGTGAAAAAATGTGCCCACCGTGTTTGTTTTAACTGGTTTTGTCCTAGATTGTAGCTACCACAGTCTTGGCCACGTTTCAGACATTTTTGTTCAGCTCTGATGTGCTAGGAACTGACACAAGCTCCTCTGAAGCAAAGATGTCAAACAATCATTATTTATAGTTTAGCTCTCTATTCTTCCGACAACTTGGATATAGCATGTTAACATCTACTTAATATACACGAAAACAGGGTGGTGACGATTGTAGCGATTATTATACAAACGGTCATTTAATATAAGTTTTTCTAAGCATTCATTAAAGATGGATCTAAGACGCGGTTGTTAAAAAGTTTGATTCATGTGTATCTGAATTCTATTATAAATAAATGAATTTGCGATTGATTCATTCAAATTTACCTGAAGCTTTCCGCACCGTCCTACATCTTGGACTTGACTTTGATCAAGGCATCACCAGCGGGTAAGAAGACGCCAATTAACCACGAAGCAAGTCCAAACACACCTTCGGATCAAAGAATCAAAGTGATTGAAAAATGCGCTGACGAAGCTTTCCATCCGTGTCCATATTTGGAAGGCTTACCCGTCCTTACCCATAGCAATTAGCGGGCGTTCCATGAACAAAAATAATCACGCGATCTCATCGTGGTCACGAAACACTACCACGCATCTGTTCTATGCTGTATTTGTGACCTATTTGAAGAAACCCCCACTAGCTTTCGAACTTCAGTTAACTGTAAGTATTATTCAACTGCATTTTTTAAACCATGTGATATAATAGGAATATCTTGGTTCTTTCTACCATCGAGAGAGACAGATTTCATAGACGGACCATTGAAGATCCGATAAAATTTCGCATACAGTTATGCCACTCGGATTTGTCGTCTATAAGGCCGTTACTTCCGGAATTAGCAGTTTTAAAGAGCCAAAGATTTCGAGTAGCAGCTACTTTCGTGTGGCCGAAGCTTTCAGATTGCTTAAATATCTAGTAATTCATTCTAAGAAACTAAATCTATAAAAACACCACTCAGCAAACATGCATGAAACAAACATGCACTCAGCAAACATGAAGGAAATTTTTTTTAGTTTTCGGGTTATTGATTCAAGGGACAAAACCGCTCTATCGACTTACAAATCATACAAAATAAAAAATTCTTATGGAAGAATTCGATCTCGTTGGGACTTCATCTCCAAGCCTGTATGTGGTCGGCAATTTAAAATTATTTCCCCAAATGCATTCGATTTTTGTCACAATGAACTTAGTAAACATGTCTGTAACACACCACCCCCACCCCCACCCCCTCCCCCCAATCCCTCCCTCCCCCAATAACTTCTTCTCTTTGATACATAAACATTTATTTCTACCTGCTCCTGTAGCACAAAGCCATTATAGAAGAGGTAAACGTTACTTTTGTTATTCCGACGAAACGCATATCCCAAAGCCGTTGCCGATATTAAAAAAAATATCCACGACGATTTCTACTTGCTTTATTGGAACGAATATTTGATTTCTGTATATTGCGTTTTAGAATATTAATCATCCAAGAACCCTGCGGAAAGATAAACTTTTTCTTGAATTTCTTATATGACTAAACAAACTTCTTGTCGTAAAATTGAGGGTACACAAGGAAATAAAGTCAAAGATCAGAAAATTAGATTTTATTGAGTTCGCTTTAAAGAAAATTTAAAAATATTCCTTGATTTATTTAATTATTTATGTAAATTTGATAACATTTTTGGTCTGTTCTACAAATGAGAAAGGGGTCTTTGGTTGTCATCCCCAGCTGTAACATCCGATAAAACTTTCTGTCACTGCTTTGCTCTTCCAAAATTGTCTCTGTCAGTGGCACAGTCATATTCTCTTATCGGTGCGATTTGATACTTTAAAGAGAACAGGCAAGCCTCCAATATTTCTAACATTGACCGATTTTTACAAATCCACCCTCTACATTTTTAATTTCTCCCAAATACTCGGCAAAACTCAACACAGCAGATTCACATAAAATCGTTAAGCAAATCAAGTGCATGAGGGTTTTTTGATTGTTAAACATGCTTCTTTATTATCACAATTAGTAGTACAAACTGAAATGATCTGTTACAGTTGAACCTTCGTTATAATGCTAACGCCTCCCAAAGGCGGACATCTCCCATAAACAGACACTAAGTCATGATCCCAGTCACATACAAGCACTGCATTTTAACCTCCCATAAGTTACTCTTCAGTTCTGGTCCGCTTACAAGAGGTTCGACTGTATTCAGAAGTCTGAAATATGGCCTATAAAACATTACGTGGTCGAAAACCGAGGCTTCCTTCAAAGTATCCAATATTAAGTACTTACCGCCTTCCCCAAGGGCGAAAGTTCAATGGTCTATTTTTAATTTTTACAGAAAATATCCGGAAGCTGAATTGACAACTAATAAACTAAAGGGATGTTACGTGCTGCTGTTCAGAAATTCTCTCTTCTTATTATACAAGTTGCTCTGATTGATTTTATTCCACATTCACAAGCAGATGTAATCAGGAATTGTACCAAGTTCACATCCTGTATCGACAGCTATGCTGACATTTATAAATCTTTAACATCAGAGGAGAACAGTTTCAACATTGAATCTGCCCTGTATCCAGCCATGATGCCATCATCGCTTCTTATCAAAGTACAAATCTTTGGATCTAATATGTCTGTCACAACTGATTATACTTGGAGCGTAAACTGTTTGTATGTTGCCTTCCCTGGGGAGGTCCTTCAAATGCTGTCTTTGGGCTCAATTCTTGTCACACCACGAATACAAAACCTAAACATACGCATTCCACAATTCTGTCTCAATTTTTCATCAGCGAAGGAGCAGAAAGACCTCATGAAAGGAGTATTAGCGGCGGTAAGTGCTGACAGTTGAATTTCCTTTACTTGTTTTCTTTTGTCTAGTTAATAGTCCCGTAGTCAAACGCACTTGCATTTTCCTTTACCGTAAATGCGGTGACATGTCCTTATATTTACCTCCCCGGGGGGGGGGGGGGGGGGGGGTATTTACCAAAGTGAACGTGTGTAGTTTACTTTGCGGTTTACGGAGGCTCGCAACAGTCCTTTTTGCCGTGAGGTGTATGCTTTGAAATCAACATTTCGCAGGGAAGGCATGCTTTGATTGCTTTTTGTGATTAGACTTGCCACAAGTCGACTGCGAAGCCCACGAGAGCGCCGACCACCCAAAACGAAAAACGGACTTTGAGAAAGTCTGTTTTGTGATTTACATATTATGTTTCACCAGTTCGCTTACTCGCCCTATCGCCCCCCCCCCCCCCCCACCCAATCAATCAATCAATCTTTTATTAAACAAATAAATTATTTTCAAATTTATAGGCACCCGCAGGTAGCATCATGCTAATCGAGGCCAAGCATGTCCAATACTCTCGACTAGATTCCAGTGGACCCATCGGAATCTAATCGTTTCCAATGGATCCGATGGACTCCATCGGAACGACTTTCGACCCCCTGATCCAATATGAGTGGAATTTTGCTAAGTCTCTCACGAATAGAAAATATACTTTTCCATCGGAATCTAATCGTTTCCAATGGATCCGATGGACTCTATCGGAACGACTTGCGACCCTCTCATCCAACGGGAGTAGAATTTTGCTAAGTCTCTCACGAATAGAAAATGTACTTTTCCATCGGAATCGTTTCCAATGGATCACTTCCCCATGGTAGGACTTTAAACCACTTGACTTCCGGTTTTCCGATGGAAAACACGGGGATACGACTGGATTCTAGTCAACAGTACCACTAGACTTCCGGTTTTCCGATGGAAAGCAAGGGGATACCACTGGATTCCAGTCGACAGTATTGGACAACCCTCATCGAGGGAGGCGGGTGCCCCCCACCCCCAATCACCCCCCTGTAAAGTCGCCTCGCAAGTGGAGCTATGTCGATGACCTACCTTGCGTATCAATGTTTGCGTGTATAAACATCTCCCTTGAATTCAATTAGAAAGACTTGAACTGCGTGCACACGGTTTTATTTCATTAATTATTTTTGATTTAAACTGAATCACAGTTAATTGGAAATTGATTAAATTGTTACTGTACTTTTATTAGGGAGCGAGGTACCTTGTCTGGGAGTAACGTAACTTGAATTGACATTGCAGGCGATAAAAACCCCATTTCGGGGCAACTTGACAGGGGGAAGGCGACAGGACTGGCATGGTATACAACTTAGAGGAATGGCTTTATGTTATTTTTTTATTATTTCAGCTCCAAGACTTGGCCGTGAGTCCAGGAATACGGGATCCAAGACTGAATACGGCAGAGTGTGTTATAGAGGGACACAAACCAGACATAACGGCCACAGGACGCAGTTCGTATATAAAACTAAAAGCAATTATGTGGTGTTCGTTTATATTTGTACTCCCAGCTGGTCCGTATTTAGCCTTTGTAATTTTGGATATGTTAAAGGATCGTTCTAAGCGGCTGGGTGATCATGACCCCTTGGTAAACGCTATAGTATGTTCATGCTACCTCCTGTTTTGCGCAGAGATTGTGATTTTAGTGTATGTAATTGTAGTTTCTGTATCTGGAAATGCCCCAACTGATATTTATTACATTCTCGGGTTCTTGGTTTTTGAAGGCGCAGTATTGGGTTGTTATAAAGTATTCAAATCTTCTGACCGTTGCTCAATGCCATGTAACATCCTTCTGAAAGTCATTATAGCAATCTCTGCAAACTTAACTTCCCACCATTTTTGCTGGCTTGTGATCGGCATTATGACAAATCCAACATGGGGTTTAGCTGTACTATTAATAGTCTGTTTCTTTGTCGCTGCCTTAACGTTTTTATTTCACAAGATTTTTGAGGTAGACAAATGTTGTCACTTTACGCATTTCATCATATGTGTAGTTAGCTTTTGTGGTGTTTGTTCGCTGGTTATGCTAGCGGTTTTAGCTGGGCAATCATTCTATGGAAGGGAGACTGCAGACGATATCATGAAAACTGTGCTGTTATATGTTATTGGTGGCTTAACAGGCTTGACTTCATGGATATCCAAGAAGCCAACTCATCATCAGGAAAATAGAGAGATACCAGAGGAGGAGAATCCAGTATAACTGCCAGTACAACAGATAAAAGGCAAAACAAACCTTGTTAACAAACTGTCGGAGAGAGGTCTGGAGTGAGTGGGCTTACATAGGTCGTGTTCTATTGGGATCAACCGTTTCAACCTAAACCGGTTTTGGTTGATTTCGTTGAGGCGTTCCAATAGAACACTTTTCAACCATTTTCGGATTTTGCGGTTTCAACCATTTCAACCAGGTTCAGAGCTGGTTGAAATGGTTGATCAACCAAACCAACCGAAAACGGTTTTTTCCCAATAGAACACGAAAAAATTCCAACCAAGCCAACCAACCGAAAATGGTAGATCCCAATAGAACACGGCCATAGAGTGGATGCTACCCTTGAGACAATCACTTCCGGTCAATAAGGTGTGGACAGCTAGACTAGATCATCGTATTACAGAACTATAGGTTTATCATAATCTTTGTAAATAGTTTTAGTATTTTAAGCACAAAAAGTAATGTAATTCAGTCTCTTGACTGCTGTTGTATGTAGGGGCGGATCCAGGAATTTTCTTAGGAGGGGGTGCACCTCTAAGGAATGACGTAACTGAAGGGTGACGTAAACCAGAATACTAGTTATATTAGAAAGATGCAGGTCATCTCAGGTGGGGGGGGGGGGGGGGGTGCGCACCCCCTGCACCCCTCCCCTAGATCCGCCCCTGGTATGTAGACGTTGATTTTCCTTTTTTTTATAATTATAGAACTACCGTTAGGTTCCAAAAGTAACGACCCCCCGAAAGTAGCGATTTTTATTTATTTTATTTTTCCACACAAGTATAATGACAAAGAAGAATACAATAGAATAATTTAAATAATTTTCAAAGCCGAAAAGTGGCTTGGAGACCGAAAGGAAACTACAAAACTTATACGTGTTTCGGCCTCCCCATAAGTTGACTTTACAAATAATTTTAGTTTGTAACATGTCGTTAAATAAGTAAAAAAGTAAGGTGGAAAATAAAAATAAATGCGATAAAACTTGACACAGTTGTTAGTAATTTCCGAAAGTTTTTTTGGGGAGATACCCTCGATAGGGTTAACCTCAGATATCTCCTTTTCATTGTATTAATGTTTATATGGATATCAATGAATAAAGTATTATTATAAAGTGGCGACTCCCGCTAAAGTAACAATCCTCCGATACTAACGACCCCAAATGGGTATTGAATCTCTGTAAGAAATAAAATAGGACAACTGTGAAAGGATCTAAGGAAGCGCCAGCCTCACTCCAAAGGACCACGATACAATTCGCCACTTTAGAAACGAGAAGGAAACTGGGCCGAGTGAACTTTCGCAACGACTTCTGGGATCGTTACAGGGAACGCTTCTTTTGTCTCTGTCTCCAGTAACAGTCCCAGAAGTCGTTGCGAAAGTTCACTCGGCCCAGTTTCCTTCTTGTTTCTAAAGTGACGAATTTAATAGCGCTCGAGAAAGGAGCCTTTACAGCTGTCTTATGCATTCTGTAAATAATATGTAGTGCAGTAAAGTCTGCAAAGGAAAGACAGATTACCCACACTCAGAGCGGCATGAGCTAAGGTTTGCCCTCCGTTTTTCTCGTGTCACGATTGTGCACTTCCGGTTCATAGCTTTGCCATATACACTTCAGGTTTCTTGACTTTCTGCTATTCTCACTTCCGGTTCTAAACAATGTTAGCAAAACAGCGTTACTGAAGTGTCACGACACCGTCTCGATCCTACAACCCTCGTCCCATTAAACATGAATAAATATGATAGACGGTTGTATCACCATGCAGAGGCGGGGTGGGGTGGGGTGGGGTGGGGTGGGGAGTTTAATGTTAATCTCACCATGCTTACAAAGTATACACTTGTTATCCATTACAACCTCCAAGGGGTTCAGTTCAATTGACATTTTCGACCTAAAGGCTTGCTAGGGGACGGACCATTATTTCTTTGAAGGGGTTTGCAGAGGCTATAAACACTGAAATAAATTGAATGCAAGCAAAAAATAAAGAGAAAAATTGTTTGCTGGAAGTATGGCAGTTGGACGGAGACACAAAATAAATTGTTTGCAGCAGGTGACAAATATAAAAAACATGTTTGCATGTGAAAATTTTCCAACCCCCCTTACCCCCCCCCCCCCCCCCCGTCAAAAATAATGGTCCCATTTTGGTTAAATAAACAGACGGTGGCACAAAGCTGTTTGTAATGAAAATGTTTCTCCTCAAGTCTCTATTACCAGTTGTCACAAAGTTCCGAAAGAAACGACCCTCGCACTTTCGGATTCAATCTCGTCCCCAGAGTCTTCTTGGTTTTCAATATAGCAGTGATCCGCTGTTCTCTCGGACCACCATCATATTAAAAACCGAGAAGAGCCTGGGGACGAGATGTTTCGGATTTTGCCACCTTTTTATCTCGTGAATGCGCGAAGCGTTGAACGAGATGTAGTATACGGGGACAGATATGCTAATTAGTCACCCCTTTCTTCCTTCCCTCCTTCGATGGCCTATAAGTAACAATGCGTGTAAGAAGTAGGCAATGCTCTATTGTTCCACGGCATTTCGCTTTCCCCACATAAGATCGTTTAGGTTTTTTTACTGAGAATGCATCAACGTATGGATAACATGTTTTTTAAATAAAATGTACTGGAACTTTATTTTAAAGTGATGTTTCTTTTGTGCTACAAGATTTCATCCAATCGCGAAACTCCAAAACAATGGCCAAGAAAGGCTTCTAATTTTATATGTTTCCCACATAGAATTTTGGTTGCATTAAAACTCAGAATAGTTTTCACTAAAAGGGAATCAATTAGTAAACTAGAGAGAAATAAATGTACTACCTGGTTAAGTTATGGTAGATTTTCACGTTTAGCCAATGAGGTGGACGGTTTCAACAATAACACAATTAAAACCTTTCTGCATTCCCTGCCGTTAGGTTGCCTACTTCTTACTAGGACCATGACATAAACTTTTTTGCAATTCCCTGGTGTATACGTCTTCTAGTTGTCTTGTTTCAGACAATGCATATTTATGTTACGCTAACATGTTTTCGTCGTTTCTGATTACAGTATGGTGACAATAGATTCTGGACTTTGAAGTTAAAAGATTATCAAAAGTTTAAAACTTAATTACAAAACATCAAGAACAACTAAAATTAACCTAACGTTGTTTCGTATTCACGAGATGGCTCTCAGAGCCTTTTGTTTAATACTAACCTGTGCACAGCCGCCCCCTTCTGAAGGGTCAACGTTCGATAACATCGCTGAGACCAGATTGGACACCTTATTGAGAATTATATAACGGATTAACTGGTTAGCTTTCAGTTGAGGTTGGGGTCAGCAGTTTATATAGTTAAATTTAGGACTAAGCAACCCGAGAAGCTAGGTGGTACAGTGGTACGTTAAGCTATGCAAGCCTCAGCCTAGCTCCAAGTGTCGACATTACGTTGTATAATTCTCAATAAGGCGTCCAACCTACTTCACCCTATGTTACCTAATGCCGACCCTTCTGAAGGGAAGGGGCGGCTGTGCACAGTGCACACTATCGCTACTTTCGAGGAGTCGCTACTTCCTTTAGGTAGCAAAGTAACGTATATGAGCCGATTCATCTTAATAACGTAACATAACATACTTTATTTAACGAGGATATACACTCAGCTTGAGAGCTAGTTTACAGGTATTCCACCTAATAACTAATTAAAACCTAACAACTAAACAACACTAATATCACAATACATCAGGTAAAACCACGGATTAAATACTAATTAAAACTACGCAGTCAAAATACTAATTTAAACTAATATTAATATACAAATTTACTAATCCCCGAAATTTAACAATCTAGTTAATATGAAAATGAGTTAGAGCACGTACAGAAAAGAAGCCTGGCTATTTTAGGCGTTGAAAACAGTGCACTCGAATATATAGTTAAGCGCCAGGCCGGACGCGGCCACAGAGCGCAAGTTAGGGAGTTGCTTTAAGGTTACAGTGTACCTTCGGGGGTGTCTCCAGTATAACAGCTCTAGCGTCTTAAGATTAAACTTAATATACCTAAACCCAGATATCAAATTAAAGCTTATAGAGCTGGCTATCTAAATATGGAAACCATTTGGTAATAAAATGAATTATCGAATTTTTTACGACGTCTAAATTCGAACGTCCGAATCAGCTTTAAAACGCTATAACTCAAAGCGATTATTGTATTTTGCTAATTTGATTTGTTCTCGGATTTCCGGACACGA
>JAJGOT010000845.1:62500-160000 GCA_022457155.1 Cladopsammia gracilis | reverse complement strand
TTTTAATCTGTGCATATGCGCAGAACCGTGAAACCATCCCTTTAATTACAGGAAAATAACGACTTTTATTTAAACGGTTTTCTCCGCTTAGTAAACACCGGAAAACATCAAAGTACCGAGCTGACGTGACATTCGGCCGTGTAACCGCGCGGAAAACAAAGCCTCGCTTTGGTTTCAAAATTGCTGAGATCCCGGATGTTGTGTGGCGTCATAAGCGCATGTTTTGCGATGTCATATGCGCCCGCGAATTTGCCCTGCCCAACGCTCGGACACACATGTACAGACGCCGCCCGCGAGACATTCCGCTAGCCATGACCATGAAAAATGTCGGGCATAGGTTCTATGAGTATGGGGCTCCGCAGCGGGCCCTCGGCCCGCGAGAGCTCCGCTAAAAATTTGTCACTTGAAAAAGGCAATGTAAAAAGTAAAAAGTTAATTTATGAATCTTTAATAATTTTTTCAAAGTTTTCTTTTTATAGCATCAGCACCCGCATTTAAGCAATCTTTCAATGTAAGTAAGCGACGAGTCAGCGGACAGTGAGATTGTTGAATCTATGTGAAATATTTACCTCTGGCTCTTAAAAAAAATAAACATTGGCTGTGTTTTCACGAGGCGGTTTTTCTCGCTTAACATTCCTGTAGGTAATTTGTTTACTGACCGCGTTAAGGAGCTTAAAAAATTTATGCGTTTTCACGGACAGAACTTTATTCATTTTTCTTATACCATGCGCGATATATTTTCTTTTGTTAAAACAACAGAAAATTAGAACACAAAAGAACGACAATACAATGCCCTTCTTTGTTGTTTAATTGCCGACAAGCTTAAGCGACCTGGTTTGGTGGCTTAAATTTAATGAGAATTCTATTGTAGTTCGCCGACTCGCTTAACTTTAAGCGAGTTGGACAAGCAACTGTTTCCACGAGATTTCCGACTGTCACTCGCTCAGCGACTTGAAAAATCGCACATGAAAACACGGCCATTGATCTCTAAGTGCTGAAGCGCTTATTCCGGTTTTTGAACCAATCACAGGTCGATATCAAGTGTCAGTGGATTGCGATTCAATAGTGGATGCATTACAAATAAGATGCTTAGAGTTCTCTCTGGGTCCAAATTAACTGTCTGTTATAACTGAATTGACTGAATTATGTTGCAAGATAGAAGAGATATCAAAATGATGTTTTCCACGCAAACAATTATATAAAAATTCAAATAAGTAACATACACAGCGCCTCTTACAAACTATGAGCGATACTTACTGCTCAATTCGACTGTGAGATCTCTCATCTGGCGAACAGGAATATTCCGAATATCAAGGCCTTCAGGCAATAGAGGACCTAGAAGAAATGGCCGTGGTCAAAATGGTGTAAAAAAGGGCATACTGTAATTAATTTAACTTAATTTTCTTTTAACAAATTAAGGTGACCCGCGGCTATTTAATGGCGCGGAGGCTCCCTTTTATAAATCGAATTTTCGGCATGTAACGTTTAACCGATTTTTGTAAGATGTTTATAGTGCGTGGACTACAATCGTGCAAATGGCCTATTGTATTAACGATGGTGATTCCCAAGTGGCAAACAATCCCAGAATCTTGGCCCTGTGCGGCAACTTTGAATGGTTTACGAGACACGAGGGGTTTTCAAAGCATTTAGAAAATGGAAGAGGTGAAGTTGCAAACTTGACGACCCAAATTCGCCGAGTTTCGTCGACACTATACACATGTAACTAGTTAAGGCCGTTTGTACATATACTGAATGTTATCATACTTAAAAATACCAGAAAACAAATCGGTATTTTTTTCACGAGTCGAACAAACTTGAATTTCTTGAAATTCATAAATTACGTACTATAAACATCTTGTTCTTTCTTTGCTTATAGTTTTTGCTTGGAGCTTCCGATCTCTTCCGGTTATTCAGCAAAGGTTTCGGTTGCATCAAGCTTCCAAGTAATAGGGTCCTATTGTAGCCTTATTTTAGCGTTCTTGCAACAGCTGAGGCAAATACGCAAGCATAACATTTGGAAGCTTAAATTCAGCATTCGACTGTGCATTAATTTCTGTCCAGCCGATTTTGTGGAAAATTGCTCACAGTAAAGCTTGAAGTCTTGGAATTTATTGAGCTTAATTAGAAAAACATCTGTCGTCGTTTTATGAAAATATTCGCGTTTTCTTAAAAAGCGGGGTTTTCTAAAAACGCTAAAAATTTTTAATCGCTTATCTTATATGTACTAAATTTAAAGTCCTGTATAATTTGAAGACTCCTTTATCGCCCTACCAAAACTTACAAAAATCGGTTAACGTTTACATGCCGAAAATTCGATTTATAAAAGGGAGCCTTCGCGCCATTAAATAGCCGCGGGCCACCTTAACAACATAACACCATAATTCAATCACGACCATCATATCCTTCTTCTCATGTGGGAAAAAGGAAAAAAAATGGGCTCTCTACAACATTACAAAGAGACGTCGACTTAAGATGACAACATAACAACAACAATATATACATCACCACCGTCTCTTCCTCACCCGTGTGCTAACAACTTCAGGAACCATAACTCAAGATAGATAGAATAAAACGTCAACGGCAACGGCAACAGTCTCACCTGCAGTTCCAGCTGGTGTAATTTCTCTCAGGTGTTTGATAACGTCAAGCCTGTTTAATTGTTTTGCCTTCGTTGCTAGGCAACGGATCAATCTTTTGGTTTCGGGATCTGGCCGCTCCAAGGAAGCCTGATCGAGCTGAAGTTGAAGTACAACTTCTTTGGAATCACATGACTGCGACGACAGAGACTTTAGGGCCTTACTAGCAAGTGCTAGCAATGTTTCATCATATCCTGCAAAAATAAACACTTGTTTTACAACACAATTATCCTGAGAAATACCCAACATTTCGCGACACAATTTGCTTTTTGTTGCACCTGCTCAACTTACACGAACTAAGGGCTTTGTGTTTATAGCATCTAACCAAACCATAATCTTACCTGCCTCAGGAGCTGGAAGGCTTTCATCACGTTCGTCAGTTGTAAGCTGTTATAAACAATGACGAATAGGATTAATGATATATCAAAATGTTCTTTAAGCTATCTCGCGCTTTAGGTTTGTACGGATGGAGTGCGGAAGATGTGAGCTGAATAATAAACATCATTAAATATAAAAAATCGTTAACGACAAAATTTGGTTTTACGAAGCATCTTCTAGGTCCCAAAATTTATCTGATAAATTCACATGCAAACTATCAATTCTGTTCCATTATTTTGCAATAATTAACGACGTGCGCAGTGTGTGTATCTTACGTCACGAAATAAATTGGTTTCTTGGAGATATTTCACATTTTTTGAATAGAGTTTAAGCAGCCGTTCTTATACTCAGGAAAATTATGGATGTAGTTTAACTTTTTGAGGTTCCGATTTACTCTTGGAGTATTGAAACGATTCAGTGAAGTAAATTATATTACGTAGTCACAGTTATCAAAACCCCCACTCCATAGATTATGCCAGCCTTTTAAGCCTTTCCATTGTGTCTGACAACTACAATGTTACTTGTTTTTCATTCATACTTCATGGTTTCCTATGGCCAAAATAAAACTCCCAAAAATGTTCCCGTTGTTTTAGTTGCTTTACATGAGTTAGAAATCATGAAGAATGCACGATAGCCGCACGCATTTGAGACAAAAAACACCGACCTTACATCGTAAGTATGTTTGAAGTACACGATGGAAAATGTACTCCAATCACAAGCAAATCTCCCCTTGTACAAGCTTGGAGATTGGTGCATTAGGATTTGACTTGAGTCCATTTTTTATGGTAGAAAATTTAACAGATACTTTATCACAGTAAGCCTTGTACTTCCAAGAACGAACAATTAAATAGTGCATGGTTATATGTTATTGTAGTCTATTAACACTCTACCTGTTCATCTGAAGTTTGACTAATCCAAGGTGCAAACCGCTTGACGTCAACTTTGTCAATCTTGGCAGTAGCACACCTGCGGCATCTGACGAACTGCTTGGTACTGCGCAAGTCAGACTCAGACCAGAAGTGCAGACACTCCTCTTGCTCACAACCCTGCTTGTGATGAGTACAACAAAATTTGACTGCATGTCCTTGGCAACAGATCGAACAGATGAATCCTTCTTCATATTTCATATTCTTCAACCAGCAAAACTCGTTACGCATGCACTCAAGCATCAGTCCCAGCTTCCTACGCACAGCACGAGCACAGGCTATTTGGAATGCATCATAGTTGACATCTGCAGACATTTTCAGCTTGGACGATAAACTTTCTGTCAGGTCATCAGTGAGATTTCCTCTGTGAACAACAACCTCAATGGACGAGGAATGGCATAGAAGGATCACAGAGCAATCCTCGTCTTCAGAGGTGTAAAATCGGGCAAAATTGAGATACAAATGAGGATTCTCTGGGCTCCAAAATTCATCTTGTCCCCATTGAAAGAACTGCAAAACGAGGCGGGGAAACACGCCTGGAGGAACTTGTCCAGATTCAAACCTGAGGAAAAGAGAAGGAATTTGTGCAGAGGAAACCAACTCGATGATATCTTGCGGTGGATGCCACATCAACATGGATGGTACCAGGTACTGCCTGCCACATGAAGCATCTGATGAAGGCCAAGGACACAGCAAGCTGAATTTCTCCATAATTTCAATAAGACTCGCGGACGTCTCTTGGTGGTTTAATAAAGGACCCCACATATGTTCTAACAGGTTTTCATCCAGGATGCCTGTTGTCTCAAGCCTCTGCCACAATTCTTTAAATTCTCTTTCTTTTTGGTCATATCGCTTAACAGTTATTACCTTCTTAAACACATCTACTAGCCACTGAGGGTCCAAGACAACCAAATTGTTTAACACTGGGGTGTCATCAAAATGAATCAAAATTCTCTGGTCATGGAGAAAGTTCAGCAATGTCCGAAATTCTTGATCATCATCAATTTCGCACACTTCAGATGCAATTTGTTTCGCTATTTCAAGAGAAATCCATTTATACCCCTCTTTCACTGTCATTTGAAGAGTCTTCTCGTATTTCAACCACTTGATCGGGATGGCTTCTTTCATCTGAGGAAGCTCCTTAGCAACAGCAAGTACTTTTTCCCGCAACCGGTTTACTTCTGAACACTCAGATTCAACGCCGGACTTTGTGTTATCAACGACAAACACATCTTCATACAAGTGATTCCTGTAGAGTTTGGTCTGTAGAGCATCAAATACCTCATTGGCGAGTGCAAACGGATCTGCTCCGTCATAGGGTTTATCAGCGTGAGTGCAAACTAAGAACACAGGGGGAATATTCACTCCCACAAGATCTAACCATATATACGAGTTTTCATCTGAATTACCTAGAGAAGCAACGGATGTCATCCAAAAATTAAGGTAGTCCAGATTGGCTTTCGTGCCATGGCTGTCTAAAATCTTCTTGTACATTCCCTGCTTCACAACGGGTTTAGCTCTTTCATGTAAGTCTCGGCTGAGGTCATAAACTAAAAGGTACATTGCTCTTGCTGTGATGAAAAGTGGATGAGTTGCATAGTAGACTGTTTGTCCACCAAAATCCCACAAAATTGAATATATATCTTCTTGATCTTTCACTTTCTCGACTTTTTGTAGCAACGTTTTAATCAAAGTTGCTACCCCCTCTGGTATTTTGGGTAAGGTAAGAGGAGGGTGTTCTTCCCCCCTCAGAGTTGGAACAGAGGAGGTATCAGGCAAGAGTTTCCTGTCATGGACCCCTGGATCTTTTGATGTCTGAATGGATTCTTTGGCATCTCTCGATGTGTCACTAGATGGTGAGGACAACTGAGCTGAGTTACTTAAGATAGACACATCTGAAGATGCAGACTTCATAATCTTCATACTTCCCATTTTAAGAACATTCTCTTCCTCCTCTCTTAAATGTTCCGCAACCAAACGAGCCGCGTGGTGTTCAAAGGAAATGGCCTTTACAGCATCTGTCGCTTGAGTGTCCTCTGCGTTCACCCCTGCCTTCCAAATCTGAGTCGAGACTTTAAAATATGAGGGATCAACATCTATCCCCACAGTGCTGTCTTCATCTGGATTGAAGGGTTTTCCTATTAGCGAGTTCTTGAGGCTGGTCTTTCCAGAGTGGTCTTGTCCAATCAACATGACAGGTACCCTCTTGACACAAGCCTTTCCTTTAGAGAGGGCCTTGTTGTAAGCTTCCAAGGCCAAGCGTCCACGTAAATTAATCTCTAAAGGAACTTCTGTGTGTGAGAAAGAGACATTAAACGTTAAAAAAGTTTAAGCAAGGAAATAATTCTTTTAGCATGAAAATAGTTACTACATTTCTGACAAATGGGGAAAAAAATTCTCCCGCGAAATCCAGAACAATGCCTGGAGGTGCGATATACTATCCCAAATTTGAATAGCCAATCAGAGTGCGCAAAAAACACTATCCACTGGTTTGGTGTATACTAAAGCTGCTTGTTGCATACTTGAAATGCCTGGTCACGAGTGAGGAATATATCAATCTGTCTGGAACTTGATATCCACTTAGGGTGCGTTCCTTTGGGATGATCCGGATCCGGATCACTGATCCAAGATCACTTGGATCATGAGGCATCAAAGGAACCGACAAATCCACTCTGGACAAGGATTCATCGGTTCCTTTGATGCAGCATGCTCCGAGTGATCTTGGATCACTATAACAGTGATCTTGGATAAGTGATCCGGATCCGGATCCAGATCATCCCAAAGGAACGCACCCTTAGTTCACTACAGTACCTGATCAAGGAAAAGGTATCCTAACTTTGCTGTATGTAGGACTAATTCATTTGCTTTCCAGTAGAATTTTACGACTCAATAAATTTAAAGACATCGTGGGTATATTTGTATGTGTAAGTGCGGTTTTCACTTGAGTGTCGTAAAGCCAAAACTAAAGTAATTACCCTGGTCAATCACAGCAGAAGCATACAATAAAATGAACCAATCACAACACGAAGCAAATGCGTGTAACTGGCACCAAGCGCGGGAAAACGCGCGCGAGAAAGTTACAATTGGTTTTGATTTTACTTCTGCTAGGTTGGGAAAATGGCGCGGGTTTTTTTTTAAGCTTATCACAATGCGTATATTAATGCAAACCAAACCAATCGCGAAATTACTTTCGACTGAAACTCACAATGAAAATGCTACACAACAGAAAGGTTTGCAATTAACAACTAGTTTAATACGTCGAAAAAAAAGCTATCGAATAGTTCTTTACGACAAATCGAATCCACTTTAAGGTGTTTCGATACAGTTTTCTGGAGGTGAGACCTACATTATCCAATCGCCTTTTAAGCGGTCTTCTCCAAGACAGATCAACGTGAAATTCACACCACTAACTGGTATATTGAATTGACGTTTAGCAAGATATATTTTCTTGTAAAATCAAATTATCAATCCAGACTGATGAATCTTAATTGTACCTTCCCTTTTTTTTATTATATTATTGTAATTTCATTTTGTTATGTTGTAATGATTTTGCAATACTGTAAGGATTTATAGTCATGCAAATAAAGCTACTTGTTGTTAAAATCGATATTACAATGACGACGATAAACAAAAAACTTCGAAATCAGTAAAAGTGAAATTTTGCATGTTTAAGATTTCGCATTGAAAATCCCACATAGACATCTTAAAATATGGTATATGGCATATAAATTTTGCAAAAATAAAAAAATTCTGTATGTTTGATTTTAAATAAATCACAATAACATTCCAAACCTTACTATTTGTATACTGGTATTAAATTGGTCGAGAGATAAACATTGGTGTTGTGAAATTACTTCAAGATAGTGTCAAAAAGTAACTTGATGTTATGTTTGCACACCATACAATTTTTATTTACTTTCTTTTTTTTTTTATTCTTGGTGAGTTAACTGGGTTATTTTTTTAGAAACCCAGTTAAAATTTCAAAATAAAAAAAAACTCGGTGTAAAGATGTATGTAATGAAATAACCGAGTATATTTTTCTGAGCGGCCACACTGCAGAAGGTTGAACTTCGAAACTGAGAGATCATGTTATCATTTGCTATATTCTTTATTCTGTTTTGTGACATTGTTAAGTTTCTATTCATCTGATGGGAACGAGGAACGAAATGGCCGTATTTATAATAGAGACGACCTTAGCGAGTAGACGACCTTAGCGCACCAAAGCGGCTAAGGTCGTCTGGTATAAATTCGAGAAAAAGGGAAGACGGCTTAGCCATCTGAAATTAAGGGCGTCTGATCGACGACCTTAACGCGTAAGGTCGTCCCGAATTTACACTAGACGACCTTAACTAAAAGTATTAAGGTCGTCTGGACGACTTAGCTGTCTTCTAGTATAAATACGGCCAATAGGCCTGCAAAAGTATCCCCCGGTCAGCAACCACGACGGCGAAGGCAGCGAGAGCGGCACAAAACAATAGAATTAATGAGCGAAAACAATGCCTCTGCACGTGCATTTTACATTTCGGTATTCCCTGCATAAAAACATCGTTAAATGGTCAGATTATAGGTTTTGTGGAGAACGTAAACACATGACCGTTTTCTTCGTTCTCTATTTGAAATTGAAAGTCGTCCCTACGAATACAACAGGGACCATAAAATTACCGCATAAGCGAAGATAATTGACAGATCGGGAAAAAACCTAACTCGGTTAAAAAATCTATTGTTCTTTAATTAATTTCCATGGGAACCGCTAACACGGTTTAATTCGTTGAAAGCCAAAAATACGCGGCCGCATCAGGAGTTTTTTAAACTTGTTAATTTTAATTAATTAATTAATTAATTAATTGGAAATAACCCGGTGAACTACTCTAGTGCGGCCGCAGCCAATGCCATATACCATATTTTAAACTATACCGTTACCTGTCCCAAGCCCAGGATGTGAAAGGAGGAGGGTTGTTCGCAGGGCCAGCACCCCGGCCACGTAAAAAGGACCTTGCTATAGAAACCTTTAACAAAGAATTAGATGCTGGTAGGAGGATAAAAGCAATCCAGGAAACTGGACCTGTGACGGATGGCAGCCAAACCCATCTGGGCGCTGACATCCCGAAAGTGGACATCCTCAGACCAAAACTAACCCGTAGAGTGGGCGGCTGGAACCTGCGGACACTCTACCAGACAGGGAAACTCGCTCAAGTTGTGAGGGAAACGGAAAGCTACAAAATCGAGCTACTTGCAGTGAGTGAAACCAGATGGATTGGAACTGGATCAAGGCAACTAACATCTGGACACCATATACTCTACTCAGGAAGACCAGACGATCATTACAGTAGAGGAGTTGCCATAATCACCACGACAGAGGTTCATAGAAGTCCGATCGAGTGGAAGCCGATCAATGAGAGGCTCATCAAGGCAAGATACAACTAAGCCTTAGCCAAGCTCACCGTGATTGGCTGCCATGTGCCAACAGAGGACCCCGCGGAGGACGAGAAAAGATGCCTTCTACGACTTCAAGAAGCAGTCTATGAGATACCATCCCACGATGTCCTCCTCATCATGGCTGACTTGAACGCCAAAGTAGGAGCCGACAATCAGGGAAAAGAGAATACAATAGAAAATCAGGGATTCGAAGACATCAATGACAATGGCGAGAGGTTAACAATACATCCACCAGGAGAACAGACTAGTTATAGGAGGAACAATCTTCAAATGTAAGGACATCCACAAGCTGATATGGACCTCCCCAGATGGTCACACCGAGAACCAAATTGACCACATCATCATCAACAACAGGTGGAGGAGCAGTCTACAAGATGTAGTGGCAAGACGAGGAGCAGATGTAGGTAGTGACAACACACTCGTCATGGCAAAAGTTAAGCTGAAGTTGCGAAGGGTAAAGAGGAAAGACCAAAGACAGACTGTGTTTGATGTAGGGAAGCTGAAAGACCCCAACACAAGAAAGTCCTTCCAGATTGAGATCAGGAACAGATTTACCTTACTACAAGCAGAGTTGGGCTTGCATCACTTTAAAGAAGCCATGTTGAAGCCTGGAAAGAAAATCCTTGGTGCGAAGCGGAGAAAGAAAGAAGAGTGGATATCTCAGGATACTTGGAAGAAGATTGATGAACGAAAGGAGAAGAAGACGAAGTTGCTTGCTGCCACGTCTGAAAGAATAGAAACGTAGCTGAAAACATCATATGCAACACTGGACAAGGAAGTTAAGAAAAGTGCACGAGCAGACAAGCACGCATACATAGAGTGGATGGCAGAAGAAGCAGAGGCAGCAGCTTCAAAGCAGGACTTTGGAACTCTCTATAAGATCACCAAGACACTGGCTAAAGGGTTCCAATGAACAGACATACACTGTACCAGTGAAAGATCAGCAAGAAAACACAATCTCTAAAGACGAGCTAGAACAACAACCCAAGATGCTGGAAAGAACACTTTGAGAAGGAAACAGAAGAGACAAGAGCCACCATCAAACCAGCACCAACTGCCCTAGACATCAGCACAGATCCATCAAGTGTAGGTGAAGGGGAAAGCACCAGGAATAGCAACAATTGGAGATGAATATATTTATTTTATTTATTTTTTATTTATTTACTTACTCCATTTTTATTATTACATACATTTTTTAGGCTAACAAGATAAGAAAAAATAATGGAGAAGGGCAAGATATGGGTAAACTACTTATTTGCCCTATAACTAAATTACCCCTTTTTTAAGAAAAAGAGAAAACACTCTACAAAGAAATGAATAGAAACATAGAAATAATATAGCTGTTACAAGATTCATGAGACAGTGGTTAATAATGAGCAAAATAGTATTGGTAAAGTGCTCTTTAAATTGTTTTTTAGTTTGCTTTTTGCGTATAAATGTAGGAATATCATTCCAGTAATAGCATCCAATTATGCTACTGTCGGTAACCTGCAAAGTCCTGCGCCGAGTTATCCTCAACCGCCTAACAGTTCCTGTAGATCACCTACTTCGCAAGGAACAAGCTAGATTCAGGAAGGGGAGATCAGGTGCCGAGCAGATCTTTACACTACATCAAATCATGGAGCAAAAATTAAGCAACGAATGAAACACAACAGTGTATGCAAATTTCATCGACTTTGCAAAGGCATTTGACACCACCAATCGACATGCACTATAGACAATCCTCGAACACTATGAAATCCCAGAGGAGCTAATATCAATCATCAAGATGCTGTACACCAACTTTAGTGCCAAAGTCATCTGTGGAACCAGTCTAACGGAAGAGTTCTCCATACTCACAGGAGTAAACAAGGATGCTTGCTTTTCCCTCCTCTTTTCTCCATCTGCATGACATGGATAATGAAGGAAACAACGAGTAGTACAAGGAGAGGACCTTCAATGACACACTAAAGGATCTTGACTTTGTGGACGACATAACCCTACTTGCACAACGCCATCAGGATATACAGGGAAAGATCCAAGAGCTAGCAACAACAGGCAAACAGATCGGCTTAAACATCAACGACGACAAGACAAAACTCATAAAGATCAACGCACGATCAGACCACCCTGTCACCATTGATAAACATCGAGGTATACAGAAATTCATGTATCTGGGAAGCAAGATCACTACTGAGGAAGATTCGGAGGTGGACGTTTGCAATCGGATATTCAAGGCCAGAGGAGCTTTTGAGGCACCGAAGAACGTATGAAGTCAACCAAGATCAGCACTAACACCAAACTAAGGATCTTCAAAAGCAATATCCTTGGAGTTTTTTGTACGGAGCTGAATCCTGGAAAGTGACGCAGTCCATGCATCAGCCGCAAACTGGACGTGTTCCAAACCAGATGCCTCAGGAGAATACTACGCATCTTCTGGCCAAGGACCATCAGCAATGAGGAACTCTACCAGGGAACAAACACCACTCCACTTTCCAATAAGATTAAGCGAAGGCGGTGACATTGGATTGCGCATATCAATAGAATGGATCCATATTCCATCCGAAGTGCCGCCATGTGATGGACTCCAGCAGGGAAAAGAAGAAGAGGTCGACCAAAAGGGACCTGGCGCAGGTCAGTGGAAAAGGAGATGAAAGAGCACGGATGGACATAGGGACAGGTTCAGAGATGGTCGAAGGACAGATAACATTGGTATTCTTTGATGATGGCCTTATGTGTTTAATCACGAAGAGGATTAAGTAAGTAAAGTATACCATATTTAAAGATGTTTATGTGGGATTTTCAATGCGAAATCTTAAACGCGCAAAATTTCACTTTTACTGATTTCGAAGTTTCTTATTTATCGTTGTCATAGTAATATCGATTTTACCAGAAAATATATCTTGCCAAACTTCAATTCAAAACCAGTTAGTGGTGAAAATTTCACGTTTTGATCTGAATCGGAGAAGACCGCTTCAAAGCCGATTGAAAAATGTAGGTATCACCTCCAGAAAACTGTTTCGAAACACCTTTAAGGCGCCCTCACACGACAATCTAAAGTTTGCAGCAATCTATTGTTGGAATATACATGTTGATATGTGTAGGTGTCCCAAAAACAGTTACAAAACATCATGGCAAACTGTTTCTCCCTAATTTCGTGATGTGCACACACACCAACTTGTTACTTCAATAGATAAGATAGAGAAAATTTGCCATCAAAATGACACCCCATTCCCGACAATAGATACCCATGCCTGAAAGGGCTTGACAAAATTGATTATTATAAATTTTGCTCACCATTTCTATTCTCCGATTGGCTGAGAGCACATAGATAATTCACGTAGCCATCGAATGATGACATCATATCTACAAACAGTAGGATTTATGCATGTAGATGTGACGTCATATCTACAGCAATCAGATATTTACACGGAGAGGTGACTTCATGCAAACTTGCCACACGCCGCCCGCTTAATTAGAAAGAAATTACAAGATTTCACAATATGCGAAGGGAAAAGCTAAAAAAGGCCGCAAAGTTAAGCTTGAAATAACCAATTAGTGTTTTAAATGTCTAACAAAACAATTATTGGATTTGGTTTTCGCATGATACCGAGAATTATCAAAGCCTCTGTTTGTGTCATCCGCCTCAGTCACAAACCCCGGCCTTGATAATTCTCGCTTTCATGTTCAACCACCTTCATTAGTTGTTAATTATTGGTCAAAGGGTACCTGCTTGTTGCTCAGTCCAGGGAGAAACCTGGCCGGCAGATGAAATCATCCCTCCTTTTGTTTGTGACGAGCATTGACCACCTGAAGACTCATCTGTTGAATTATAACATGGAAGGAACTTAGTTACAGATGAAACCGTCAACAGAATATATTACTGAATTTTAACATTCAGTCAGTATGGTATCTGGATTATGTGTGGCAGAAACCTTTATTGGTGTGGATCGCAGCTAGGAAAAATTCAAAAAGTACTTTTATTAATTGACAAAACTGTATTAACTGAACTGATATTAACTGACATTGTTGTAAATTTCTTACCACATGTACACATTCTATCATGAAATATGTTTCTTGTTCTTTTTTAATTCGATCCTAAATTTTTTTGCATTGTTTCTTAAGTACTACTTATACCAACCTGTTGAAAATAAGTGAAAAATCATATGAAAAACCATGCGGGTCATATGAACAACAACATATCTCAACTGCTTGGCCCAGGGTTTTGTTTTCCCATCAGTCCAACCAAATTGGGAAAGATAAGAACTTCGAGGAGACATTCTGAAATTAATAACTAATTTATTTTTTTTTTGTCAGTTGCAATTCGTTTTATCTCGTTTGCACGCTGTTCCTGTCATCATTTTCAGTGTTACTTTAAAAGCCCAAAAGACATATTTATATGAGTGAAAACCCAAAAATCATGGACCACCTTAGTTTAAAATTATTCTAATAGTGCCCTATGAGTAAAAATAAGTGTCTTGGGCTGCAGATGGACAGGATGGAAATGGTCCAGTTTTGTTTCAAATTACTCTGTAAGTGCTCTAAGAGTAAAAATAAGTGTCTTGGGCTGCAAATGGACAGGATGGAAATGGTCCAGTTTTGTTTCAAATTCCTCTGTAAGTACTCTAAGAGTAAAAATAAGTGTCTTGGACTGCAGATGGACAGGATGGAAATGGATTGCATCTTGAAAAAATTGGGCTAATTTTTTCAAGTTTAACGCTTAAAAAAACTGATGATTGGTTGTCTTTTCGAAAATTTACTTAATATAATAATTATTCCTCTTGTTAGGAGTTTTCACTTAAGTCATCAAAATTCAGTGTGTTTATAGAATTGTAGAGAATTTAAAATTACACATCTGGGCCAAATTTTGAACCGCAAGAGCATTTCGTTAAAGAGTTATAGGCGAACGAGTATTAGACATTTATTTTTAATAAGAAATGTATGGAGCGGCTTGGTGCCCCACTCAGGGGCACCAACATGGCGGCCAAAAAATTCAGTCTTAATTACACCAAAAATCAAATAAAAAATATTGTATTCGCTATAAGTTACATTAAATTGGCTTATAAGCATCTATAATGCAAACATAACTTTCAACCGGTTCAATTTTATTTACTTTCACGGCTTATCTGAAATAGCGTGACGAATTGCGTGACACATTTAAAACCTTTATAAATCAGAAGCAAAACATCGTTAAAACCTGAAATTTGTTGTGAAAGATTATAACACTGGTATCCATATACCATGTTAGAAACAGCTTTGTAGGACGTATACTTCAATTTTTTAATTTTTATGACGTCATGTGCACACTCCCAATTATTTCATGTATGACAAAGGTACTTTTGACCCAAAACCACGAAAATCACCATAACGTTGCTCCTTTAAGATCACATTTTTAAAATGTCATACCATGAATCATGCTGACCATACTGTCGAGAAGATCTTTTATTTGCTTGGCCCAGTTGTATTTCTTCGCATAGGAATCTCGCACAGTTTCCGCTTCGTCAAGTCGCTTCTTCCTGTCCTTGTTCCAGATTTTCTTGATGGCTGCAGCCCATGCTTTGGGGTCCTCTGAATCAATCACAAACGAAGAACCAAGTGGCACATTGCTTAGTACTTCTCCAAAACCCGAATACTGACTGACAAGCACAGGGAGACCAGCTGACAGGTACTCAAGTCCTATCAGACCAAAACCCTCTGTCCTCGGAGGGATGAGTACGAGGTCTACTTCTTGAAACAAGCGTTTCAATCTCTCCCGGCTTTGTATGAAGCCTTTGACGCTTAAGCGACTAGCAGGGACACCACATCTGGTTAACTGTTCCGCTATCTCCTCGTGTTTTTCATCTGGTGCCCCAACATAGACAAGATGGGTGTCTGGTAATGCAGCAACAGCTTTTGCAATGATGTCAAATCCCTTAAAAAAGAAATCTGCCGCATCTCCACGACAAAAGACCAAGACGCCGCAATGTTTTCTATCATCAGCGACTTGTTTTATGTCCATAAATTCTTCAAATACTCCAGGGGTGAAGTCAAGAACATTAACATCTTTACCACTCCCGCGAAAGTGCGTGCGAAAGGCCTCGCTTAACTTGGGGCCAAGTCCTATAACAAGATCTGCCATTTCACACAGTTCTACTTCAGTCTTGCGCTTTTTTTCGCCCTTTGAAATTGGGTCTGTATGCACCACTTGAACCCACTTGCATTTTTTAAACTCTTTTATGATTTGTGGTTGTCGACTGAGTTTCACTCCATGACCAACGATTATGTCGATTTGCAGATGTTCTGGTGGAAAGCTAAGCCACTCAAGTTCTTCATAGCCAGGCCGCCGCGTTGCCTCAACAATCTGTATGTTGTGTTTGAAGGCAACTTGTTTATCTTTTTCACTGCATTGCGGTAAAAAGAAAGTAATTTCCACTTCAGGGAATTTGGCCAACTGAATAGCTAACTCTCTGTTTATAGTAGAAAGTCCTCCTTTGCTAGATCCCCATTCAGAAGCCAAAATGGTGACTTTAACTTTGTTAGATCCATCCACTCGGTCGTGTGTGTGAGTGTCACGTGAAGTAGATGCCATAGTCATGCATGGTCAGATTGGTTTAAAACACCTAAAAAATATGGATTAAAAACATGGATCATGAATTTGAAGGTGTCTGTTGGATTGATAGCCTGGCTCCAAAGACCTTATTGTTGCTAGCTTGTTAGGGTTGTTGGTTGTCATTTTGGCTTCAGACAAGTTGCTGCTTTCAGTTTTACATATAAATACAGCATATAAATACTTCTTATTCTTGCCAGCCATAACATCCTTTCCCGATATGTTGGTCTAATTGCTGTGTAAGCCTAACGTGCATTTTCGTACTTGTAGTTTAAAAACTTGAGGCCTAATTCGTTGCGATTGGTTAGAAATAAGAGGGTTTTTTGTAGAGTTCCTGCAAGGTTAAAAATCGAGTTAATAAGGGATAGGAAACTATTTGGCTCGAGGTCATGGCGTACGGTTTAATTTTATCGCGGATTTTTCACAATGTCTGTGTTTTAAATAACAGTCCTCGCTGTTTTAAATTGTACAATGCAAAGAAAGTTTTCCTATCGAAAAGATTACAAAACCAAATGCGTTTGAATCGGTTCGAATCCTGGCGGGGGCGTCCAATATATTTTTCTTTTTCCTTTCTCTTCTTTTTTCCCCGAACGGTTTTTTTTTTGCGTTTGATATCGTTCAATTTAAAAAATATCGAACCGTGTTCACCGCACGACGTCGGTTTAGTGGCGCAATTATCTTGACCTATCATGACATCATAACTTATTTAAAGCTAACGCAACGATGTCCTGGAGTGCAGTTTCATTCGCGTTCGAAATATCTTGTTATTCTGTACAAAATAAGAGATCTTTTGGTCTTTTTACAACGAAAAAAAGCTTTTATCTACATTGCGAGCAAGTTCAAGCCCAAGTTCAGCCCAAGTTCAAGCTGTGAGTCATTGGAGATGATATTGCGAAATAGCGTTCATGGCGAAAATATAATATTTGTATGAGGATATTTACGATATGCTTTAGAAAACACAAATACTGTAAAATTCTTAATAAAAATACCTTAACTTACTTCCATGGTGTATTACTTTCTGTCTGTGCCCTTACTTTGCTGATTTGGGGCGATTTTAGCGAATTTTAGCTCTCTAGGTTTTCCACTCTAGAGTGAAAATATTTAATTCAGAGTCTTTCTTATTCACGAGTTTGCGCATATGAGTCTTTCAATTTCGATATATTAAAATTCAACTTGAAACAAAAGACATCACTACGAAGCTTTTGGGAATGATAGTAGGGATTTGTATGGTTTATTCCCCTAAGCCTCGTAGTCATGTCTTTTGTTTGAAGTTGAATTTTAATATATCGAAATTGGGCTGTACAATGCAAAGAAAGAGTATTAAATGTGAGTTACGAAATAAAAACAAATAAATGTAAGCCATTGAATCACAAAATAATTCAGTAATTTTACTGTGTCTGTGGTGCCCGAATAGTCACCCAGTATTCCTCGAATAATACTATATTTTTAACGACTGGGGGGGGGGGGGGGGGGGGGCCCAGCCTCTCCCCTCGTACGCCTATGCGTGCAGGCCTGTTACCCCCATTTTACACTTGATTTCACAATCAACCTTACGCAAGCAAGAGGGTTTATCGATAGATTTTTTTACAATAACTGAAGTTATTCTCGCATGCTGATTGGTCAATTTTTATCATCAATAAGAGTACAGACACATAAAATATTAATTTATGCAAGAAGTTATCCTGTCAATTTTTTAGCCAATGAAATTTCTTTATTGTTATCAGTTAGCCAATGAAAAAGCGAGAAAACTTATTGACAATGATTGCGTCAACTTGAATAAAACTCAGCAATTTGTCATGTTTACCTTGCGTTCACTCTTCATTTCATCCGTTTTTTACGATTTTGGCGTTTTTGTTATTGTAAAAAACAAATTGACGTCAGTTTTTTATGCGTCTGTCCTCTTATCGATGATAAAATTCGTCATAACATTGTCAAAGTTTGCTGTGGATCCACAGCACTTTGACAATGTTATGACGAATTTTATCATCAATAAGAGGACAGAAGCATAAAAAACTGACGTCAATTTGTTAATATCACATTATTCAAACAAAAACTTACACTTTACACGTATCAACTTTGCTTAACTCCATTTACGATAAAATAACAGCGAAAAAGCATTATTCTCTTCCAAAAATCGAAGTTTTTGACGAAGAAACAACTTTACACCGTACATTTCCTTCTGGCGACTTGCAATGTTTGCCCCCCTGGCGATCCCAGAATCCTTTGCGTATAACACAGGTATCGGATTACTGGTAACTCATTCATTATAAATGTCCATGTTCTTTGGATCACGCAATTGCGTGACACGGTCTCTGTTGTTAAAATATGAGTTGGCCGGGGGCTTCGTTGTCTGATGAAAACGAAAATAGACTGAGGGCACGCTCGATTGACCCTATTTCGAAATATGAATGAACAAATCATTAGCCTTTGAGAATTATTTGTTTCGGCACACCCGCAGTATAAATCTGTTAAAACATGCCTATAATACCGCTTTAGGAGATATTTTGCTTTCCAGTGACTCTCAAATCCCGAAAAACCGCGTTTTTCCGGAATGCGAATGAATATCGATATGATATCATCTTCAGTGATATCAGCATTTAGCTCTCATACGTTCACGATCGGAAGCGGATGGATGAACAGATGATAAAGTTTACTGTTCGACTTATCAGAGAAATGTTTTACCTTTTCACTGGCTGTTCTGTTAAGAATAACTATTTACTGACGTATTGGCTTGATATATTTAATAAAGGGTGTCAAACCAAAGGCAACTTGCCTTTGGTTTGATACCCTAATTTACCCAACTGAGTTAATTAAATCAGTCGCTTCAGGCTTGATGTCATAAAACATATACAGTCAATGTAATTCATCTGGCGCCTTGAAAAGGGTGAAGCCTATCACTGAATTAATAAAAACTCTTTGGAGATTGTTACTGTACTGAATGCAAAGACCTGCAAAGTGAACACGCGCTGAAATGACCTTAAAAGCTCTATAAATATCTGCTAGCGTGATCGTTGGCGGGGATTTCGGAAGCATTTCTGCACAGCCCACACTTTTACTACAAACACGATAGTTTTGATACTTTAAGCACAGCTAAGAAATGTGATGAATAGTGCGAGTGTTGCACGCAGTTACGTGATAAGTGTAGTATAGATCCGTGCACACAAGATGGAACTCATACACAACGAAGAAACGATTGGGACATGTAACACAGATGCCTGCATGTTTAATTTAGAAGCGCCGCAGATGAATTTATTAACAGTTAAAATGTAAGAATCTTAAATGTAACCGGGATGTAAGAATTGAAAGAAAAGAAGACAAACCTGTATCCGAGGGCAGAATCTTAATGAAGAGAAGATGTACAGCGATTCCGCAGAAGCTGGGAGGATGCATATAAAGTACCCCCTCATAGGGAACCCACACGTTTATCAAGAATGATCATAGAATAAAGTTACAAATGGACTTACGTGATGTATTGTTTCATTCCAAATGTGTCGTTACTTTTGTGCTGTTGAATAACCGGTGTTGAATAACTGAAATCAATTTCGGGATTTTTAGCAGCTACAACGGTCCGATCAAATCCGTTGATACGGGTTGTTTACCATTTACACGGGAAAACCGGTTGCTCCACGGTTTGTGTAAATGGTAAGCAGAACTCCAGAAAGGGAAATATACCATTTGACACCAGAAATAAGCTGAGTAACCACGCTTACGCATCAAAACTGGCGCAGGGTCTGGAACTGGTAGATTAAAGCAAATGGTACATACATTTGGACTACCTTTCAAGACGTTCCGTTCATTTCGTAAATTTTCCGGTCGGTCGAGCCAAAATTGTCTTACCATTTACATTCTGACCGAAATTTCCGGAATTTTTGGGTAAATGGTAAACAACCCATGATTTCGAAACGATCGTGTCTGTAATTGTTTGAATGGTCTCGCATTTCACCGTCTTGTCAGCGTCTCGCATTTCGCCGTCATGCGGCATATCACGTAACCGTTTGTTATTAATTAAATTAAGAGTTAAATTTTTAACGGTTAAGAGAGAGAGAGTCTTCTCCCTATTTCCAGACGCCGAAATACGAAACCATCCCGCATGACGGCTGACAAGTTAAAATTTAATAACAGACGGTGAAACGCGAGACCATTCAAAAAATTACAGACACGATCGTTTCGAATTTGATCGGACCGTTGTAGCTGCTAAAAATCCCGGCGGAAACTAATTTCAGTTATTCAACACCGGTTATTTAACAGCACAAAAGTAACGGCACATTTGGAATGAAACACTACATCACGTAAGTCCATTTGTAATTTTATTCTATGATCATTCTTGATAAACGCATGGGTTCCCTATGGAGGATGTCTGTCTAAAGGCGAAAGAGCCGGAAATCAGAATGTCAATGGCCTTGGCCTTGGGTTACGAGGATGACGTCATCCGTCATGCGAGACCCGTCACGCGATGTTTTTCATAAAATAAACCAGATAGCCACAGTCAATGAGAAAACTAGGAAATCTCGTTAAGCCTGGTTTTAATTAGCGATATAAGCATAAGCATAAGCATAAGCAAAACAGCGCTAATATCCAGTGAAAACGGGCCCGACATTAGCATAAGGATAAGAAGAAGCGTAACCAGACTCGTACCCAGTCGCTACTTATTTATTTTATTCGCAAAGTAATATGGGAAGGAAAATTGACGCGCACAAAGGCGCTTGGGAAGGAGAAAGAAAAATTAACGTCGCTTCCCGTTTTTCTTCCGTCCTTCCCTTGATGCGGCGCTCTCATGCCTTGTGCCCAAAATCCGATGGTGTCGTATAATTTATGGCTTATGCTTTTTATTCCCGACAACGTTTCTGCAATTAAATCTATCGTCTTACACATAATTTTGCGCCTGTAGCGCGCGCACGGGGGGGGGGGGGGGGGGGGGGGTTAATCCCTTATGATGGGCTATACGGTACGGGGATGCTCCACCCGACGAAAGGGGTACCATTTTAGGCTGGAGGAAGTTAAAAGGGTAGATTTCACGAGTTGAAGCATAGAAAAGGGAAAGGAAACCTAACATTTAGGAATATAAAAGGGACTTTTAAAAATATCTTAAAGAGACGCACGTAACGGCTAATTCTTCTATGAAGTATTAGTAGTTACGAAGGCTTCAAAGAAAAGCACTCGCTTTTTGCGTGCCTGATGTACGGAGTATCATGACTCTTGCCACAACGTGAACTCAATAAAGAATACTATTCGGTTTGCAAAACATCAATAATGGTAACGCTTGATATTTTTCCGTGGATATCGTTCCATAAGTTTATTTCAAGGGTAAAGTAAAGAAATGCAGCGTTTTTTCTGTAAGTATATGAAAGGGTGTCCTATTCTGTCAAAAACGATATACAACAGGGTAAGGGTTTGGACCTCGGGACACAGCGTCTCCATACAAAGCTTTAGTGACATATGGGCGAGTGGTTGCTTATCTGAAGTTCGAGACGTTAGAAACGATAGAAAAATGTAAATTACCAGTGGTCGCGGTTCATAACAAGGGTTTCGACTATTTTAACATGGACAAAGAAAATCATATATATATATGTATATATATATATATATATATATATATATATATATATAACTGACAGGTGAATTCCACACTGCTAAATCCAGAATAGTGCTCAACAATAATGGAGCGGTAATAACAAAGTGTTTCTACTCAATATCGTTTCATATGGACTTTAATACAGAACTGTTTCGTAGACCAACAAAGCGTTGATCCACTCATCAGTTAAATTCCATACACACTAAAGTTTGTTAGAGTTTATATACATCAGCAATATGATCTTCACCGAAGTCGTTACAATATACAAACGAAAAACAAAACAAAGAAAAACAATAGGGATATAAACTTATGATTGGTCTCTAAGGATGCGATTGAATTTTAGGAGGAACTTACGCTTGTGCCTGCAAGTTGATATAAGCTCGCTACGCTTGTTAAGTGTTGCCATGTCCGGTTTAAATACAATATAGAATTTCTCGGTAATACATAGGTTACATCGTTTGGTAAAATTGGTATAGCATTTAGCCTTGGCTAGGATTTTCCAGGAGATCGCAAATTCTTTCTTTTCGTCTTTTAGCTGCCATATGTATTTGCTTAGTTCTGTGCTATTTCTTTTACTCTCATGAATGAATGACATTTGGTGATTTCATTAATTAAGACAAGATGGCGAGCTCTGAGTCTTGGAAAAATCGCTTAAATCTGGTTATGCTTCAATTTCTCTTCAAGGAATCAGTTATTTTATTTTCAATGTTCTAAGAGCATTCGTGTAAACCAAAGGCACAAGGCAATCGTTTAGTACTAACTGGAGCAAAAAAGACCAAAATCGCCGTGACATTACCCGTTTATAAAGTACAATACCTCATTATAAAAAGCTGACTAACGGAGTTCAATGCATTCACTACTTGCACAATTTGAAGAATTACTAAAAGTGAACGCTGTAGACAGTCTACTTCAGCCTATAGCCAAACTACAAACCTCGTATCTTAAAGATACAACAGACCTTATCAACTTCCTAGAGAAGACGAAAGTCCAAGAAAACACCATTCTTGTATCATTGGATGTGACTAATCTGTATACAAACATACCGCAGGAGGAAGGCATTACCACCGTATGCAAAGCATACGAAAATTTCCATAGAAACAGACCTCCTATCCCAACGTATTTCCTCGAAGAAATGCTAAGATTTATCCAACAGGAGAATTCGTTTCAGTTTAATGGAGAGAATTATCCCCAAACACATGATACCGCTATGGGAACGAAAATGGCAGTGGCTTTTGCCAACATTTTCATGGCAGCGGTTGAGACTGAAATCCATGAGGCCCATGTTCACCCAATCTGCTTTTCGCGCTTGTGTTTTTGTTTTGAAACGGTTCAATTGTTCAATTTAGCGTTATGATTGGCTGGCACGTCGATTTTCCGTCTGTGCGAAAATCAGCCCGGGCGCGCAAAGCAGATTGGGTGAATATGGGCCTTTAAGTCAAAACGAAACAAAACCACTCGTGTGGAAAAGATATATCGATGACGTGTTCTCTTTGTGGAACACAAGCATAGAGGAAATAAATGGGTTCATTGGACAGGCTAACAGATATCTCCAAACCATTAAATGTACGGCTGAAATCTCTGAGAAAGAAACTATTTTCTTGGATACATGCGTCAACCAAGGTGATAGATTAAAGAAACGTCTATCCTCGACGTACGCACCCATTACAAGCCGACAGAAACATTTCAGTACACACATTTCTCCTCCTACCACCCACCAGGGGTGAGTAAAGGCTTCATAAAAGGCGAGGAACTTAGGCTGCTTCGAGCTAACTCTTCAAAAATAACGTTTGAAGAGAATATAAGAAAATTCAAATCTCGCCTACATTTGAGTCGGCCCTTCAACAGAAGGAAAAAGGGTACAAGAAAATTCTACCTTTTGTCACACACCCAGCGGTGTCCAATTTAAAGAAAATCCTCATGGATAAATGGCATTTAATACAGAACCAACTGTTGCTGAGGGTGATATATAAAGAGCCTCCCATTATCTCCTATAGAGCGTATGCACATGACGTCACGGCGGCCATATTGGTGTACCAAAACAATAGAACGGCGGCCATGTTGGTGTACCAAAACAATCCTGTGGGATTTGAACGCTTTTCTTATGTTAACACTTTCTTTTGTTCCAATAAATTTGCATAGCTGCTTGCCACGTGAGTGCATACGCTCTATAAAAGGGTTAATCGCTTAAGACATACTCGTTAGAGCGAAACTCTAAAGGCGAGAATATCACATTGGCGAACAGCGGGAGTCGTGCAGGCCTGTTACTACTTCGTAACCATCGCTGCAGACGAGGAAGGAGCTGACAAGAGACCTGCCACAACACGCTCAGGACGAGCCATTACTAGGAGATCCGAAATTGACTTTTAACTCTTTTAATTTGTAAAAAGCAGCTTTCTATGCATTTGTAAATATTCATCTCATAACAAGCACATTTCAAAAACTATTTTATTGTAATCATGTTCTTAACATTGGGAGTTAAAAAAGTAGCAGTTAAAAATGACAGCAAGATAACAGTATAAACGTACCTGTTTAAAACACCAGCTGTGTGTTTTTCTTTTCTTTTTTTTGAGGGGGGAGGGGGGGGGTCATCCAAAAAAAGTTACCCTTATGAGGGGTGGTCATGTGAAAAAACGGGAAAGCTGAAGGGGGGGGGGTCTTTCAATTTCCAAATAATACTCCTTAAAATCCCCCCCCCCCCCCCCTCATAAAAAGTGAACGGTCCCTAAGTAAGGACACTATTAAAAACTAAGAATATTACAGAAAAAAATACCTATATATAATAACTATACAACTAGACAACTATACATAAAAATGTGACCGTGAAAGGCAAAACGGACACTAACGGAAAACCGTTCGAACGGCAAAAATGCACGGATGACGAACGGATAACGAACGGTTCTCAAAGCGTTCGAACGGTTTGATTAACCGTTCGAACGGACGAATAAATTATTCGAACGGTTTGGTTATCCGTTCGAACGAGTGAGTCAAAATGTCGAACGGATTGGCAAACCGTTCGAGCGGATGAATCAATTATTCGAACGCTTTGGTTAGCTGTTCGAACGGGTAAGACAATAATGTCGAACGGATGAATCAATAAGTCGAATGGTTTGGTTGTCCATTCGAATGGGTTAATAAAATTAATTGCTTACAGAACGGTTTGCGAAGCCATTCACAACGGAATCGCTGAACGCAAAATAGCTGAACAGAAGTAAATTACTGTACCGCTTTTAATAGCGCTGAATTCAGGCTCATGGCAAAACACTACATGAACAAACTTTATACGACGTAAAAAAATAAACGAACGGAATTTATTTTCGAGAAATATGCTGTAGTTTCCCTCCTTATAATTTTTTTTACGAACGGCAAGGATGGTCGATCACGCTGTTTTCTTTCAAAATGCTGACGATCGAAAAGCGTACGTGACCCGGGGCTTGACCTTTGACGATATGCAAATTCACGGCGGTCTAACATCCCAGCAATACTCGTTGAAAGCGGAGCGAAGTTTCGTCCAATAATCCATAATTATAAACAGTCTACGAAGAGTCGCTTTCACTTATACGTTCATTATCGAACAGCAAAATAATTCTTTCGAACGGCTCGCGGTGAATGGCTGAACGACAGACTGGCGGTAATTCGTAGACCACGCCAGCAGTCCGCCAGAAGACAAAGTAATAGTACCAGTCACGCTCGTTTTATCATTTATTTGAATCGAGCAAGGTCTTGACTTCAAGGCCAGGAATGATAAACGTGATTTCTTTTATGAGACTGCAAAACATGAATTCTTTTTTGCTGCTTGCTCGAGGAATGTAAACAAGCGGCCCGGAGTCCCAAGTGCAGTAGTCACGCAAAATTCATGTGTAAAATTATTTCTGCACTTCATGTTTACTTATTGTTAAAATAAATCTTGAATGGAACTAAAAATTATAATCGAAATTAAAGACGGTAGGGAAAGTTTGGTAGCAGAAAATAAAAATTAAACCCTTTGAAGTTTGTTGTAGTTGTCGGTAAAAAAAGTGCTTGGTCCCGTGGGAAAAGTGGTAATTAAAAGTGCACCGAATTTGCATATGTCAAAACGGTAATTTGAAACCTGAAAACACGCTGGCACAAGCGAAAGTCGCAAGTATTTATATAAACTTCTACAAATTCTCTGTTTTCTTTCTTCATTTTCAAGTATTCCACCGCGCTGAAACATCACAAAGTTTGGAGTGTCTTCGGGCTGGGCATAAACATAAGCCGTGTTTGGTTTCGCGAGCGTTCCATCGATCCATCCGCGTGATCTCCATCTAAGTGAGAATTCACGGCGTTGTTTGATTAATTATAAACCTCCAATAATTTTTATGATTCATACTTTCTGCTTTAAAATCTACGCCACTGCTGTGAAAACATTTGTTTTACTTCGTGTATTTTAGCCAAGATGTCACTGAAATAACGGGAATGCGTCCGGCAAACTAAAAATTTCGCATACACAAATCAATCATGTTGACAACCGCTCGTCCGCTTGGCGGCTGATACAGAAGCCTGTTCACATGCTACAAGAATCATGAACTCATCCAATTTCATTCGCTGCCACGAACAGTTCGGATTGTCCGCTAGCTAGGAAAGTAGCAAGAACGGATCTCGAAACCGTTCAAACAGATGTGATAATTCCTCGAACGAACTTCTAGTTTGCGAACGGATGCAAAATGTCGCAATCAGTCGAACGGATGTTAATATTTTTCGAACGGATAGACAAACCGTTCGAACGATTTGTCGAACCGTTCGAACGGATAGGCAAACCGTTCGAACGGATAGGTAAACCGTTCGAACGGATAGGAAAACCGTTCGAACGGGTTGTTGAACACTTCGAACGGATTTTTTGAAACGTTCGAACGGATAACGAACGGAAAACGAACGCTTTAGCTTTTGGAACGGATAACCGTTAGTGTCCGTTTTGCCTTTCACAGTCACAAATAATAAGATTATCTACATTTCTCTAGATAAATATTGGAAAAAGTATGTGTAAAAACTTCGCACACTTTCGTACCAATGTATTAAAATATGCAATTATAAACTAAAAAGAGCATAAGATACAGTTTTTACAGTTATTGCTAACAAAATCCTCTAAATCTAGCTTTCTAATGGCCTTTTTAAAAGCGTCAATTGATGGTGCGTTCCGTATATTAGTCTAGCTTTGACCAAAGTAGAGGTCCTAAGTATCTCAACGAGTGTTTGCCTTAACTAGTTGTGTTGAATCTCGGAGTTATGACCTCTTTCACTCTTAGATTAAAGCTGCTATTATTAAATACAAATAAATCCTTTATATACTGAGGACAAAGTTTATTTTTCACTCTATACATCGTAATACTAATATCCTACAATCTCTATCCTTTAGTGTCAGTAGATTAGCCCATTCTAACAACTGGCTACATGACGAATTCCAATCACAGTATACAGCCTTCAATCCCCTTTCCTGAACGCGCTTTAACTTTCTCGAGTCACTGGCCTTGCAGACGTGCCACACAGTGCTACAGTAAGTAAGATGAAAGTATAGCAGCCTTAAACAATTGCTATAGTAAGATGGGGGAAGTATAGCAGCCTTAAACAATTGCTACAGTAAGTAAGATGGGGGAAGTATAGCAGCCTTAAACAATTGCTACAGTAAGTAAGATGGGGGAAGTATAGCAGCCTTAAACAATTGCTACAGTAAGTAAGATGGGGAAGTATAGCAGCCTTAAACAATTGCTACAGTAAGTAAGATGGGGAAGTATGGCAGCCTTAAACAATTGCTACAGTAAGTAAGATGGGGAAGTATAGCAGCCTTAAACAATTGCTACAGTAAGTAAGATGGGGAAGTATGGCAGCCTTAAACAATTGCTACAGTAAGTAAGATGGGGAAGTATGGCAGCCTTAAACAATTGCTACAGTAAGTAAGATGGGGAAGTATAGCAGCCTTAAACAATTGCAATTTTGCTTTAGTCGGAATAAGATTCCGTAATCTCAGTATAACTCCCACTTACCGACTACTCTTTTTGCAGACAGTACTGATATGATTTGAAGATAATTTGTTGTCAATAGTAACACCCAACAGTGTGATATTATGTTCTGGCTCAATGCTAAAGTCCTTGACTTTGATACTCATCTCTCTCTTGTCTGTTCTGCTGATACTAGCATACTTTTTATAGTTCCCCTTAAGATAGTATGTCATACCAGTCCGTCACCTCCCTCGCACATTCTTGTAACTTGGTTTCTACTAAAGTCGCATCCTTGTTTAATTCTGGAACAAGTTCCACAATAATGGTCCGAAAGAAGATCCCTGAGGACATCCTATTTTTACTTCTTTCCAAGAGCTACCCATAAGCCCGCAACTTCGCCAACAGCAGGGGATGATGCAAACAGTCAAAGGCTTTACTCGTGTCAGTTGACAAGAGGTCGACAACTAGAACAACTTCTCCTTTGTCTAAGGCTTTGTCTAACTAGAACAACTTCTCCTTTGTCTAAGGCTTTGTCTAACTAGAGCAACTTTTCCTTTGTTTAAGGTTTTTCTCCAGTTTTCAATCAACATCATGAGAGCTTTATTCATTAACGTAAAGTCAATCATGTTCAATCCACCGTTTTCTTTTCCACCAATAATTGTGGTTCTTTTCATTTTTGGTTTCTTGTTGTCCCAAATAAAATTAAATGTTATATTGTTTACTGCTTCACAAAAAGTATTTGGGACAGGTAGAACAGATGCATTGAAGATACGTTTTGAAAGACCTAACGTTTTAACAATATTAATTTTACATAGTGTTTATTTTCTTCTTTTCCAGCTGCTAAAGTATTTTCTAAGTAATTGAGCTTTTTGAGGAAGTTTAATTGCTCACTCACTTTTTCATTGTTAGATACATGTATCCCCAAAGCATAAACAGATTCATTTAGCGATCTGAAACTAAAAGGAGTATATTTTATCTGTTTATGTTTGTGTGTGGAGTGGACAGACACAAGCATTGCGTAACGAGTGGACTGAGAAAGGTGTTTGTGCGGAGTGGACAGACACAAGCATTGCGTGACGAGTGGACTGAGAAAGGTGTTTGTGTGCAGAGTGGACAGACACAACCATTGTGTGACGAGTGGACTAAGAAAGGTGTTTGTGTGTGGAGTAGACGTTGAGAAACATTTGCGTGACGAGTGGACTGAGAAAGGTGTTTACGTGCGGAGTGGACAGACACAAGCATTGTGTGACGAGTGGACTAAGAAAGATGTTTGTGTGTGGAGTGAACGTTGAGAAACATTTGCGTGACGAGTGGACTGAGAAAGGTGTTTGTGTGTGAAGTGAACTTTGAGAAACATCTGAGGAGGATTGGACTGTGACAAGTATTGCGTTACCCTGTGATACCATCAATGACGGCTGTGATGCTATGTTGTTAATCTTTTTAAGCTGGTGATTTTGTTGTAAAATTATTATAAGTACTATTCGCAGTAAGTGTCTCATTTTTAAATGAAGCCATTTCGTGAGAATATGGCAATGGAATTAGAAACCGTAACGCTACGGCACCACCTAGTATTACCAAGGAAACAAGTAACGGGATAAGCCTCTTTACTATCAGAGATTTTTTCTCCGTGGATGTAAGGCTATGACTGCCTTTAACATTAGCTGTTGTCTGCGATTCACTTTCTTGTTGGTGGTTATTGCACTCAAGTGGGGTGTTCCCATCACGTGGAATGAGGGAAAGTCGGAATTGATGATCATCAGCACCAATGCTATTAAGAAATGGAAGAGATGAGGTCTTGTAGAACCAGTTTACAAGAAACAAATCTGAAATGACAGGGAATTATACATGTCAAGTTTAATAATAAGGAATGGAACATTTTATTTTTAGGAACATTTTATTTTTATTTTTAAATTCCTGCACAGCAAAAAGTGGACAAAAACATTAATGCACGGTGAGCAAAAATGAAAAAGGATTGAACCCGAAAAAAATAATTGCACAACCTCAAGGCAGAAAATTTCGTGCTCAGAAACATTGCCCAAATCCCCCGCCCTCTCAAAAATAAAATGATCCATCCCTAAAATTACTGGTATACTTCTCACTGTAAATCCAATTCAAAAGCCATTTTCAGACTAAAGCAGCTCAAGGCAGCACAACACATACAGCTTATACACAGGGAAGAACCTACAGGATTACAATAAGCAATGTTTCATGCACCTTGGATAGTAAACCCCAATATCTTTGCATATATGTGGATGGGCAAAGAACAAAAGATGGATGGGCAAAGAACAAAAGATGGATGGGCAAAGATCAAAAGATCAATCAAAGATCAAACAAATCCACACGCCCCCTTTTAACTTGTGAACATATAAACAAATTATAGCAGACAGGGACAAATACGCAAATTTTCACTCCTATGGTCATTCGGCTTTTAACATTTGAGGCCGCGATATGTAATGGTCACCTGCTTTACCCATGGGGACAATGTTGGAGAAAGGGAAGGGTGGGGGTTGGACGCAGGGGGTGGGGGTGGGTGGAGCAAAACGCCTTGGAGGGGGTAGGTCAGGACATTTTATATCACAGGTTGGCTCACAGGAGCCTTTGAGTTAGATTTAAGGCAGGGGTCTACCTGAATTTTAATGAAATTTTAAGAGGTTTTAAGAAGGGATAGGAGAAAGAAAATGATTTTTGGAACACCAACAGACAGTTGATACCCACGCAAGAGAACCCCAGGTTGCTAGTGGATTAACTTGGTATCCGTCTATTAATTATTAACTGGAAATTCTAATTTTAAAACTTCACGAAATCTTCAATATTTCTTATTTCTCTAAATTTTTCCCAATCCTTTGAGAAAATCTATTTCCTCCCCAAAATACCCAAAAATCACCCAAAAATTTACAAAACATCCCACAACATAGATTCATGTAATGAGTGAAGGGTTTTTGGATTGCTTGAAACGTGAACGAGATATTTCCATTAAAGCCATGTTAAGTGACGGAAAAATGGCATTCAGGTGTACCCCCGCCTTAAGAATAATTTAACTGTCTCCCCTCCCTGCAGACTTGCTTCAATTTGCTTGTTTTCTTCTGTGATCAATGAGAGTGACTGTTTTGATACTTATAGAGAACAAAATGCACGCCTTCAAAGTGAAGTCACGTCTACTCTCTGAATAGCCTGCTACAGGCATTCAGATAGTGGGGAAACCGCAAATAGTTGGAGAAGGCGCGAAGAAAAGCGAGAGAAAAAAATGCGGGGAGTTCGCGCTTTCCCCACTATCTAAACGCCTGGAACAAGCGACTCTCTGGATAAACTGGATTTTGATCAATTAAGAAATGTAAGATGAGTGAAATTTGTGATCCTCGCAGTGTGCTCTCAACTTAAGCAGTTGAAAAAGCAACCTGAAAAAAATTCAGGCTTGAACTGGATATCCCGTTCAAGCCTGAATTTTTTTTTTGTAGTGGTATTTAACATGAATCAGGAGAATATCGCACCTTTCTCCGTTCCGGTGGGGTGTCCATTTTGCTCTCCAGTTAACAAGCTTTCAGAAGTTGAAGCTGTCACAGACTTGGCTGCTGTCCTTCGTTGTGCCTGATATATGAATAAAAATCACCCAAATGACATATTCAAAAGCCAATACAGTTTGCTCTCTTACATTAGGTAAGTAACACAGTCCCCCTTTTTAATATCTACATCTGCTGGCTTGACGGTGGAGGTTTAGATGGGCTGTTTCTTTCTTGTTTTGCTGGTTGATCTGCAGGCTCATATACTGTGCTGCGAATCGTTGTTTACTTACTTATTTAGTTATTTATTTACCGTAAAATCTCTATTAAGCCACCTGGGTGGCTTATTTATTTATTTATTTATTTATTTATTGCTTCCGGCAGGCAGTTTACTAATCCTGTAAAATCGAGAATTTAGACGTCCTTCTGTCCTTCTGTCTGTCTCGGTTTTCCGAAAGTAACAATGAATATTGTTTGACAACCAATCAAGAGCGGAAGAAGATCTACTTCGAAACCGTCGGCAGTCTCCGGAGAGCCTCGGTATCCAATCAAAACAAAGTGATGACAAGCCGACTCGAGCATGCATAGATGCACGACTTCGTTTTTGTTTCGACGCCATTTTCGACTGGTTTTCAAGCTTTTTCTACTATCCATTGATTTAGCAAAATGCACCATGATGTACATGCACACTACCAGGATATTTATAATTCAACACATTGATACACTGCTTAAATATGGTCAAAAAGTTATCAATATACTTTATGTCTTCATGACGTATAACCAGTGATGGAGGTAAATTTCGCATTTTGAAGGAAAGTGAAAATGACTGCTGCCTGCAATTTCGTGTTTTTGGGCGAAAAAGTGCGTGAACTATTAGTTTAAAAAAGGGAAAAGAAAGAAAAAAGAGAAGAAAAGAGAGGAAATTTTTGCGTTGTCGCGGTCGCAGTGTTTCTTGGCGTTGCTGAATGAAAGCTGGTTCAAAGTGTAACCGCTCGACAAGGAAGCGGAGCGGGGTGGGGGGTCTTAACAAATTTCTTCTTCTAAACAGGAGTGGCTTATTAGAGAAGGGGCTTATTTGAGAGGGGTGGCTTAAAAGGGATTTTACTGTATTTACCATCACAAGCTACCCCGCATGAATGAAGATTATTGCTTCGGTTGGTCAGCGGACGTTACAGTAATGTACAGATTAGACTGGGTTATGATAAATTAGAGACACTAAAGTGAAGAGGCAGTGAGGAACACTGTTCCACTGGGATATTGTTCAGGGTAGAAGGAGAGAAGTTCAGAGGCAGCTGATGTAGATGTGGGGATGAAGCTGTTGTGGTGAGTGTTCCTGGTTTTGCATGTTACAGGTCGTAATTAGTTTCTGGAAACAACTGGAACAGGCCATTTCCGAGTTGCTTTTTGTCTCGTTATCAAAGCGAGGCTTGGTGCACAACCTTTCATATGAAAATTAGTTCTCATTCACATGTAAATAAAACTAATTTTCGCATAAAAGGTTGTGCACCAAGCCTCACTCTGATAACGAGACAAAAAGGAACTCGGAAATGGTCTATTGCATGGTTCCGTTTCTTTAATCCTGAAATCACTTCCTGAGTGTGGTGGGCAATCACCTGACTTTGATCTGGGACCTGCAAGTGCTTTGATAGCCGCTTGTGATTCTATATTATTATGTAATGGACGAGCTACAGTCAAAGCTCTCCTTGCGAGCACTGATCTTTTAAGCAAGCAGCTCTTGTTGTGACCAGCATTGTAAACCCCGTTTTAATTGTCACTTAAACCCTGTAATTAAAAGTTCTTGTACGCGACCGCTCACATAAGTGACCGACTACTTTTTGAATTACTACTTTTTTTGACTTTTTGAATTGCCTAATGGTCTTTTCCTTTGTTTTTTACGTTCTCGTAAGCGAGCACTAAGAGTCTGATTCGTATTAGTTAAAAATTTAATGAAAGTATACACTTCTTGATCAAATTAACAGTAACATAAAATTAGCGCTAATGGTGCGTTGATAAAGATCTCGAATTAAGGTTACAGTGTACCTTAGGGGGTGTCTCCAGTATAACAGCTCTAGTGTCTTAAGATTACACTTAACATACCTAAACCCAGATATCAAATTAAAGCTTATAGAGCTGGCTATCTAAATATGGAAACCATTTGGTAATAAAATGAATTGTCGAATTTTTTACGACGTCTTAATTCGAACGTCCGAATCAGCTTTAAAACGCTATAACTCAAAGCGATTATTATATTTTGCTAATTTGATTTGTTCTCGGGTTTCCGAACACGAAGCACTAAAGAAACGTGAGTAGATAGGAAACAAGGATTCTGGCACACTTTCAAATACGTAGCATGTTAACACAAAACAGAAATTGACGTCAGTTGACGTTCAATTTAACGAATAATAAAATTGGATGAGATGATCGATTTTCTGCTCGTTCGCCAACGTAAATAACAAAAAGTCAATTAACATGATTTATGTTAAATTTAACAAAAGTCAGGGAATGAATGATTTGAACAATTGAACACAAACTTGACAATTATGCTCAAAGTGACGAGGAATTTGTTTGAAAATATTTTACGTTCGCGAACGAGCACAAATTGGGGAACGAGAATCAAATTATTTTTTGTTGAATTTTAACATAAAATAAGATAAATTTTGACTTGTGTTAACATGCTACGTATTTGAAAGTGTGCCAGAATCCTTGTTTCCTATCTACTAACGTGTCGGCGATTTCCCATATTCAATTGCAATGAAAAGTTACAGAATATTTTCGAAAAAGGGAGAAAAAAAATTGGAATGATCGCACGGAAATGGCTCTTGACGAAAAAGTTTTCGGAAATAAGAAATTCGCCGACACGTTTTTGTTGATTATATGTTAGCCTAACTTCTGTCCAAATTTGAGAAAAATCGAACAAATTTCCTGTGAGTTGTAGCTCTTTAAAGTATCCCCAACAAGCGAAAAATTAACTTTGAGAAAACAGCGCTTAAAAAAACATATCGCCTCATAAACAAACTCCGTCCACAAAAGTTATACCGTCATTTCTCCGTCAATTTTCACTATTTTTCGATAATTTTGTTTTGAATGAAAGTTCATTCTGTAAACTTTATTTTGACGCCAAAAAAAAAATTTCGATAAATTTTCGCTCTGAAGGTACACTGTAACCTTAAATGTTCAAGATGATTTTCAGCTGAAGCAAGCGACGAGCTTAATGCTAAGAGCTCTCTTCAGTGACCAGCCTCTATTACGAGAGCCCATACTATTAAACGACCAGCTCTCTTTACGACCACTTTTTCGAATTCCCGTGGTGGTCGCTTACGAGAGCTTGTAGGTACATTTGTGGGACTTCGTTAAGTGATGAAAGTAATTGTACAAAGTAATAAAAAGTAAATCAACGAAAACAATTGTTATAACGTGCAGATTTGCTCACCAATTCAGCCTGTTGGTGCCAGTCCGTTCTCCACAGAAGAAACAAATACGAACAAGCCTGAAATATAATAAATAATGATGACATTTGTTATTGAAACTTCCAACTATTCACCTGGTTAGCCCCGTTGATAGCTAGGACACCAGCGGACTGCAGAGCGAGAGTTGACTAGTTAGTATCCTGAGCTGTATGATTGTGCTGGCTTAGCCTGTGAACAGGCTTCTCTTTGGGGAATTTGGTTAGGTTAAAATCGGCGAGCGAAGCAATTTCCCAAAAAGAAGCCTGTTCACAGGCTAGTGTTGGCTTTGCTCAACAAGTTGTTTCAGTTCAGATGATCGTTTTTTTTGGTGGCGATGTTAATAACAAGTTGTAAAATAGCCTTATTTCCAACACCTTCTCACAACTTAAAAAGTGGGAACATCAATCAAAGAGCCCAGAGTTGTATGTGCATTTCTGCGGTATTACAGTGTATACAAGTTATTCGCCCGACTGGCAAGTTCTCTGAGAATCAAGCTTCCAATACTGAGAACTGAGATGCCTACCTGCAAACCCACTGCAGTGCAGAGACCAATCCACAAACCTTCAATAAAACAAGAAAATAGAGAAAGAATGTCAGAAACTGGCTATTAATTGTAAACCTCGGTGATTTAGAGCAGTTTTCAATTGAGTGTCGAAAGTAATCACACAATTGCTTTGGTTTTGCATTGCTACGCTTTGTGATTGGCTAAAAAATCTTGCGCCACTTTCTCGACCAATCAGAAGTAAAACCAAAACCAATCGTGACATGCTCGCACGCGTTTTCCCGCGCTTGGCGCTACCGACATGTAATTGCTTCGAGCTCTGATTGGTTCATTGGATTGTTTACGACTGCTGTGATTGGTCAGAGTAATTACTTTGGTTTTGGTTTTACGACACTCAATTGAAAACTGCGTGGGTGTCAGTGTGTCCAGTGCAACAGCTCCAGGGTCTCCAGATCACCCTTAAGATACCTTAACCCCTACATCAAATCAAAACTAATAGAGCTGGCTATCTACCTTTCATTTTCTAATAGTCAAGAATGAACTGTCAAATTTTTTACTTAGACTAAATGCGAGCGGACGAATCAGCTTTTGAAAGCTACATATTTTGCCAATTAGATTTGTTCTCAGGTTTTCCGACCCAAAATAAAAAAAAATTAAAAAAAAAACGCGCCTCCGTCGTCCCATATTCAATCTCAGTGAAAAGTGTGCTTAAAAAAATATATATCGCGCCTCATAAACAAACTCTCGGTCGAAACATAATACCGTGATTTCTCCGTCAATTTTCACTCTTTTTCAAGGTTTTTTTTTTTTTTTTTTTGGGGGGGGGGGGGGGGGGGATGAAAGATCATTCTGAAGCCTTTTATTTTTATCCCCAAAACGAAATTTCAATCGAAAGGTACTCTGTCACTTTAAACGGGAGGGGTGTGGACTATAGTGCGTGGCTAGGGAGCTAGGATGCCGAATTTGCACCCTGAAAGCCCTGGGTTCACATTATCCTTCCTAGTTTAAGTAGTACCATTTTTGTAACATGACAGTCTCGAGTTTATTGTTTCGTCCATGTTATGTAAATAGCCATCTGGTCTGCTTCCTACCAGCTAGAATTTTCAAAACATCGCAATGTTCCTGTTCAACTTGTTATTTCTTCCTTTCACTATTATTGTCCTCAATAAGCACTTTCGAGCTAAATGGGAAAGAAGCTACTTTCTAACAGTTCATCAAATTTGTTAACATTAGTTTGGTGTTCCAATCTAAAAGAATGTAAAAACGAATCTTTCAGCAATATCGATAGACAGCAGTTAATTGGGTTTCCTTTTTTCATACATACGTCAATGAGCACTAATTGTGCAGCCATTAATGCGCAGCAGAAGCGTATGAATATTTGCCGCTCATGTTTTATCTATTGCTTATGAACTTTACAGATATTTTTAACATACTGTATCTAGCCACAATGCCTGAATGAACCCTTTCATTCCTGTTTTTTTTTTTCACCCTTTTTTCCAAACTCATAAGTAAAACCTTAATGGCCATGTATGATATATCATTTGAAAGGTCTTAATGAATGCAGTTCTTAATTCATATCAAAATTGGGGAGGAAATCATGCCTTTGACACAAACAGGCTGAAAATGTCAAAGTCAAAAAGTTCAGAAATGCCTCATGCCGATCGATTTCAGACATACTGGGTATACCTCCAATTAAACTCATCGCTCTAGATGCAGCAGACGAACGAGCGAATACGGCAAGCGAAGATGCGAGCAGGCAAGCAAGCAATGGCGGGCAAGGCGACCCCTGCACTATCCAAAGGGCGCCCCCAGGTACAATGAAGTGCGTGACCTCTGACCAGCAACCAGCTCGAGTTTAACTTCGCCTAAATTGTACTTTAGCCACAAACAACAGCTTACTTTGCAGCTCTCAGTTAATGGAGCAACATAAACTATGTCTCACACTGCAGATGTGTAAAACCGGCAAAAAATGTCAAAAGTTCCAGGGGTGGTCAACCATATCATAGATAATAGGGGGTACAATTTTACTCTGGAAATGAACTGATCTTTCGGTCAATGTAAACAGGAGTGAAAGGGTTCAAATATATTTTAAGCTTTTTTCTCCTAAATGTACCTGTGCCTGCATGGAAAACAAAAAACATCAAAGATATTCCAAGAGGAAGACCCACGGAATATGATAAAAAATTGATCACTACTCCTATTTTCTGCCGTCCAGCTCCTCGAACAATTCCACTGCAGACACCCTAAAAAATGGCCAGAAAGGCAAATAGTTTAATTATATTATCAAAGAAAACAACAATTGAGTAGAAGTAAAAGTGCCCATAACCTAAATTTTTTATTTTTGTATCTAAATCTACACGTCACGTAATGAACATCTGCGAAAAAAAAATTTTTGATTTCAGCACAACGTGAATTTTTTATGATTTTTTAAAGTCTTCGAAATTTGCCGCCATTTTGGTCCACCATTCGCATTAGTCTCCTCTCGGTCCCTCTCGGTTAACAAAGGATCCGTGACGTAGATTCAGGAACACGTAACTTCAAAATAAGGAACTTGTGACTTCAAACAAAGGAACTGTGACGTACATTAAGGAACATGTGAGCCCGTTGGCTTTCTTAACAGCGGGACGGGTATACCACAGAAAAATAGGATTTTGAAGATTTGAAATACTCATAAAAAATTCACGTTTTGGTGAAATCAAAAAAATTTTTCGCAGATGTTCATTACGTGACGTGTAGATTTAGATACGAAAATAGAAAAAAATTAGGTAATGGGCACTTTAAGCTACCAGTATTGTAACTGACAACCAGAATTTGAAATGTTAACTAATAATATATTTTGCACAATGCAAATCCGATTTTTCCCAGATTGATAAAATACACAATGCATTAAATATGATTAAACCATATTTTAGCCAAAATGATAACTAAAAACCACTATTCACATATACAGTGTAATACTTGAAAGCTATTTAAAGTTATGGCTTTAATAGAAATAAGCTTACAATTATTATTGCAAAACTGTTAAAAAATGTTCAATAAATATATGTGAGAGAGGTGGTTAACTACGTCACAGAGGCGAGGGGACACAATTTATGCTTCATGACAATTGTGTTGACAAAAATGCAAACACTGGTCATGTTATGGTAACAAGGTGTACTAATTGACACTATAGGGTTAAATGACTGTTACTTTCATGCTAAACATGTTAAACAGTTAAATTCAGATACAGTCAATGCTCTCAGGGCCGTCACTAAGATTTCAAGTTGCTGGGTAAATGCAATTAGTAGGTGGGGAATCAAACAGCTGGGGAGTTCTTTTGGTTCTATTTTCCTTCTATTTCCTATGAAAATAGCTGGGGGTTACGCTCTTAGTAGCCAGGGGACATACCCAATCCCCGGCCATTAGAACAGCCCTGGTTCTCTTAACAACCACTAAATAACTGCTTTGTTCCTCAGTCAAATACTGTTTCAAATTGATTTTCCTTTAAGCGACCACTTTTTCCTGCGCGAAGGGTGGTCGCTTAAGAGAGAGTTGACTGTATTAGCCATTGATTACTCATTGATTAATCAATCAACAACTAATCAACTCATTATCTATGGTCAGAAGATGTCATATTGATTAGTTATGCCTGGCACAAGTGACCATTACCTGAATTCCATCAAAGACAAATTGGGCTGACACAAAACGAATGTTCGTTTTGTAGGCAGCTAGCACATCACTGCAAGATAGTTACAGGAAAAATTTAATTAACACACCTTAAGTTACAAAAAACGATTAAAACACATTGCACTTTTCTGCACATTGGCAGCACTATTGCATGTTTCTTTTGCAAATACTGCCTTCTGATGTTAAGCCTTGACAACCAGTAAGAAGACGCGTGTCATCATAGCGTGTGCCAGGGTATATAATAAAATGAACATGGCTCCCTTATTGTACAAAGGTTCAATCTGGTCAGATAAGTGCTTTAAGGAAAGCTGTGCCAGACAGCACAGGGATACCAGAGGATGGATTGTACTAGAGTGAAAGTACTGTGGACTTTGAATACCAGGTGCTTTGTAAGGATATTATAGTTGGCCAGACAACACAGGGATACCAGGGGATGGTTGTACTAGAGAGGTACTGTTGAAAACCTGGAGATCTGATGGGCAAGACACCATTATGAGGGAGAACAAAAAGGATATATAATTGTTAATGAGGGTGGTAAAGGGTTTTTTCGTGATCCGTGAAACGCCTTTTTTTTTCCCGTGAATTGTGAAATGGCTATTTTTTTCTCGTGAAACGTGATTTGGTTACATTCCCGTAAACCGACTTTTTTTCATGAGCACTGCAAAATCACTGTTGTTTTTTTCTCGTGAAATGCTACTGTAAACCGTGATTCTTTCTTCCTCCCAAAAAAATATCCAGTAAGCGTTTAACTACGCCGGTGGTAAATTGCGTGACGAATGCATGACCGTGACTGATCGTCATTCTGGACCCCGGGTCACACTACAGGGTTAGGTAATTTTACACAACATCAGCAAAACAAAGAACTCAGCTTTCTTTTTACATCAGGCAGAACGAGGGGTGGACGGTCGGTGAAGACAACAAACAAAGCTGTACTTTGGATGTAATTTAATTAGCAAAAAGTAAGGGATGTTTTTTTTTCCGTGAAATGGCCATTTTATTCTCCGTGAAACGTGAAATGACAATTTTATTACCCCCCCCCCCCCCCCCCCCCCCCCCCCCCCCCCCCCCCCCCCCCCCCCCCCCCCCCCCCCCCCTCGTCGTTAATGAGGAGGCTTTTGTAACCACGTCATGTGGCATCAATGTTTGGGACTGTTGCATAAATAGTCAAGGGTGGTTGTATTATTATTGGGCTTTTTAAATAGGAATATTTTCTTTCGGCAAACAATAAGTAGATAATATACATGTAATAACTAAGTGGTTCAGTAAAGGTGGAGTTCTTTGTACAGTGTTAATTTTTAAACCAGTAATGAATGCTTTTCTGTCAAATTCTCCAGAACTGAAAAAAAAATAATGAAAAAATCTTTCACTAGAACTGGTGCATCTATTTGGAACTCTATTCCACTCTCTAGCTGTTAAAACTCTCAATAAATCTAAATTTGGAAAAAAAATTTAATTGATGCTCCTTGATACTTTATATCATGACGAAAGTTATATGAATGTTACTGATTTGATAAAATATTTTATAAAGTTAACTCAATAATTTGTTGTAAATACCTCAGGTAGTAATATAGATTAGTGTAATAAACTATCGTATTTAAAATTTATGTGTAACTATAGTGAAATATCTTACACATTTTTTTTCTGCTTGTAATAATCGTTTTGTAAAGTCAAGTGTGTTATGGCTTTGCTTGCCCGACCTAGATTACCGGTAGCTTCGTAAAGGCCTATTTACACGCTGCGATTTGTCGTGCCGATTTGTCGGCCCCGAGAAATCGTGAAGCAAATCGGCGCGTGTAAATGGCGACCCGATGCGCGCGCGATTTCAGTCCGACATGTCGGCCGATTCGGAAAAAAATCTGTGATCGCTTCACAGATTTTCGCGTGTCGGGCCCGATTTTAAGAACGAAAACGCAATCTGGACAAGAAATCACGCAAAACAAATTATATCTGCAGTATTTAAACTAACAACAACCTAAATAACCTATTGGATATCACTTGTTTTTCAAGAAGTTCTTAGCAGAAAAGTTTCGAAATAAAAAAAGTTCATGTACAATGCTTGCACTGTACAAAGAGCGTGCGCACGATTTGTCGTGGCCGACAAATCGGCCCGACAAATCGCAGCGTGTAAATAGGCCTTAACTATTTGCAGCACAATCGATATTGTTACTATTTTGACTACTGTCAATAAATTGTTGTTGTTGTTGTTGTTATTGTTAATCTCCAAATATCATACATTTTTATGAAGTTCTTGTTTGTTTCTTAAGCAAAGGGCCATGTTTTCAAAAAGATGGCACTTTATACCATAAATTCGGGTAATCTATCCATAAAATGCTCAAACAAGTTAAAATAAGTTCAAAATGTGGATTTTAGGATTTTTGTTTAACTCACAAACCTATTGTCAGTGAAGATTCGCCCACTAATATCTTCAAGTCCAAGAAAGATGGCAAATATGGTAAGTTCTATACAAACTGTAAAATAAAGACAAATTAATGATAATAACTTTATTTAACATTGCCAGTAAAGTAAACATTAACAACAGCTGGCAGAGAGCTGACAAACCCATGGTACTTACATGTAAATATAGCACATTCAGTAGTCTGTGAGCAAGTAGAGAAATGGTTGGGGATTTATTTTCATTAACAATAATTGGGATCAATTCAAAAGCAATAATAAGACATTCAAGACAAAAGCTAAGTTACAAAATTGTGCCTGGACAATTATTGTCCAGGCACAATTTTGTAACTTAGCTTTAGCGTCCTGAATGTCTTATTATCGCTTTTGATCCCAAAAACATCATTAAAAAAGGAAAACATCAGTGGTGTTTGCAGTGCTTTTTTCTCTGTAAAAAGATTTCTCTAATCGAGAAAATTCAGAAAAGCCCCAGTCTGTGGTTTGAAATTGTCTTATAACCAATCCATTGGTGGATGTCCAACCAATTTTATATCAAAGGCTCTAAGAGCCATCTCATAAATACAAAACAACATAAGGTTAATTTTTGTTGTTCTTGATGTTTTGTAATTAAGTTTCGAGCTTTTGATAATCCTTTAACTTTGAAAAACCACCAGCTATGCAGGATATGGAAAATTAAACATTGTTTCAGCAAGGAAGTAAACCATACAAAAATCCTAATTAAGTAATCTGCAGCGACTTAAATAAGATGCGAACCGATCGTATAAATAAGCATTCGTGTCTTATTTTAGACGCGACTTAAATAAGACGCGTCTTATCTTAGAACAGGGTTTTCAGCTGTTCTTATTTTGTCCGCGTCTTAAATAAGACGTGAACTTCCTCGTATAAATGCTTTCGCGTTTTAAATAAGACGTGAACAACAAGTGCGCCGTATCAAAAATAAGATGCGAACCATTTATACGTGATCTCCGCGTCTTATGTTGGACGCAAACGTATAAATGGTACACTTCGCATCTTATTTAAGCCGCGTCTTAGTTAAGACGCGTCTTATTTTCTCCCGTATAAATGGCCCTAATATCTCCCCCAAAATGAAGTTTTGAAAGGACACATTCAGTGTTCCAGGTAACTTTCAAAGGCAGGGAGTCCATGAATGATTTTAAGGGGTGAACAGGTTGTGGGTCTCTTTAAATCTTCTCAAGTTAGCCATTTGATTTGTCAGGTCAGGAAGCCAGCCTTGTGAGGTTTTTGACCCAAGACCCCTCTCTTATCTGGAACAATGCACATTCCCTTCAAAGTAAGAAAAACTATTTCCTATTACTCATGACACAGCTTGAATTTAAGGCTTTTGGCTGTGTCTAAGCTTACCTAGTACCAGGGGCAAAAATACATGTAGGTTGGTGAAAATACCCAGAGATACTGTACCATGTACTTGATGGGTTACTGAAATACAATGTTTGTAATATGGGCTATAATAATATTAATTATATTAAGACTTTTCAAGGTCACTTAAGCTACATTGTAGTGAGTCAGATAAACTAATGTCGAACTCTCCACTGCACCTCCACATTAAGAACCCAGCCCATAATAATTTTAATTTGTAATTACTTATCAGTCCAAGAGCGACTTTGATCGTCTTTTTCACTGCTTTTGGGTTTCCTGCACCAAGAAAATTTCCAACGCGGACACCAGCAGCTACACTTAACCCAAAAGGAATCTAAGAAATAAGACATCCAAATCTCTTGTAAGCTAAAACCACCATTAGGAACAAAAGAAATTATTGCGTATTAGAGATGTATGTCCAGCATGAGAGTTACAGAGTGACAATAGTCATTATAGAGAATACAGATTTCAGAGATTTGTTGTATATCAATGGTTCTCAAACTCATTAATAATTCATGACGAGAACACAAAGGAAATCACTACCGTGAATGAGGTTTTGAAATCGTTTCTTAAATTGCATAGATTTTGGCGATTTTATTCCTTCGTTTTCTCCGCATTTAACGATCAGTTTGAGAAGCTATATCAAACACTCGAAACAGTGTTTCATCAGATTTCCAAACACCTTGAAGTGGTTTAAAAAAACTCGGCTGCGCCTCGTTTTTCCAATCCACTTCTCGGTGTTTGGAAATCTGATGAAACACTGTTCCTCGTGCATGTTTGATATATTACATCAAGGTTTTGTATGATAAAAAAACCTCAGCTCTTGACTGCTTCTTTGCGTCTAGTTTCAAAATCTTTCTCGATCGATCCAAGCCATCTACCTTATTTTGTATCCTTGTTTTCAAATGTTTATTACTGGCCCACCTGGCAGGAACATGACCCAGTTTCTGCATGAAAAAACTTAGGAGTATTGCAACTCTCCCTTGGATAGGATGCTCGTCCATCACAGGGTACCCCCAAATATTTGATTTTCATTCCACAATTTTAGGATGATTTCATGTGAAAATGTTAATTAACTAAATTGGATACAAGGTAAACTCCTTCAATACACTTGTAACTGGGTGGTGTGAGTGGTTGGACGCCACAGCGGTCGGATGCCACATGATGGCAACATGACTGAATGAATTCTTTGGATGCAAGGAGGACTTATATGAATGTTTATTTCAATCACAAAACTAAGTACAAAACAAATCCAACAAATACATGAGATACCTTATTATAGGAAATTAACGCTCCATGAAATTAAGGTATTGGAAATTAACGTGACTTAAATTAACGCGAATTTAATGGAAAACTACTTTCGAATAAAGAAAATTAACGCGAAAGAGGAGGTAGAATTTCACAATAAAGGAAATTAGCGCGATTAAGACACAGTTGGTAGTGACAACTGGAACAAATTTATTTCAACACTGGATGCAAAAAAATTCAAATCTGGAGAAAACTGTTGAGAAAGACTATGTTGATGATTCAAAATCTATCTTGGCCAAAATCAAAGGAGAAGATATTGAAAACATCACTTCTGACAGCGACAACAATGAAGATGAAATTGAAATATTGTAAACCTTCACTTCAGCTTTTGTGAAAGATTAAAATAAAGGGTAAACGGAAAGAAAGAAAGAAAGAAAGCTTGTAGTTGTTGTTTTTTAGGTGTCAAGAATGTCTGGACAGGTTCCAAAATTGGGGTTAAAATATTGGAAATTAAGAGCGCGGAAATTAACGCTGCTCTTAATTAACGTCGCAGAAATTAACGCTCAACAAAATTAATGCGACTTAAATTAAAGCGAATTTTAACGATTCGCGTTAATTTCATGGAGCGTTAATTTCCTATAATAAGGTAAAAACTAAAACGAATTTACCAAAAATGTATAAAGAAAAAAAGCAAAACAAAAAGATGGGAATGAGTTACATTCTGCAACTTACCAGAGGTTTAGCCCCTCTGGGGAGCTGAGCTCCACGCTAACTCAAAGAAACCAAACTAAAACTACTGTATTTATATGCAGGTAAACACATTTGCTTAATGTGACAGGAAATGAGTCATGATTACAAAACGATTACAACACATTCTGCTAATAGTGATTTGTCAACGCCCAACTACATAAATCATGACAAGTACACCTACACACATGAGAGCCAATCCTACAAAAGTAGCATTATCCTATAGAGTGTTTTCACTCATGTGGTCTGCAGCTATGCTAATTTCTTTGAACAAAACAATGAAAGTGTTTGCATTAGAAAAGGGTTCAATCCCCACAGGATTAGCTTGGGACACCAATATGGCCGCCGTTTTATTGTTTTGGGACACCAACATGGCCGCCGTGACGTCATGTGAAAACACTCCATACTATACTGCAAATATGGCGGCTGATTTGCCTGACTGGCCTCATTTTAGAGTAAACATTCTTTTGAACTTTACACATGCTAACGAGGCTAGTCAGGCTAATTCACATACACATAAAAGAATACTAAATTGGCCGTCATGTTTGCATTCGGTGTATGTACATCTCAAAGATGAGTAAACAATAATTAAAGTTATCCCAACCATTACGTGATTTAACCTCCCGTGTAATGCTATTAAACCAAAACAGAACTTTCTAGACAGTGAGTGTAAACCGATTTGCTCACGTGTGCAACATATTGCATAACAAGTCAATTGCTTTGAGGATGATAAAATAAAACTAACATTCCGTAAACTGTCTTGGAAAATACATGAAAATACCTTTAAAAATGACCAAAAATCCTCTTCAAAATCAGGCAAAGTGACACTGTCACACACTGTACATCATTTATGTGTCATTTTGCAAAACTAATTTTTGCTTTAAATCTACTTCATGTTGGAAATAATTTATTGTTCAGACTCATTCTGCAAATGTTGTTCTGTGAATAATTATTTCTGTAGAGTCACTCCATGTGCATTCTTTGGCAATTTTATAAATTTGTAATTGTATCCTGATAATAGTCCATAGCATGTTTACTAACAACAGATTTCAAATACTGCTTGTAATTAAAAATGTGCGAGTCTACCTCACCATAAATACAAAGCCTGCCCACTGGAACAAAATACCAAATGAGGCCAGCTCCACTTCTCCAAGAGTCCCTTTAAAAAAAAAAACCAAATTACCAGTTTAAATACAAATCCCCTATTAATTTTTGGTAGCTATGAGGGCTTGGCATCTTGTCATTTGACCTTCAATTTAAATGTGTTAAATTTCCCCACTGCAGATTGATAATTTCTTCTAGTTTATTATTATGCAAAATCCAAGCAAATCAGAATTTGGTAATAATAGTGGATAAGGATATTAATTATGAAGCAAATGACTCGAGTTCGAGGCATACACTATACTGATCTTTTTTTTTCTAATTTTACTCTAAGTGTGAAATAGGTTTAATTTACTTCATGTAACTTAGCGGAGTCTAGTCGAAAAATGAAACCGGAAGCACAGTCGAGTCCACTTGAGTTACCGGAAGTCTAGTCACAAGATAAAAATGGAAGTGTAAACAATCCAGTGGTATCCCGTTAAACCGGAATCTGTTCGTTTCCAATGGATCCGATGGACTCCATCGGAACGACGTTCGACCCCCTCATCCAATATGAGTGGAATTTTCCTAAGTCATTCACGAATAGAAAATGTAATTTTCCATCGGAATCTTTTCATTTCCAATGGATCTGATGGACACCATCGGAACGACTTTCTACACCCTCATCCAACATGAGTAGAATTTTCCTAAGTCTCTCACGAATAGAAAATGTACTTTTCCATCGGAATCTTTTCGTTTCCAATGGATCCGATGGACTCCATCGGAACGACTTTCTACACCTTCATCCAACATGAGTGGAATTTTGCTAAGTCTCTCACGTATAGAAAATGTACTTTTCCATCGGAATCTAATCGTTTCCAATGGATCCGATGGACTCCATCGGAACGACTTTCGACCCCCTCATCCATCTCATCCACTTGACTTCCGGTTTTCCGATGGAAAACATGGGGATACGACTGGATTCCAGTCAACAGTACCACTAGACTTCCGGTTTTCCGATGGAAAGCAAGGGGATACCACTGGATTCCAGTCGACAGTATTGGACAACCCTCAGTTTGAGATATGGAAACGAGTGTTTACCAGAATTTTCACGCGAAAATGGGGCAAAGCTAGAGGGCTAATTGAAATGCGTACAAAAGAATAATAAATTGCCCGCCATTTTGGAATAAGGTGTATTCGCCATGTAATCGCATCAGAATTTCAGCCGGGCTGAAAAGTGAATTTGGGCATGCATAGTCAAATCTTTGAAGACATTTTGATTCTTGTTATTAATCTTCCTGCACAATTTCAAACTTGTCACCCGGGCTGAAATTTGTCATGTTAATTACAACGAAATTTCAGCCCCACCATGTAATCGGCCCCTTAATCCCCATGGAATAAGCGATCGATTTTCATTCAACTACCGGCAATTTATTCTTGCTTCTCACATTACCATGTTTCCACCTGTCCAATAACTTAGCAGGGGCAGATCCAGGATTTTTCTTAGGAGGGGGTGCACCTCTAAGGAATGACATAACAGAAGGGTGACGTAAACAAATTTTAAAAGCGAACAACGCAGACTAGGTCATCTCAGGGGGGGTGCGCACCCCCCTGCACCCTCCCCCAAGATCCGCCCCTGACTTAGCTCCGCTGTTCAACATATAAACCACACACAACCCACAATTCCTTGAATCACTCTCACTGATGAAGGGGTAACGCTCGAAACATCAGGCTATTAAATCTTTTTTTGGTGCCCACTTTACCCGTTATCAACTCATTAATTTTGTTAAAATCAAGTTTTCATGCTAATTCTCAGTGTTCAGGGTTCTCCGGAAGCTCCGGTGACCGGCGAAAATCGCCGTCTACTCGTCCTGGGCCGCCGGCTAGTCAGAAAATATTTGGAGTAAGATAACGATAAATCCGTCCTATTTTCTTCCCAACACTTGTATGGCTATAAAAACAAATCCTTCATAGCCATAAGATAAAACAAAAGTGATTTCTTTTGGGCCATAATATTTTTCTTTAGTATATAAAGCATAATAAGGGAAGCAACAATTTTTTCAGTGAATAATAAAATGGTTAATTATAACAACTGGTTGAAAATGAAATGATTTTTTTTTTCATCTCTGTTGTCCCCAAAATGCACCAGAATGCATCTCCAGTGTCTTCATTTTTAAAAATTTTCCGTGGGGGCATGCGCCCGGATCCCCCTAGATACTCGTGCCAGGTGCCGCCTACTTTCAATTTACAGCCAGGTAGTCTAACTTCTCTGGAGAACCCTGAGTGTTCTCCTTTAATTTTAGCTCAGCAGCTAAGGAAGCATTCCTAACAAGTTAAACTAAAAGTATGTGTCTGAGGCTCACTTTCCTAGGGGGTAGAGTTAGGCAAATTCACATGTGCACACCTTCGACCGTCAAAGGTAAAACGACTTACAAGAATTTTATAATTCATTCCTCACACAACAATATTTTCTTTTATTATAGAACAAACACTTTGTTGAATTTTAAAAACCTCCAAGTGATTGCAGGTGGTAAAAAATGTTGCTTCAAGCAATAAATTTTACCTGTTTCCTCCTGATAAGGAGAACACTGAAATCTATGTACATGTGAGTACATACCAGCTTCATTCTTGATTTTCAGTAAAAACTTGCTTGGAATTGAAGGTTTTAAAAGGCCTTTTATACACAGCAGCATGTTATCATTTTTATTACCACTTGTCCATCAACATGATTTTGGTTTTACCTGTTAAAAAGGCTCCCACTTCAAAACTCCACCACTCGATACACAGCATCACCATTCCGGACACTGCAAGTTTGACAAACTGACCCCAGCTTAACAGGCTTTCAGTTGTCCAACCTTGGAACACAAACGTCAATAAAAAATTATTCAATCATGTTAATTGTCACAGACAGTATCGATACCTCCCCCTCAAAAGATTGGTTTGGTTTGGATCAGCCCGTTTGGCTAATACTTTTTAACCTTTTAAATAAGCCCTGATGGTGCCATATGACACAAAACCACATAACCTTATAAATTATTTACTATCTAGTCAGTTTCAAAGAATTTTGGCCAACAAAATGATATTGGAATACTACTCTACTCTACTCTAAGGAATACTACTCTACTCTACTATACTATACTATACTATACTATACTATACTATACTATACTATACTATACTATACTATACTATACTATACTATACTATACTATACTATACTATACTATACTATACTATACTATACTATACTATACTATACTATACTATACTATACTATACTATACTATACTATACTATACTATACTATACTATACTATACTATACTACTATACTACTCTATGTGATGTGTTTAGCCACCCTCGAAACTTTTCAATATTTTTGTCTTAATGCAAAATACAGATCTTGTTGTTTAGAAACTTGGCACTTCCGGTGTTTATTTTAAATTTTTGGCCGTTCACAAACACAAATCTGATTGATTATGGGGAAATCATCAAGATTTGTTTACGAAAGATGTTCACGAATACAAAGAAAGAGTTTAAATACCGTCGCAGTTGAAGAAGAGCTCGTTTCGCAAAATACAGATTTTGTTGTAAAAAAAACTTAGCACTTCCGGTGTTTATTTTAAACATTTTGACCGTTCACAGAAACAAATCTGACTGATTATGGTGAAATCATTAAGAATTGTTTACGAAAGATGTCCAAGAATACAAAGAAGGAGTTTAAATATGGTGGCCATCGACGAGAAGCTCGTTTCGCAAAATACAGATCTCATTTCGTTTTGTTTCGCAAAATATAGTAAGTCCTTTCAAATGGTATATCATACACGGTCAGAGATTTTAGTTACTAGCTTGGAAAGAAGGAGATTTACCTCGGGGCAGCTCCCCCTTGGTTTCGGGTCTAAGGTCTTTGTTTTGTAGACACCCAAAATGTCATTGCCCTTTATGATTAGTATTTGCAGTTGTATGTTTGAATAATATAAAATTAAAATCAATAAAAAAAGAAACTCACAGCTATCCTGATCTTATTTATTAAAATATTGATTATGCATGTGTATAATTTTTTATCAATTAGGCATGCCAGGATTAAGTAGATCATAGCCTTAAAACATGGGGCAAATTACATGTAGCTTTAAAATGAACTGAAATTTATTTTTTATGTAGATATAAAATTTAGCCTTTGAATTGCACGATTCCAAAATTTGAGACATTTAACCCTATTCGGCCTGGGCTTTTTTTGAGTTTCTGAGCCTGGGGGGGGGGGGGGGGGCACATTGTGCCCCCCCTTCGTAACTTCAAGAACATTAAGGCTATGACAATGAAACCTAGAGGGTACATAGTACGTCCAAAACTGTCTCCATTGCGGTCTGCACAATGGAACGATGACGTCATATGACGTAGTTATTAGGTAGTTTGTTATGCGGCCGCCATCTTGGATCCGCCATCTTGGATTTCTGAATTTTTTCAAAACCTCTTAAAAACCGTCCAAATTCATCCAAAATTAATCAAAACCAATAAATAAACGCTAAATGACGTAAAAATATAAAAGTTACACCAATAAACATTGTTTTTCTTCATTCAATGGTATAAATATGCAATTTTCAAAAAACATGGCTATCAAAATCTTGTTGCCATGGAAACATCAAGTCACATGATCAAAAAATTGTCATATCAAATTGTTGCCAGATAAATTTTAGGAAAAGTCACGAAGTTTGATGGCGTTTGCATACATATTAAGGAAGTTATGAATGTTGAAAGTTAGCGCGGGCACTTTGTGCCCCCCCCCCCCCCCCCCCCCCAGGCCGAATAGGGTTAAGGTAAAAATTAGCGATGTTAAAAGCATTTGAAGTTACGCTATTTTGCCCTAAAATTAATGGTCACAAAATTCAAGGAACTGGAGTTGAGCTGTGACGTAATGTTGGTTGCAAAAGTTTGTTTACGTCCAGTGACCCTCTGTGAGTTCTGGCGGCTCCGAAAGGTGTCTAGGGATTTGGTTTTGCCCATACCAAGACTCTTCGAAATGTGTGTAACAGAGCCGTCATTCTGGATATTGAACTGTTCGTGCAACCAACATTACGTCACATCACGTGACATTTTGACATTTTGGCCGTGCAATTTGAAAACTATTTTTTAGGGCAAAATAGCATAACTTTGAACGCTTGTAACATTGCTAATTTTTACTCTAAGCGTCACAAATTTTGGAATCGTGCATTTCAAAGGCTAAATTTTATAACTACATAAAAAGAAATTTTGGTTCATATGCACTTTAAATGCAATGAAAAATTACCTGGCCAAGTTTGTTTATGCAGCTTAAAGACTCTTGTGTAGGTAAACAGCAGTAAAAACATTGTGCACGCAGTTAGCCCCCAGCTAATGGCCACTCCCCTGTCAAATGAAGAGAAGATAAAAAAGCAGGTACTAGGTGTTTTACTTTAAACTCTTTAACTTCCAAGAATATCAAACACCAAATTGAAAAAAAAAGTCCAAATTTCATTTTGTGAAATATTGTAAAACAAACGATACCATGCAAAAGTATTGTTGAAGAGATTTGAATGGTAACATGTACACCATAGGATTTTATTAACAGATGCAAAAAACTTCATGTACACTACATGTCTCCATAATTGACTCTGGGAGTGACAGGGTTAAAAAATAAGGTGGCTGCTAGAGTACAGATTGAATACATTTGTACCTTGAATCATGCAAATTGGTATTTGAGTGTAGCTCATCGACTTACTGTTGTTGGTATTTCATTGTTGTTTGGAATGGCCTGACATGTGCATTATGTAGCTTTGAAATGATAAACCACTATACATCCTTGAATTAAGCAGTAAACATATTTATCTATTTTTGATTAATTACTTTGTTCAGCTTGAATTACCTCTGTTGACAAGTAAAGTCTGCTTTCCTGCAATTAGCCTAGCAATGCATTCTCACTAGTACAGTACCTCTCAAAAGTAAGTTACCTGTCGCGTAGCGTTTCGCGCGCTATGCGATTCGTCTAGCGTGCTACGCAATTCGCGTAGCGCAGGACGCGAATTGCGTAGCGCAAGAGTCACCGAAGCGGGAATAATTACACTGTACGAAAAGTTTATCTTGCGCGAAACCGATTAATTTCGCGCAAAGGTCGGCATCTAACTGCAACTGGATGGTTGTCAGGAAAACGGAAGGCAAAAAGTATCCCGGGATTCGATGCGTTTCGTGTTTTCCTCGACGGAAATGTCACACACCCATGTACAATAATCAAGGGCTTTTTTATATGCAGAGGCCACTTATTTGATTTTAAAGGTTTTTATATCTCCTATAAAACCAACATTTCCATTCAATCTAGACAAGGATGACCAACAAAAAAAAGAGCTACCTGCAGGCAATCACGTTAATGACTCATGATTTATTTCAATCTATGTTTACCTGAAACCCATGTTAAAGACCAGTACCATCAAAGCATTGAGTCCAATTTGGATCCCACAGGAAACTGCCCCGACATAAAGAATAGGTCTAACAATCCCCTGAAAACAAAACAAGAGAATTGCTTATTTGAATAAAGAAGAGGCTCCAAGCAGCGTATACTCATGCGCATGTGTAAGAAAGTTTTATGATATATTTTAAACATGATAAGAAGATGTCTGAAATGGACAAGAATTACTCCTTTCATTCAGTCATCGTTCCTGCAAACCACATTGTTTACTATTGAATGTTTTGTAAACGAAGGCTGTACCACAATGAAGCCAGTGATTTTTCATTATTATAATTATACCTAACGTGAACATTAGTAATGCAAGTAGGGTTGTAGGAGACGCTGTCGTGACACTTCAGTAACGTTGTTTTACCAGAAGTGAGAGTAGCTGGAAGTCACTAAACAGGAAGTGTAAATGACAAAGATATAAACCGGAAGTGCACAATTTAAAATATGCATGCATAAATTTGCAGGCAAAATCGTGACACAAAAAAAATCATAATAAAAAGAAAAAAAAGGAAAATGGAGGGCAAACCTTTACCCATGATGCTATGCACATGAGTATAATAAATGTGCCTTTCAATAACACACAAACTGTGACGTTCAAAACTCAACCACCAGTTTGATTTGTAAATGCCACAACATTTTATCAACATATTTTATCAACATGAAATTACAATAACAATATTTTATCAACATCTCAGGAAACATTCACAGGAAAAAATACCCGATTCCCATTTTGGGATTTTTTAGGGTATTTACAGAACACCAACAAATACCCAAATTTGTCAAAGTGAGACAAGTCCCAACCCGGGAATTCCTAACCACGTTCCCTGGTTGGGACTTGTCTCACTCTTCCAAATTTGGGATTTATATGGGTATTTTTTAAATACCCTAAAATATCCAAAAATGGGAACCTGGTATTTTTTCCTGTGATTAGGACGTTTGACTCAACAGGGTCAAAAGGTCATGTTTTTGTGTTGTGATAAGCGGATTTCGATCCCTCATGTCACTTTCTGTTTTCAGAGGTCCAATATACATTGTATATGTGTCACCATAATTATTATGATTGATGGCAGTGTAAAATGTACATGTAAACATTAGCTGGGGTTTGACAATGATTTAGATGGCACAACTTTTGCCTACAACTATTGCATGCAACCAGCTCACCCCATATATACAATATCAATCACATTATCTAGATCAGCCTACCCTTGCTCACAACTGTTGTATGCTCTAGTATGCAACACTAAAACGTTGTAGGATTTTGAAACATTTTTAAAACCCTACGACAATCGTAGTCACATACAATATTACACGTACATGTATATGATGCGAGTTGTATACAATTTTTGCCTGACACAAATAGCGCGCATTACAAAAAATCGCACACGACAAAGTTGTGACTAAAATCAGCCTTTATGCTCTGACTGCTAAAGAGCCACACTGCATCCAGCTGCGACCTGTCAATAAGGACCAGAACTGAAACAAAAATTTATTTCGCTACCTTAACTCAGACGGTATAATTTTGCTTCAAACAAGCATTTATGTCAAATTTTGTAACTGGTTTGAATTTTGCACAATTTATCCTTGTCAGTTAAAATGGAACAACCTTCTCTTGCCTGATCATGCAATATTTCTAATTAATAACTAATTTTCATTATATCAGGGAGGGGAAGTGTTGGTGGTGATACCAAGCTAGGTCTACACCAAGGGGGCTTTTATTCAATAGCTGGAAGGGTACTTAATCCAGGTAGGTCAGAGCTTCAAGGAAATTTATACTATCTGTATTTAGTTATTGAGTTTGAGTTCCTGAGCTGCTTTAAAATGATCGACAAACATTTAATACTCAACTTCATGTACACACCTGTGACTGAAGATATCTTTGCAACAAAACATATAAAAAATTTCCCTGTCAAAATAAGAAATCAAAAATATCATTAATTTTATTACATTATGTTACGCATGGCCATTAAAGACTGTAGAAAAAAAGATTAGGGTTTTTTATTTTATTTTCCAGCTAACCACTTAAAACATAAAACACCATAATATTATTATTATGTTTAAAATGTTAGACTGTGTATGGGTTTATACAGTTATTAATAGCAAATACAAAGAGAACAGAACAGAAGTTGCATGTTGTCCACCAAGTTTTTGTCTGCCACTATTTGCCCCTTGTATTTTTTATATATTAAAAAACCTTGACTTGCATACTGTAAGAAGGATAGTGCTGAACGGCAATGCATGATGGAATGTTAACTTTTTTCACTGTTACAACTAGTGATCTCATTGGCCTAGACTCAAACACTGCTAAAAAGTTAAGGTTCAAGGTGCATTAAGTCTAATTTTTTTAAGGTTTAAAATATTTTGAGACTCAATCGCACAACATGCAATTTTTAAAAGATATTGTATTTGGGAAACTTCATCAAAGAAGCAAAATTAGTAACTATTCTCTTCTGCTATTCTGATTGGTTAAGCACGAACATTTCCTAAAATATATTTGACGCAAATGGATTTTCTGTATTTTTATAATGAAATATAATTATGAACCATCATGTCAGCCCCTCCTCTATTCTTGAAATCAAAGATATTCTATGTGGGAAAGAGCCAATGCCGCAGAACAATGAAGTTTACTATAGTTATTATGTGAAGCATTACTTAAACAAAAATTACATAAATACATAAATTATTATGTATATTGATCATTGTACTTACTATTAGAGCAGGAAGGCATATAAGGACAAACTCTTCGGTCAAGCTAAGAAATGAGACATTTAATATTTAATTAATTTTGGTGACCTCACAGGAAACTGTGCACTAATGCTTAAAACTGGCCAAAAATGGATAGCTAACTATCAGACAACTGATGACCTTCATAAGCATTCTAAGAAAGTAAATAAGTATTGTTATACTTTTAAACTGACTGTTCTGGGAACACACTTTAACCCTTTAAGTCCCAATTATATTAACAAATGTTCCTTACTGATCTCAAGATAACTTTCTTACAGAACTAGTTTGGAGACGTTGCATGTGTCGTGGCTTTAATACATGTATGTTGTTTTTGGTCTGAAATTTCGAACCAATTTAATTTCTATTTTCCTTTGTCTGACAGCTTCATAAACCATAATCGACAACAATGATAAAAATTAAACTGGTTTGCAATTTTTAAACAAAAAAAAAAAATTCAACCACAACATACCTGAATGCATGCTTGAAAATTTTCAGACCAGTTTGATTTTGGTAAAGAATCTGACAAAATGGATTTGGTTTCAATTGATAATTTTTAAACCACACTAACACAGTGTTACAATGTACTTACTGTGCAACATGTTTTTCTTGCTTCAACAGCAACAAAAGCAACTCATTGTTAACCCATAGCGACCAAGTTAAGATACAACAAATTCCTAAAATCCACACTCCTCTCTGTAGCACCACACCAACAAGACGATAATTCCTCGCTCCAAATGCTTGAGAACAAAGTGTCTCTACAGCAGAACCCAAACCAACGAATACTGAAGGTCCTGTGACATTGATGAAAGACAAAGCTAATGTTCCAGCAGCCAATTCGAACTCGCCAAGACGCCCGGCGAAAAACAAGCTTACCATATTGACCAAGTGAAAGAAAAAATATGAGAACACTGTCGGCCAAGCTATAGCAAACAATTCTTTGATTTCTTTGAAGGTGCTTCCATACAGGAATCGGCCACAACAACCAGTATCTTTTGGAGTTGAATGTCGAACATGTATCTGGTTCTCAGACGGTTCCTTGGAAAGGTCTGTGGTGTCTGCTTCATCAGCCATCTGGGCTCAGTCTGTGATGAAATTAAAGCCAGCTGTACTGTATTTATGAACTGTGTGTAAAAGAGAAAACTCTACATGAACTTTAGCAGACACATTCCTCGTAACCCCTTTCACCCTACTCTAGGCATCCTTCTATAAATACAGTCAAACCACCTTAACACGGAACAAAAGTTATCCACACACGACCACTGAACTGCCGCAAAATTATTAATTGATATTAATTAAAATAAAGTAAATATTTAAAAAAATTAAAAAAAATATTTAATTTATAATAAATAATAATAAAATTTAATATTATTAATATTATTATAAATTATTATCTTATTAATAATATAAAATTAATAATAATAATTATAAATGAATAAACAATATATAGATTGCTTCACTTGTTCTATGATTGCTAGATACGCATAGATATGCAGAGCAAAACACAAGGACGGAAAGCTGTAACTCTAGTTTCACGCACTAAGCGATGATTGCTTAGTGAGTGAAACTAGAGTTACAACTTTCTGTCCTTACATTTAATTAATTATATATTGTTATTATCATTAATTTATTATTAATATTATTAATATATTTAATCATTTTTAATAATTTAATTGTAATTAAAAAACTAAATATAATTAAATATTAATAAATTTATATTAAATAAAAATAATTATAATTATTTATGTTAAAATTACGATTTTAGTTATTAAAATCATTTGGTTTGTGTGATGTGATGTGGTGAGTGTCTGGTATTGGTCTGCATTTTGAGGTGTCGGTATTATAGAGGTACCATCAATCCTTTATGAAGTTTATACCCTCCCCGCTCTCAAATAAGCCCCTTTTTGGAGCAAGAAATTTATTAAGGCCCCCTCAAAAGTTCTTGAAAAAAATAAGCCCCCGGGGGGCCTTAATTTATAGAGGATTTACAGTACACACAGGGATTGTATGAAGAGAACAGTCCATAATAGAGAGGTGTCCGTATTATGGGGGTGTTCATAAGGAGACGTTTGACTATATCACACCTTAGTTATGTCAATTAGTATACATGTATGTTATCGCACGGGCCCATGTAAAATTAAGAATTAATATCCCATGTGTTTTTCAGAAGCTGTAAGAAATTGACCAATTCGCGAAGTAAGGAGGGCAATTTCAACAGCTTCTGAGAACACAAGTAATATTAATGCTTAATTTTATGAGGGAAGATGTGGTTACTTGTTTATAATGTAAAGGGCAAAATTATAGGGAAACCTTTCAGACTTTTCAAGAGTCACTCAGACTCGAAACTACCTGAAGTAAAAACACTCTATCACAAACTGACAAGAAAAACTTTTCAATTCACTGTTGCTAATAAATTTCTAATGTCAAAGATACATTTGGCTGTTATTTACATCTAGAGAACATGGCCTAATTTATCGATAAAAGTCACTTTACGACAAAAACAAAGCAAATTTTACTAAAGCATACCAGTCCTGTGTTTGTGAAGTTTTTGCCACTTTGACGTTATAAAGAACAACAAATGGCGAGTTCAAACTAACTTGCATGTTTGCTGATCTAATTGCTTTGTTTCTCTTCTTCTAGCTTTATTCTTTCTCCTGTTAAACGTATTATTGTCCCTTTCAGAGAAAATCTGTCAAAGTTCATTACTTTTGGTCCGCACAAATCTGCATATATTCAAAATCTTCAACGTCATAAACTGGCCTGTAGCCACCTAGTTAATTCAAGTTTTAACACAAGTAATCACTTCCTGTTTGGCGTAAAATGCTGCAATACACCTATAGAATGCCTATTCTTAAAGACCCACCTTCACCCAAAATGCTGTGCGTGCCATGATCACTTTCTGTGCTGAATTTTGTGTGACACAGAATTCATGCTTGAATGCGTGCAACCATTCAGATCATGCATATGAACAATGGAGCATTTCAAAACAAAAACAAACGACCGCATCATCTTTTGGGTGAAGGTGGGCCTTTAAGGTGCCATTACACGAGGTAATTTTTCCCTGCAACTTAATGCAATGCAATGCTGACAAAAGTCATTGTGGGACAAGTTGCGGATGAAATTGTGCGTAACACCTTCTCTGTGCAACTTGTTTTGCAACAAACAATTGTGTTGCCAGTTGCAGAAAAAGTTGACCAATTATCCACTTTTTGCAACATTGCGAGACAAGTTGCAAACATGTAACACGTAATCAGCAATTTGTCGCAACATGCCGCGATGGCTCTCGTCAGCGTTGCAAGTTGCAGGAAAAAATTGCCTTGTGTAACAGCACCTTTAGGTATCATCAGATTTTCTTCGGCAAAACATGCAAACACTCTGTAAATTTTCTTCAAAATCCCGCCAATCCAACTGAATGCAAAGAGAATGACAAGCTCAACCAATCATGAGTGAGAAATTTTGAGGCTTGACCAATCAGGAGCGAGTAATTTTGTCCTCAATTAAGGAAAAACGCCCTCTTTATCAGCCAATCAGCATTCAGTAATTTTGCCCTCTATGTTATAAGAATAATGTGCATTTTTTGTAAGACTGGCTCTGCAAGTGGGCAAAAAGAAGCAAATCATGCTCTGATTGAGTAAGAAAACAATTGTCAAAATTTAGTAAATTTGTTTTGTAAATCTCACATACAAATCATTCAGAAAATATATACACATTTCGAAACCATTAAATGCCAAAAACAAAATGTTCAGAAGGTCAAGTTGTCTGTCTCACTCTCCTGGCTATTAGAGTCTGGAAAATAATTATGTGTAAATTTTAGGCAAGCCAGTTCCCTCCCGGGATAAAAGTTTCCCATCTAAGATGGTTGTTTTGATCTATAACAGTAAATATGAAATGGGCAAATTTGACTTGGGGAAAATATGTACCATGTGGTACTGTCCACAAATGTATCTCATTTTGATTCAAATGTTTAATTTCCTAACAAAACAGGCAAACAATAATAAACTACTGTCAAGTTGCAAAAGTAACAACCCTCCTTACTGTCACTGTTACTCATTACACCACTGAAAGTTATGACACAGAGAATGGCCCTTGGAGGCCTTATATAAGGAGACCAAGTACCCTTCACGAGGGGTACTTGAACAATTTTCAAGATTAAATAACCTTGACGTGAGGACCTTCAAGAACTGTGGGGGGTGGGGGAGGTGGCGGTGTTGGGCAATTTTTCTGATCATGAATTTTTTTTCTCCCTCGCATGTTGTGCAAGAATTTTTTTAGGGATTGTTCCATACCTTTTTTCCTTTTCGCTCGCTGTGCATTATTTTTTTTTTGCATTATTTTTTTTCTTTACTTTTGCTGTGCAGGAATTTTTTTTTTAGTTATTGCCCAACCCCCTCCCCCCCTCCCCCCTCTTAACAATAAAATAGTCCGTCCCTAAGGAGTGCTTGAAGCGGGCTGTGGAATGTAAATGTAAATGTGGACTGGACTGTGCATATTGATAGATACTACATTGTATATATATAACTCTAAAATGAAAACCGGGTGGAAACTGGGACCAAACGAGCCAGTTTCGAAGCTCCTTGTTATTTATTGTATTAAGTAGTGGTGGAAGTAATAAAGTTGAAGTTGAAGTTGAAAGTATTTTTCTTGCAACAAAAGTGAGCCAAAGAAACTGCAATGTATGCCAATAGAGCTAGCACCGAACAACGGTATCTGGAAATAAAATAATTCTAACGGCTCTGTACAGTATGAAATCCTCCAAACAATTTGAGAGATAATCCGCCGAGATCAACTCTGGATAGTCGAGCGGCGATCGACCAAGCGGCGAGCGAGCGAAAGTAAGCTTAATGCGATCAAGAAAACCCAAACTCGCGATGACTTTTCAGCCCCGACCAGTGGGGCATTTGACCATGCAACTGGCTCACATAAGTGGGGAATTTGATCAGACATTTTCAAAAAAGTCAAATGCCCAGCGGGGGGATGAATTAGAATTGACTGATACATTAACTTTTAAGTACTTTGCTTAACTTTTGCAAATTTCTCTCGTTTGACCGCGGTTAAGGTGTGACCATTCAAATTAAACCTCTTCGGCAGTACTTTTGCATGGTAGCATTTGTTTCTTAATATTTTACAAAACAAAATTTGGGATTTTTCTTGAATTTTGATTTTTGGCTCTCCTGGGAGTTAAAGGGTTCATACAGTATTTCCTGGGTATTCCTTTATTCGTCCCTTTTGCGACAAAAGAACTGAGAAAATAATTAAAGGAGACGCGCATAATTTTGCTTATGCGCTCGGGCTAACATTCTAGTGCGCGCTCTGGCGAGCTTTTTCGCTGATTTTCGACGTGTAGACCGCAAGACACAAACAGCTTTTCACTTACCCACTAAACTGCTGTAAAAAAATCCACAAAAACAGGACTTCAACAACACTCCACACCGTCCAGTTCTTGTCGCCTTAGCCCCATTTCGCTTGACCCTCTTAACCGCCGAAGCCTGAGTACGAGGATACTTTAGCCCTCGTGAGCCCTCGTGCCATTTTGTCAGCGGGTGATGTTTATCACGTGTTGCATGACGACAAAGCGACGTGCATATTGAAACCCCGCCCCCCCCCCCCCCCCCCCCCTCGCCCGGGACATAGCGGGGAATTTAACATTTGTCTGGTGTTAAAAAAACCTCTAATTTCCCCGCCCCCGGATCCAAGTAGTTTGTTAAAAGAACATAAAACTTTAAAGCAAAGCTGACAACAGCGTATATTTTGTTGAGTACAATATTTCAGCTGGCCAAACCAGCCTTCTTCAGGTACATGCAAGAAGTTACTAAATAAACAATATGTTACACGATGTAATATACAAGGAGAATTTCGCAATATAGAAAAGCCCCGCATAGCGGGGCATTAGTACTTCGGAACAAAATAAACACAACTCGATTTGGGTTTGCTGGTCTTAGCCGTACTCGTTCCAAACGTTCAACAGCTATATAGATATGTGCCGCTGTGAAGGGTATGGTTTTCAGGCAGTTTAGTCTGGGATAGAGTACAGAGATTTTTGGTCTAGAATAGGTATCATTTTCCGCGAAACTGATTAGTTGCGTGAAGAAATAAGTCTAGACAAGGTTTACTGGCAAATGGCATTTAAAAATCGGTACGGCGGGCAGTACGGCATTTTTACTGACCCCTGTTAACTAATAACTGTGATAGTGAACGAGTTTCTGGAAAATAGCGAGTCTGGAAAAGGTCTAGGATAGGATAGGGTTTTTTGGTGTTTAGTCTAGAATAGGGTTACAAAATGCAGCTAAAATAGTCTAGTATAGGCTAAGGGTCTTAAAGTCCCAGCGGCACACCCCCACCCAAAAATTTACAGAGTACCCCCCCCCCTCCCGTAACAACCACGCTTCTGTTGAGCCGTACACGACAGAATATTCGCCTTTCTCGATCTTCGAACCAAAGGTGAGACCACGACAACGATGTGAACCGTCTGTTTGGAATCATGGTCAAACACGAGCGGGAGAGCTTGGTAGATTAATGATTTTCCGAAGCCCGTCGGCAAGTTAACAAATAAGTCTCTCTTGTCAACAATTATTTTACGAATGGCCTGCTTCTGGTGAACATTTAGATCGGGTATTTTAAACATTGACGACACTGCACGAAAACCTTCATTCAGCGTCGCCATCCAACTGAATCAACGATAAAACGCATGCTATGATTGGACGAGTCACGCGTAGAGAATTTGGCGCGAGCAAGTTCCGAAAATGGCACTGCAACTGTGATTGGCTTAAATCTGCAAAGGAATGTGGTCCAGGTTTGAGCAGCCGTTAGTGGGGTAGCCTGCGTGGCAGGCGTTCTTAGGGGAAGGGTGGAAATTCGAGCGCGCGAGAACGCGAAGGGCGCCCTTCGCGTTCTCGCGCGCCCGAATTTCCCTCCCCCCTTCCCCTTCCCCTTAGAACGCCGCCTGCCACGCAGGCTATTAGTGGGGAGGAGCGTTGCGTGACGAGACAAATAACGGCTGCGTGGGAGACTACGTATTAATCGTTTTTTTTAATTCTGCACTTAGGACGCGGGACAGATAGACATTCCTCAGTGACCACATTCTACACACCACGATCCTGGTGTGCGTATTTCAAACGTCTCATAAAACACGGCCGATAAAAACGCCAACAAAATTCAAATTCAACGGAATGAGAACAGTCTTCACTGCCATTCCCTGACTCAAACATGGGGGTGGCAAGTGGTAAAATCCGAGACTCGCCGAGACGCCGAGACCCTTGTTTCAAAATCCGAGACAGAGACCGTAGCTGGGTTGTAAAATCCGAACCCGAGACCCAATGCGGGAAAAACCGAGCCTGTTACATTTGTAAGTGCCGAAATTATCCAACCCCCCCCCCGCCCCCACGGGGGGGGGGGACTCCCTTATATGACCTATACGGGGACGTGCCGCTGGACAGGGCGAAACAGCTGTCCGCGGTTGCTACCCTGCTTTATCGGTTTCTGTCGCATTGGTGTCTCGCAAAATCTACCTTTTTACGTAGTCAGATCAGCCATGCAGTTTGTCGTTTATGTTTGTTCATTTTTTGGCTGATAAGGTCTTTCGTAGATCCTACGTATCGTTTACAGCATTATCGTTCGCGGTCCTTTGCAGATTTTAGTTCTATTTTTATGGTTTTCGGCATTTTGTCCTGAACAGGGTATATAATTTAACGTGAGTCTGTCCTAAACAGGGTCTGAATCTGTTCTAAACAGGGTATGGTTCAAGTTACTTTAGCACGTGTGGCGACTTACCTTGTCGTGAAGGCGAAGTCGTTTTCTTTTCAAAGGATCAGTCTACCATTTTTTTAAAGCTCAGATCAATAACCACGCTCGAGCCGTGTCCTAGACATGGTCCTAAAATAGAGGGTGTTGTCCTACACAGGGTAGGTATTTTCGTTTATTTTTGTCCTAAACAGGATCAGGGTCTCAGACTCTCTGCGGCACCCCTATACCCAAATATTGGTCAAGTACCCCCCGGTCCGAGCCCAAGTTTTTTCATGCTATGAACTGCTCTTGTTCACCTATCCGGAAGCCGATAAGGGTCACACGTTGTCGCTTCCGAGTTGTCGCTTCCGAGTTGTCGCTTCCAAGTTGTCGCTTCCAAGTTGTCGCTTCCGAGTTGTCGCTGCCGAGTTGTCGCTTCCATTCCAGGAGGGGAATATTCTATTGCAATGTGAGACGGGGGGAGGGGCTGTGGGGGAAACGTCAAGAATGTATAAGAGGTTTGTTACACTTTGTTAGTTTGTGAGTTTTTAACTTCCTCCCCCCGTAATATATTTTTCCAAGTTGTCGCTTCCAAGTTGTCGCTTCCGAGTTGTCGCTTCCGAGTTGTCGCTTCCGAGTTGTCGCTTCCGAGTTGTCGCTTCCGAGTTATCGCTTCCGAGTTGTCGCTTCCGAGTTGTCGCTTCCGAGTTGTCGCTTCCGAGTTGTCGCTTCCGAGTTGTCGCTTCCGAGTTGTCGCTTACAAGTTGTCGCTTCCGAGTTGTCGCTTCCGACTTGTCGACTTGTCGACAACTTGGAAGCGACAACTTGGAAGCGACAACTTGGAAGCGACAACTCGGAAGCGACAACTCGGAAGCGACAACTTGGAAGCGACAACTTGGAAAAATATATTACGGGGGAGGAAGTTAAAAACTCACAAACTAACAAAGTGTAACAAACCTCTTATACATTCTTGACGTTTCCCCCACAGCCCCTCCCCCCGTCTCACATTGCAATAGAATATTCCCCTCCTGGAATGGAAGCGACAACTCGGCAGCGACAACTCGGAAGCGACAACTTGGAAGCGACAACTTGGAAGCGACAACTTGGAAGCGACAACTCGGAAGCGACAACGTGTGACCCTTATCGGCTAACAGCTGTTAACAAGGATCATTACTAGTAATTTTCCAATAGGTTCGCTATTTTTTCGAACAAATGGCAAGCGAGCGGATAGCTATTTGCGTCGACGAAGGAGACGCTTCCTAATCTTGTCGGCTAGGCGGAACGAATCGAGAAAAGTGTCGGTACCAAATCTGCGCCATCTTGAAACGTCGCAATAGTATCCAGCATTCCCAACGCGTGGAAATCAGGCATCATCCTGGGGAGCTGGGGTTCCGAAATGTCACATGTGAATAATCTATTTGTCTTGATTTAGTTTCGGATATTTTCCCGATTTTGAAATCGTACGGCTCAATATTTCAATGCCTACTAAAAGTACGCAGTGGAAAAATTGGACGAAGGTTCTTCTCCGGACCAAGTAAGTTGTTGGGTCTCTTTGGAATCAAGCAAGAAGTTATCGGATTTTCCTCGCTACCGTTCTGGTATGTTTTGAATGTTCTATCTTGATTTTGCTGTGGTTCTCTGCCTGATTTGGGAAGCTTTCACCTAAATACCGACGTCGTTCTTCGCGATGTTCTATGGTATGGTGCAATTCGCTGTATGTCTTGTAGCAATAATTCACTGACCGGCCGCGCCAGGCGAACGCAGATTAAATTTACAGTGCTCGAAATTGCGCCTGTGTCGGGCGCATTTGCGACTAAAGATTTCGCAGTTTTGTGACTAAAATAAAGGAATTATATTCAACAGTTTAGTGTCTTACTTGCAACTGGTAGTTGTAAATTTATCCGAAAAATCCTGCGAAATTCACGTTGAATGTTGTGTGACTTAATCGTCGATTTCATGCTCCATTAACGCGGTGTCCAAGAAGTTTATCACGGGAGCACTTTTTCAGGCTTTCTCAGAAATTTGTCATTTCCGGTTCCGGTATTAGTACATGTACTGAGGAGTAAGATTTCAGAATCGGAGAAATAACCGAAATGAAATCAAGACAAATATACTATTTATGTGTCGGAAATATCTGAGACCTTTCGGAGTACACAGCACGGCAGGATTTTTCTCGATCCCACGGCGATAGAGTGAATTTGTTTGATGTCGGCCCGACGTTTTTGCCTGCGTGACATATCTCGCGACAAAGCCCTTTAAACAGTGGCTGAATTGATTCATGAAACTGAGGTACTAGGTCAAGACGAGGTGCCACGGGATAAGGAGACGCACTATAATCTATGATTACTACTAGTTATTAGCAAGAGTTAACTTTTACGACACGCGCTCTTTAAGCCGAATTGTCCTCTCGACATTTCATTGTATGTAGCACTTACATTCATATTACACTTTTCCTCTAGACGTTTCACCGTACTTTCATTCGCTCTGTGTTTACGGAAGCCAACGATATACAACATGGTTAGACTGGCACAGAGAGGTCAGGTTTTATCTAGTCAATGGGAGTATCCAATTAAAAATAATTCTGAGTCGTCATCCGGGGGGTGGGGGGTACTCTGCAATTTTTGGGCGGGGGTGTGCCGCTGGGACTCTGAGACCCTTAACCTATACTAGAGCATTTTAGCTGCATTTTGCAACCTTATTCTAGACTAAACACCGAAAAATCCTACCCTATCCTAGACCAAAGTTTTAAACGCTTTCTTTGTTATTAGTTACCAGGGGTCAGTAAAGATGCCGTACTACCCGCCGTACCGATTTTTAAGGACGTTCGTGCTAATTGTTTATGCGCATCCTTACTGCGCACGCAATTCATCTCGCAACGCCATGCTACGCCATGCACGAGCACGCGCGCAAGAGAAGAAATCTAAGCACATAAAGGACTGGTAGCCGTTGCGTTAACTTTGCTTAGATTTAACTCGCTTTGATGGTCGGTGACCCCCAATTTTTTTTCAATAGATAATTTTCTTTGCCACTTCCTCGACAGATTGTGAAAAAATGAACAAAAAATCAATGTAGGAAGTTTAATTTTTTTTCCATTTTTCTACCCGTGCGACATCGAATCCTGCCAATTTGCGGCTGTCAGAGTTTGCAAATGCCCTTGTTTAAAGATTAAATTTACTTTAAAAAACGTCACCAGTTGAATGAATTTGCTGAACAGACCTACTCGCATAAAATTTGGGAAAGAAAGTTGCATTTTAGAGATTTGTTTGCAATATTTTTAGATTAACAGACATTGGGCTTTCATCCCGTAAGGAAGACCAATTTTTCAAAATTAGGGTCGCCCTTCAGATATCTTATCTCGGAAACGAAGTCGGTGACCCCCTCATTTTTTTGCATTTCTGACACGAACAACTCATAACCTAGCCATAGCAAAAGTTTTATAAAAAAATCAATGTTAGAAGATTTTCGCGCGAACGTCCTTAAATGCCATTTGCCAGTAAACCTCGTCTAGACTAAATTCTTCACGCAACTGATCAGTTTTGCGGAAAATGATACCTATTCTAGACTAAAATTCTCTGATTGCTATACCCTATCCCAGACTAAACTGCCTGAAAACCATACCATTCACAGCGGCACATACCTATATAGCTCATATATGGGAGTACCCCCCCCCCCCCCCCGGGTCGTCATTCATATTCAGCAAAAGCTCAGTACTATTTATAGCCGATAAACAAAGCCGCATTCTAGATGGCATTTCTTCTTTGTGTTTATGGTCGAGCGAATAGCCATCGAACTTAGGCATTTGGAACATTATCACGTCTTGATCACAACATACAAGTAATCAAAAGTTAAAGCGGCTACTTTGTTATTTATAGATCATATAAACTGACCATTTGTTAGTTTTGATTTGTGCTCTGTTAGCCTTGACTTAAGTCTTGAACACAAGACTTTTTCCGCTTTTGAGATTTGAAGATGATCACTTGAGTATAAAGTAGTCGAGCTCTCAGTAATTATTCACAAATGTATTTCTTTTTTGTCTAGCAGACAGCCATGCAGGTGATAATATACTATAGTACCCGCGAACCTTAGCCGTTTGGAACATGACGATCACGTTCAATCACAACTAGTAAATAACTTTCATTGACTGTTACTTTGTTATTAATAGATCGTTTTCATCTTCTAAGCTGAGTTTGTTTTTCTGGCTACGAGAATGACCCCACTGATAAGATGTGGCGGAGAATAGCAAATGAAAGAAATTAAGAAATTCTTGAAATTCTTTTAATACAGCTAAATTTTCTCTATTGCTGTTTCTGTTCCGTGCACAGATTCAAAAGACCTCTGATTTGTATCCTCGCATTAGAAAAGTCTACAAACTGAGTGAAAAAAATTTGTTCCCGTTTCGCAAATGACGTTCAGCTCCACGGCCAGATATTTTAATATGCTACATCTCTCCAAAGCAATGTTGCTGATATGAAGAATCTGTTGATATATAGACGGGCTGCGTTGAATAAGCTGTTACGTTTACATACTTGACAAGCCATTGGAGTAACATGTAATCGGAGGAGTGGAGTTAATGTCCAACCGTACAAGAATTGGCGACAGTCCTACGTATACTGATTACGACTACGACAAAAGCTCAATCGGCTTAAGTCAATAGCGTAGGGTCTTTCTGCATGTACCGGTATCCATGAACCACTCATTGTCTTCTATTGTTTGTGAGTTATTGTATTTTTGGTCTTGTTTTGCATTTGTATTATTGTCGTTCTTTGTTCCTTTTGTTTTACGTAATATGTGACCGGTACATGCAGAATCTACCATAGCGTAGCAACATATATAATAATCACGATTGAAATAGAGAAACATGTATTCAGATGGACAGAGTAGGATCATTCGGTCGCTTTTCGTGAACTAGGTAATATGCAATCAAATTTACCTTAGTTAGTTAGTAGGCGCTTCCAATGGAGAAGTGTACTCAACGAGATGCACAAACAATCTAGTTTATCAGGGACAGATCCAGGAATTTTAGAAATAGGGGGCCGTGAAAATTGGCATGATAGACAATGGGCGCGTGAGGCCGCGTTTAGCGCGCTTGCGCGCACCTTTCTAGAGGGGTCCGGTGGTATGACCCCCCGGAAAATTTTGGTAGTTTATTAAAGTACTCTGAGAATGCAATCTGGTGCATTCTGGGTGCTTAAGTTTGGCAAACGCCAGGATCCAATACTGTACGAAAAATGTTGAAATATTTAATAAAATTCAGTTGTGCTTGTGGTCAAACATGACTTGAATCAACTCCAACTTTTTCTACAAACAAAATTCGAGTCTAACCGGAATGCTATGTGAGCTAATTAAACTAGAGTCATCGCATGCATCTACATTGGATTGGTGAGTGCGAATGCGTTAAAATCCAAAGCTATGGGATTGTCCTTGTATAGATGACTTTAAGTAAGAGTCAAAAACAGGGGAGGGGGCGCAGCCTCCTCGGCCCCTTCCCCTAAATCCACCCCTGTTTACCTCAGACTCAAGTCATTCTTTTGCCTAAGGCAAGTAGCATGACGAAGCACTTTGAACTTTCCAAACCGCGTCTTTTAATGACAAGTGTTAAACATGATAAATTAGCTTTTAATTGCGGTATTTTCTAGAATGAATAGGCAGACAAACAGACAGACGGTTATATTTTCAGAGGATAACTATTTATAGAATGAATGTTTGTCGTAGAGACGAGGGAAGGATTTTAGAAACAATAGTCCTAAGGTCGCCAAGTCCTCATACGCTGGGAAGACCTAAGGCATGGTTTAGGAAATTCGAGTCGATGTTCATCTGCTGTCCTTTGGTGTCAAAAGACAAATATAAGCTAGACCGAGAAAAATATTATTTTCAAAGGGTTTAAAGAATATTACAGTCTTCCAAGCCTGTTGTCAATTGTCAGTTAACCCTGATACAAATGTCAGTTGTCAGTAAACCCCATCCTGATCCTCTTATTTTAATAATATTTACATATGTATAATATATTTGTGTGTGTGTGTGTGTGTGTGTGTGTGTGTGTGTGTGTGTGTGTTTTGGTGACCAAATACAATTTCTTTTAAATAAGTTCGAGTTTATATAATTATTATATTTGATTAACCAAAATTCCGAGATTTCGACATGCTTGACAAAAGTATTCGGAATTCCGACCGCAAAAATGATTTCGATTCTGTTTTCAGCAATTCAACAGCCAATTAGCACAATTGTGTGGTAGGGGAACTTGAGTTGCATTAATGCATGAAAAGTTATGGGAAAATTTGGTTAAAAGTATAAATCAACATTTTTCTCGGTAAAGTTGGCTTTCAATAATGCAACTCAAGTTCCCTACCACACGATTGTGCCAATTGGCTGTTGAAATGCATTGCTAAAAACAGAATCGAAAAATGTTAAAATCCGAATGAGAAAAATGCGTTTTTGTGATTTCCTTATTTGGTAATTCCCTACGATTGACAGATGACAAACTCCCTCAACTGTTGACTTGACAGAAATTATATTAAAAGAATGTTTTCAATCCTCAAAATCAGTTGCTTTTTGTTTGAATTTGCTAGCACAACTCAGTTCTGCTACAGAAACACTTGAAAAAACTATATTTTGAATGTCCCGCCAAAGGGTCATGTGACCTAATTCAACCAATCAGAATGCTCAAAAGTGTTCAAAAGGCCAAAGTTTGAATGTCCATATCTTCTGAACGATTTAAGATATTGACCTGAAATTTTGGATTTTGAAATTGGACATCAGGATGCTTACTGAGACATTTCTGGGAGATATTCAGAGACGACAAAATTAATATAAAATCAGAAAACGGCAAACTGATCCTTACGGCAAGGCGATGAAGGAGTAAATAAAAGAATAAAACAAAATTTATATTTAAACGAATTTGCCCAATATTTCGGTTTGAAAACAAACCTTCTTCAGGGCCCCTGAAGAAGGTTTGTTTTCAAACCGAAATATTGGGCAAATTCGTTTAAATATAAATTTTGTTTTATTCTTTTATTTACTCCTTCATCGCCTTGCCGTAAGGATCAGTTTGCCGTTTTCTGATTTTTTACAAGTAATTATTGTACTGATCCAGGTCTACAACTGGGAGATCCGGCACCACTAAAAAAAAAACGGTTTGTCGCTGTGGTCTTGCTGATATTTTATATTTTACGACAAATATACCTTGGGCAAGTACCTTAAGTACATCTTTCACGGGCAGGATAAAGAGCCACACCCCTTTCATGTCAAATCGAACTGGAAACCACCAGTTCAACGTTCGGTTGCACTAGAAACATAATGTCTAGAACAGGGTTAAAATACAACTTGCAGAGAAAAATAGACAAGCCGAAAAACAAATTGCCTGCTAAAGAACGTCAAGCCATAAAAGAACTCAAAGATAACAAAGAAATAAATATAAAGCGAGCTGATAAAGGCTCCACCACTGTCATTTTAAACAAGCAAGACAAAATACACGAGGAGCAGACGCAACAGGACGTTGAAGAAAACTACAAACCCCTGGAAACACCCATGGTAGTAGAAACGGCACGAAGAGTCAAAGAACTCATAAAGAACTCTACCAAGGAAACTATATCGATGAAATGACAGAAAAATGGCTTTCCCTCACGCCAGACCCACCGAGCCGAAATGCCAGTTGCCTTCGCAAATATCTTTATGTCTGCGGTCGAGACACGCCTTATAAGTCAAAGCCCCACCAAACCTCTAGTGTGGAAAAGATATATTGGTGATGTGTTCTCTTTATGGGACATAAGCAACGGGAAATAGGCTTATTCATTGAACTAGCAAACAACCATCACCCGACTATAAAATTCACGGCTGATATCTCAGAAACAGAAATCACTTTTCTGGATACATGAATATACAAGGGCGACAGATTTAAGAAAGCTTCTATTCTTGATGTTAGAACGCACTTCAAACCGACAGAAACTTTTCAATATACCCATTTTTCTTCTTGCCACCATCCAGAGGTCAAGAAAGGATTTATCAAGGGCGAAACCCTGAGGTTACTTAAGGTTGGTTTTCACTAACGACGGAGTCTGAATCGGAGTCGGAGTCGTAATCAGAAGCGCAGAGCGTTACGATCTAGTGAAAATCAAACCGACGGAATCGGAGTCGGAGTCGTAGTCGGAGTCGTAGTCGGAGTCGTAGTCGTAGTCGTAGTCGTAGTCGGAGTCGTAGTCGGAGTCGTAAGAGCGCTTCTGACCTATTGAAAATCGAAAATCGGAGTCGTAAGCGGAGTCATAAGGCCTGAGAACTGGCATTGTGATTGTTTGGTTCTTGCGCTTCTGCTTGCGACTCCGACAATCTAATTTCCAATGGATCATAAGCGTTGGAGTCATAAGCGGAATCGGAAGAAAATGGAACCGTTCTGGTTCTTCCGACTCCGATTCCGTCGAGCTTAATGCTCCGATTAATACTCCAATTTTCGATTTTCACTAGGTTGGAAGCGCTCTTACGACTCCGACTACGACTCCGTCGCCAGTGAAAACCAGCCTTTACAACTAACTCCTCAAAGACAACTTTTGAGGAAAGTATAAGCCTCTTAAGACTTCGTATACAAGAGGTTACCCAGATAACCTCCTAGACAAAACGCTCTCAGAAGTCAAACATCACGAAAGAATGTTGGCTTTGAAAACAAACTGGTCGAAAACAAACTAAAGAATATTATCGTTTGCAACAGAATACTGACTGCCCTTCTGTGCCAAATTTAAAAAAAACATTTTAATGAACAAATGGTATATTATCGAAAGGCAATCATTATTGAAAGAAATATTCAAGGAGCCTCCCATAACCTCCTACAGAAAGGGAAGTGTTTTAAAGACATACTCGCAAGAGCTAAACTATGGTGTGAAGGTCAGAGATACAACATCTCGACCAATCAGGAGTCGCGTTTGAATTGGTCTGTCATTATTATTAACAGTCAAACGAGGCTTTTACTTTAGTGATCATGTTAAATCCCCGCTGCTGTCCCCGCTTCCGATAATGCGTGCGTGCTGTTAAACCCGGGTGTTAAGTCACCGCTCAATGACCCCGGTCACACAGACATTTTGTTACTTCCACTGCTCCCCGGGGCCAACACGCGGACGTCGTTAAATGTGCGTTAAATCCCGGCATTGGCCGCGTTAAATCCCCGCTATCTCCCGCTATGTCCCGGGGGTCGGGGGGCCGGGATTTCAATTGACTGATGCATTAATTTCTTTCAGATAAAGTAAAATTGCTCACGTTAGGTAGTTCTGTGTCTCTTCTGGTCGTTTCTCCCCATGTATTTCGTGCAAAAAGCTTACAAAACACTCCATTCGCTTCGAGCGCCAGCATTCGTTACCCTGACTCTCAGTAACTAAGCCCCCAACTAAGCGGTTTTTTTTTCAAATCCGAGGCGCGGGATTTTTTGAAGCACAGTATATCAGTATTTCAGATACATTAAAATAAACGGCAGACTGATCCCAACGATGACGCAAAGAAAAAGGAAAGAAAATCGATAATAAACATTTCAGCTTTTCTATATATACCTGGATTTTTCAAAACGTGTTCAACGAAAATTTACGCAATTTTACTGCAACTAGCCCAAACAATTAAGGGTTTTTATATGCCCGATCAGCCCGAAAATCACAGAGAAGAGAGGGAAGAGGAAAAGGGAGCATGAGCGAGCGAAAAAAAAAAGATTAGCAACAGTCTATTATATTTTATATTTGTATATTAAAAACAAGGCCAAGAACGCTCACAAACGCTTACTTAGGGCGATATCGTTTTCAAAAATCCAGGTATATATACAGTGCAACCTTTACTTTGGGACATTTCCATTTTAAGGGGACACTTCTCCCGGTCCGACTGCCGGCAAAACGCGCTCATATAACCTCTGTACATTATCACCCCTACTAATAGACCCTGATGGAACGCCTCTGTTATTAACGGGACACTTTTTGCGGTCCCGGCCGGCAAAACGCTGATATAACCTTTGTAATTATTACCCCTGCCCAAATGGGACGCCTCTATTAACCCTTTAAGCCCTAAGAGTGATCAGCATCAAATTTCTCCTTGTAATATCAATGCCTTATCAATCAAAAATGTCATGAGAATTAAGGACATGATCACACAAGATGAGTTCTCTCGATATCCAAACAATTTCTCCCTACTACTTCAAAAGGAAATGTATAGGGACTAGCAATGAGAATTTAGATTTTGATATTGGGGCTTAAAGGGAAACTGTCACGAGGGCGCATGCGCCAGTTTCTCGAACATCAGGCTGTTTTCAAGTTGAAGTGTCAATTTCAAAATGGCGTCGACAAGTGAAAACGAAGAAACTCGACGCCAATTTTAAATTGACACTTCAACATCAGCCTGATGTTTTCAAGTTTCGATTCGAGAAACTGGCGCATGCGCCCTCGTGACAGTTTCCCTTTAAAGGGACATTTTTCCTGGTCCTGGCCGGCAAAACGCTCATAGTAATCTGTGCTACGCTTCTGATAAGGTCTTCGACTGTGTACAATGAAAACCAGCCTTTAAAATTTTGCTTCAACTTATTTGTAGTCTACATTCTCCTTAGCACAGCAAAACCGTCGAAAAGGGTGATTTTATTACGACTAAGGGGTGGCGAAAAGCAAATTATAACAATGTATCAGTGCTTGGCCACATATACTACTGATACAAATGTTTTTACGGGTTAAATTTTGTAATTGAAGGCTTTCCTGCAAAAAGGGCCTAAGGAGACTTGTTTTGACATAACAAACATTGCTCTGTAATTTTTTTTGATGATTTGTGCCTTGTTTTCGAGAAACAAATTTCATCTTGGCCTCATCAGCACATGTGAAACAAAATAATTTTCAAGCAAAATTTAGCTGAGGGCTAATTAACATGCATATAAATTGAATACTAAATAGGCCATGTGCACGATGACGTCATTTGACTACTACTACCAGAATTCATTTCGTTTTTCCTTTCTTATTTAAATTTTGTAATCCCAGTGGGGTTTAAATAACAATAGCCCTAATTTGCACTACAAAACAAAAAACTGAAGGATTCTGGTAGTAGTAGTCAAATGATGTCATCGCGCAAATGGCCTATTGGCAGCCATTTTCAATACGGTGTATAGGGTGTTTTTATTGTAGTTATGTACTTTTTTTATGCAAAAAAGGTGTACATCGCAGTTTTGGAAGGCTCCAGATTTGCCCATGGTTTGCATGTGGTACAGATTTTAGGCATTTAAATATTGCTCTGATTTAATGCTTTTGCCTGAAGGCTAAATTTCTTAGGTTTATATAGCCATGGCAAATAGGTAATACAAAAGCCATGGTGAAATTTTTAGGACATCAACCTCATGGCAACAAAATAAACACAGATCAATGTTAATTACACAAAATCTGCAGTAAATGCAAGCTGTTGGCAATATATACCCTTTTTGCAACAAGCCCTTCACATAATTAATTCCAATATCAGTGTTCTCACTGGTCCAAACCAAGAATCAAGACATCTGAAGGGATTTTAGATCTGGGAAGGCCGTTCCTACCCACTCCAAGAAAATACCAGCAACACAACATTTATAATGGAAAATTATGTATTTAATACAAACATGGATTTATTCGTGATGTTTTGGCTACCATGTGGCACTAGAATTGTTAGAACTACAACGTTTTTCATCTGGTAAAACAATATAAACAGTTTATCATTCTGTCCAGTGTGGAGGACTCCATTTCTGCTATGGTCACTTCAGCCAATGAAATTCATGACGACTAGATGGAGGATGACACTAGCGAAGATAAAATCAGCAAATGCTCTCTCAGGTGAAATACCCTTGAAGTCAGACAGGTTTGCAGGGTTGCTCTGGACTCGAAGACAAACTGAAATCAAAACACAACAAGACACACCAACATGAGCATTATGTTGATAAATAAATGGTAAAACTGAGCCCTAGTCAAAGTATCTGTATTGAAATGGTACTCACCATTTGTATCCGACATTTTGAAGCCTTTTGTAACAAAAGGATGCCCAAAATAAACAAAAGAAGCCAAAAGAATGACTCCGTAGGGCTCCCTACTGGTAAACCCCTTTGAGAAATTCAATAACATAAAAACATTGGTCCTTTTCATGTGTTGAAAATAAGTACAAAGTTTCTTCACATTAATGCAAAAATCAAGCAACTTTGATTCTCCTAATCACAGCATTATCTCTTTTACACAAGTTACACATCAACATGACAAAAATATGACAAAGTAATGAAACATGTTCCAAGCAACCACAGCACTGGATAAAAAGACGTACATTTATACCAAAACACTTAATAACCAAAAACAAATCACGGAGAAGCTTGTGCCTTAACCCTTTCCTTGGTAAGGACTATCTGAATACAGTGATCATGCCCTGGATTGTTTCAGTGAGTTTTACATGAAGTATAAGACGTGTTTCGGCATTTGAATGGATTTTGAGTTGTTTACATGTACATCATATTTCTCGCCATTTCTGCAGAGAAATTCCTGTGTTTTTAATCTACTGTATCTTTAAAGACCTAGTATTGTCCATTACGCTTCATGCACCTTTAAACAATAGAAGCCTCGTTCCTGTGCAAACCAAAGCAATAACAGAGGCGCGTGAAGCATAATGGACTAATAATGGGTCTTTAATAATGTTTCATGGATTTATTTCCTTTGATGAATGTTTATACAAGGAATTACAGCTTGTGATTTTGAAGAATGTTTGTAGGAAAGCAATCAAGCCCTGCTGGGTTGAAGGAACATGTTACAACTTTGGCAGCAGTACATGTAGGCATTCCAAGAGTGGATATTCAAAACTATTTGGTAAAATATTGAAATTTTTACCACTTACTTCAAATAATAGTGCTCCATGTGAAAAACTATTTTGTCCTGAATATTTTAATATATAGTTTGTGGGTGTTGGGAGGTAAAGAAGAAGAGCTTTTGCCATATTTGCTACATGTGCTCGCAGCAATAACATTTCCTTAAAAAAATCCGCGGGTCAAAGGGTACCGGGTACTCCCAACCTTTGCAGTGTCCTTTGGAAAAAATATTTGTACCCAAAAAAATTGCGCCAGTTTTAAGAGCAGTATGACAAACTATATATCAACAGAAAGCTTAATAAATGTATAAATCAATAGAAAGCTTAATAAAAGTAGTTTTTGATAAAAATATAATTTTAGAGATTTTTCCTTTACAAATGGTCATGAGCCAATAAACCGACACACAACCAAGGGTTGTTCAATTGAATTTATAAAGCTTTCTATTAATATATCATTTGTCATTATTACTCTTGAAACTGGTGTGTGTGTACGAATTTTTTGGTTGAGAGTACCCTTAAGGCCTTCTCAAAAATTGAAACAGATTGCTACATGTGTGTTTTGGGTAGGATCCAAGGAGTTCCATGTAGTAACAGTTCAATAATAAAAGGTTGTTTGGCCAGAATCAGTTCTAAACAGCAGAATGTTCAACATTATTGTTGAGAGTTCTGTTGCAGGGACGGCAGAGCCGAGGGGCTTCAGCGCCCCCAATTTCAAGCATAAAAATAAAAATTGAAAAGAAATAAAAACCCTTTAAACCCTTACCCCCAAAATGGTCGCTTTCAATTCCCCCCATTTGAAAATGCACTCCGCCATCCCTGTAGTGGCATGTCTACTGATGCTTAATAAATTTAGATGCCAAGTAGTTGGGAGCATCCTACACTTAAAGCAAAGGAGCACATCAGCGATAAAGCTGGCTTGACACTAGCAGCCAATTTAGCTCTTATTTTCCCCACACCACAGGCAGATACAGATTTGTGTCCACTACATTTTTAGGGGGGTTTAAAAAATTTTACAGCAACATTTTTATGTCCCAGACGTACGGTAGATAAATTTCTCCTAAAAAGCAGGCAAACAAGAACAGTTATGACCTCTGCTTCTAATGACTGTTCTAACAATAAACAGGAATAATGCGGTGTAACTTCATCTAAGCTGACACCACGTGTCTCTTGTTAGCTCACGATCTACGTGTCACACGCTGAGGTTGCAGCGCTCAGACTTTTTAACGCGAGCTTAGAAGCATGGAAATAGAAGGAAAAGTAACACTATTACTAAACCACTATCTATTCTTACCTCCTAAGACAAAAGATCCCACGCATGAGATGAAACCGGATAAAAATGAGTTGAATGGAAAGGTTCCCACAAGACAACAATACACGAACTGGATTATTCCAGTCAACATGATGTAAAATAGATATGCATCCACTATCTTGAGCTTCTTTGGAGTCGTCTGAGTGTATTCATCGTAGAACTTAACCAAGATGTTCTTTATGTTGGAGAAAGTATCCATATTTCTTCTCTGAGAGACAAAATGCGATCCTTTCTTCGCCGATGAATGTGTAAAAGAAAGAATCAATTATGCTTGGCATGATGGGTAATTTGGACCGTATAGGACTGGCGCTAGCTTTAAATTTTTGGCGCCGAAATCATACACAAGCTAGTGAAAAATAGCTGATTTTTACTTGAAAATTCCATTAGAATTACTGTCTAATCCTTTAAAGCTATTACTCAGGTTTTGATTCAAGCTACAACTCAAAGGTTGAGCGCGATATATGTTGTTGAAGACAGTACTTTAGATGAAATAAGGCATTTAGTTTTCATCGATTCAACATGGCGGCAAGCGGTCCTGCACTTCGACCACATCCAAGTTCTGAGCTTGATTATTTTGATCTCGACGACATAATAGCCACACAAGGAAGAATTCCTGCTAAACTAGAAGTACAGATTTATAACCTTGGCTTCTTGGATCCCAGTTCGGAAGGAAATGATCTGCAATCTGGCGCAAAACTAGAGCTGCCTCTTTGGCTTGCAAAAGAGCTTTGTAACCGAAGAAGAAAGATTGTTTCTGTGGACATTCCTAAAGCTTACAAGGACGGATACAGGGAGATTTTTAAAGCAGATGCAAGTGTTGTGGATCTTCATCGACTTGGGCCTTATTTCTACGAGTTTGGGACAAAATTGTTACATTTTGATTTTGAAGAAAATTCTCAAATGGCTTCATCTATGCAAGAGGTAGGCTTATGACCATACACTGTATGCTGTTTTGGCTATGGATGGGTGGTGGGTGTGTCTGAGGGGAGGGAATGTCTTATGTTCGATCATTTCTGTATGATCAGGGTCAGGAGCTACACAGGAAGATTTGTACATGTTTTAGGCTTATGACTTTGTACCTGTCAGCTCTCACTCATTACGCATGCTCATGGCCGAATAAGGGCCAGAGGCTATAGCTGCAGACTTTATCTGGCTGTTTTGTGTTTGAGCCATTTCACAATTCACGGGTAAAAAAAAGACCTTTCACGGATCACGAAAAAACCCTTTACCACCCTCTTGACAGTGGCAGAAACGAATTTCCTTGATTACTACTGACAGCCCTGGACTGATTTCTCACGCTTGGCTCACAAATTTGAGAAATGTAATGTTCCTACTTTCGTGGGGTCTCCACCATCCTAAACGTTACAATAATTCTGTATCATCAGTATCCTGGTTGGTGGTCTGGCTGGTATTTAAACCCATGATTCAACTACCGCTCCGCAGTCTGGTACTGTACCAACTGAGGTAATCATGTAGCTGCTATGTAGACCCTATGTAAGATCATGTAAGACCAATTTCAATTTACCATTCTGCTGTTTCAGGCTACAGTATCCTGGGGTCAATTCAATAAAGTTTTAACACTTGTAATTTCCAAGAGTAGCCATTGTTTTCAACCCCTGAAACAATGGCTACACTTGTACATTACACTTGTAAAAGTTTTACTGAATTATCCCCTGGCTGATATATTGTGTTTTCATGATTATAGCTTTAAGCTTGCTTTATTATCTTGAAATACTAGGAAGAAAAAATTGCCAAAAATGATGAAAGCAAAGACATATTAACTGGAGACAAAATAACAACTAAACAAGATAAACTTCCACCTGAATGGCAATTTTGATTTCTTGACCGCTTGTTACAAAATCAAATTTGATGAACTGTAATCCACTTCCATCCTTGTAATCCTGCACTTTATCTCCAAACTACTACTTTTGTTTTGCTCTATAGAATCTTTTTATCCAACTAAGTTGTATATTTGGTGGCATTTGGCAATATAACATGGAAATAAGCTAAGCAAAATTTTGTTAAAATGCCAGAATTTTGTTTCTTTGGGGACACATGAAATCTTTTGTTAATCATACCCTTCTCCTTTATGCATCATCAAAGAAAACTTTTAATGGAACAAATTTTTTTATTCCTGCAGACCTTTATCAAGAGGTTTCGAAAAATTATGGATTCGTCTCAAAATGCCGCAAATGAAGATGCTTCACTCTTGACTAACAAGCTTGATCACATAGAAAGACAAGTATTCTCTGCGGGCCGCAAGGGAGTGCGAGAGTTTCTTCAGTGGGAAGCTGGCAACACTTCGAAAATAACAACTTCAGACACTGTTGTAAACCACAAAAAACGCAAAAGATCTGCGCTTGAGTGATGCTCATTTTATTCAATCATTTTGCTTCTGTATTCATGCAAGACAGAATGATGTTCGTGTAGCTAATGGCTGGACCTCACTGCATCTCTCCACTTTGACAAGACTTTGGGGGCAGGTCCAGGTTTTGTGTGAGAGTATGTCACCACTTTGGATTTCAACACCCCAAAGAATTTGCCTGGACAATGAAATTGCCATTGCCATGTAGAAATTACAGCTGTAGTTCAGATACTAATATTTAAGAAATAAAATTTGAAAACAAAAATGACACAACCACAACAACAAAAATGAAAACATAATGTGTCACAAAAATTAGGTGCCCTACAGAATAATTAAGGTACATTTGGTTTGGCGGCATACAAATTTGACCTTAGGACAAATGGTGAACAATAGGGGTTGTCTCCTTTCCTTGGTTTTAAAATTTTCAAACCAGTTTGATTTTTGTTTTCCTTTGTCTCAGTTTATGGTGAACAAACTGGTTTGAAAATAAATTACATATTGTATGTTGAAGTTCAATTTTATCCTTGGTTCAATTTTGATTTTCTATTGTTATTTTCTTTGCTAATATATGATAATAAATATAAAACAAAGGAAAATCAAAATCAAGGATAAAATTGAACTACAACATATACAGCTATTTCAATTAAGGTTGTCGGATGAAAGCTTAAAGCTACAAGCCAAGATAGTTGGGAGCGGCGCAAAAGAAACGATTTTCCTGCTCGTCGCATTGCTCATTTCTGCCGTTTTTTTTCGTGTCGCCACTCCCAACTATCTGCATGCCTGGAACAGGCGTTCAGTTGACTAGTTGGGCTTTGAGCTTTGAGCTTTCACCCGACAACGTTAATTGAAATAGCTGTATATAAATAATTGTAACAAAGTGACAGTTTTTGTACTGCCTTCAGGAATCATTAACATCCAAGTTGTCGGTTTGATTTTTGTTTTGTTTTATTGAACAATAATTTTGCCAGTATTTGACAGTTTTTTTTTTTGCATGTAGCCTTGATTTCATTAGTAAAGCATTGTTAAGTTGTGAATACGTGAAAGGTTGTTATAGGAAATGGGTGCAAATTTCACTACTCCCTTCCATCAGTTGTAAACTTTCTTGCCCGTTCCAAATGCCATAGGCAATGGTCAACTGGCTTACCCAGCTGGGAACAGCATTATAGCGAGGGGAGGGTGGGGAGTTGGCCACAGAGGGTGGGGGGGGGGGAGGGTTTGGTGGAGCAAAAAGCATGGTAGAGGGGAGGGTCAAAAGCTTGTTTCGTTTTCACCAGTGGCTAACAGCACCATAGTGTTGCAATGGGAAAACATACGGTACCAAGCATTTTTAAAACCAGACAAAAAATTATGCAGTACTTCATATAATATGAATTAAAGGCCACATTTAAAAAAATATAATAAGAAATATAACTGGTTCAGGCTTTCTTAGAGGGGGAGGGACAGAAAGCTTGTAGCAATGTGATAGCAATTTGAATATCTGCATTAGAAAAGTTGATGCAAAATGCTGTTTGGTGGCGTTTTATGTCACCTTTTGTTGTTTGTGAGGTTTGGGCTTTCAGGGGACTTTACTTTCCGAAGTCTATGGTATTTGCCATTTTTAACCCGTGAATATGCGAAGCGTAATGAGCGGGTTATTGCTGACGAGGACAGTTTCACTTGCTCGCTCCTTCCATCAGCTGTAAACTGTTCTTGGTAATTCCGCTGACCAGCACGCAAGGCTTTCATGGCAAAGGAATAGTCGATCACCGAAAAAGGGACATTTTAAAAGCGCTGCTCTGATGTTTTGTATTTGGAGTCCTGTAATGGACCATTAAAACTGATCTGCAGACTTGAAATTGATTTTTCAACAGAGGCATGTTTTATAGCCTGTTCCAGGCGTTAAGTTTGGCGTGCGAAAGAAAAATCGGGTGCAGGAGAAGAAAACGAGGGGAGGCTGGGGAGAGAGAGGCCTCTTTCCTATTCTTCTCTCGCGCCAACCCTAGCGCAGTGTGCTGCTTTTCGCTGCTCTCCACAATCTAAATGCCTGGAACAGGCTACATGTTTTAATACTCATTGTACCACATGTCTGCATTGAAACATTAAAATTTTACCTCTACAATCACCATTAGTCTTCATGACCCAATCAGGGCGTAGTACATGTAACTATCGGTCAGATGACCCAAGTTTGAATCTTGCCCAGGACCTGTTTTTTTTTTTTTTGGCGTTTGTCAAAAGTCATTACATCTCATTTTAAAAAATATATCGAACCGTGTCAGTATAAAAACATAAGCTTACCGCAATATTGCGTTACGCGTTAGCATTTCTTATTCATGGGTTGGCTCACAGGAGCCTTTGATTCTAGTTAGTGTTACAGGGTTTACACTACTCCTGGAATTCAATATTTTCCACCTCCTGTAATTTTTTGGAGAGCAAGGGAAAACACTGACAAATTATTAGAAGTCAATAAAAAAAAAGAAAATGAAGTTCCTACATTAACTTTATTCCACAAGTAATTAAGCTGTGAAATTTCTGGTTACTGAAATTTTTCTGATGTACCCTGGAAAACTCCTGGAATAACGTCATCAATCAGTATGACAAACTGCTAATCTACATTGTATTGTACGGGAACTTGTCAAAGATAATCTGGAAATTTCTATTTGTTAGAAAATCAAACATTTTTATCACATTTCAAGATATCAAAATTACAAGTTGTAACAATTTTTTAAAGTAAGTCATACTAACAAGTTTTAATTTTTTTTAATGGGGGCAAAATTTATTTTGCCTCGTAATAATTTTATAATTAATACTGAACAATATCTTTGAATACCAGAAAATTGTATTCTGTGCTCTAGTTACCCTGCTCTTAAATTTGTGCCTTCCCCAATAAATTCAACCCAGAGAAAACAGATGCAATACAAATAACTTTTTCATTTTATAATTGTAATATTAATAATTAATTCATTTATAACCAATAATCCCCTCTTTTTCAGATACCATGCAGCTCTTTACAACCTCTAATTTTATTTCATTCTAATTTCATTCTGTATCATGCAGCTTGATTGTTTTCAGGGCTAGGGTCCATAATTATTGTTGTGTTGTTTGTTCTATTGTTTTTTTTTTTTGAAAGTTGAGCTGCGTACTGCCCCCCCTTTTTTGTTCACAAGTTGATGCAGAAAATTTCTTAATACCTATTTTCATTCCTGTCCATGATTTAAGGAGTCCCCAAAATAAATAAATGAAAAAAATATTCTCTATAGAAGCCAGTAGAAAATGTTTATTATAAAATTTTAAAGGCCTTGGTTAAAATGGTTTGGCCTTCCAGTTGCTCCTTGATAAAGAACCACTGCAAAATGGACATAATTAATCTAACTAAAAGAATACATGTGTCCCCCTATTTTCAGCATCCTCTGTAGAAATTCCAAATGGATCTTATAGCATCCTAAATCTAGGGTTGGAGAATGGTAAATCCAAGATGCTGTGAGCCTAGACTTTTTTTACCTTTGTTTTAAAATGTGAGACAGAAACTCAAGCTGCACAGTGATAAAGTCGAGACTTCGAGAACCAAGACCGCAAGTCCCATGAAATTTGACCAACATTTTTTGAAACCTACATGTATAACTTTTTTCACCACTAATTCTATATTTTATGATTAGGATACTCTTGTGAATCGTTATACATGTAGCATCTTACAGGATCCTCATTGGCATTTATTACTTTTTTTGCAAATGTCAAATAGGCCCAAAAAGATTGAATAGCAAGTAGGTTTTGATAATAAAATACCATTGATCTTTATAATTTTCATGGAACAAATCGGCTAATTTCAACTACATTGTAAAAGTAAGTTCTTGGGCCAGAAAAAAATGTTTAAGAAACGCACACCTGAATAGAAGGATCACTCATGATCAGGACCTTACAAACTCTTAAAAATGACAGTACTATATTCACATGGAATTTCTACCAAGAATTGCATTGAGTTCACGTTTGGTGGGTGGCAAAATTCAACAAAACACCATACATTTCAATTAATAACAAAGTATGTATGTACTGCAAATGTGCACCATCACCCGTTTAATTTGTAATATTACACACATGGTGTGTACAGTCGTCTTAATAATGCACTTGAAAAAAAATTGATTCAGTGGCAAAGAACGAGGCGGAGAGAAGTTTCAATTCCCTGTACACAGTACAATACCAAACTAGTGGATAGCAATTTTCATGCACTCTGATTAGCTACTCAAACTCGGAACAGTTAACAACTATTCAGTGAAGTGAAGGTGGCCATGTGGTGGATATTAACCGAGCGGTGGTTAGTATCTACCACTGGCCACCCACACCGAGGTAATTGTTATTTTAGTATATACTAAAACAGTGAGATACTATAGCACGAAAATGAAGCTTTTTAACTCATTTATTCCTGTCAACGAATTACAATTTTAGCGCACAAATTGCTTGGAGGTATTAAAATAGCACTTGCTATACCGAGTTTCAGTAGCCAATCAATTAGCACACTAACAACAACATCCACTGTTTTAGTATAATTACTAATATTTCCTATTCACTTCCAAACATTGCTCTGGCTTTCCTGCACTAGTTTTTTTTTTCTTATCAACATTTGTGAGAAATACAGTTAGGGTAACTATCTTGGGCTGGCTATCCACTGTTTTGTTATACACTAAAACTTACAAATAACTATTCACCTCAGTGTCTGTAAAGAGTGGTAGATGTTTACCACCACTTCATGGCTTGGCAAATATCCAGCACTATTTACATTACTGTGATTTTCAATAACAAGCGCACTCTGATGTTGAAGAGGAGAGCATTCAATTTACCAGGATGCCAATGGTCTGTTGTAGTTTTCTTACAATGATTAGAACAATCCCTTTCCTGTTATGTCCTGCATTATTGCTAACACTTCCGAGTCTGCAAATATGAATACTCCGAGGACCACGTAAAAGAGACCAAGAGCAATCAACAGCTTTCTCGGGGTAGTTAGAACTGAATATTGTAGCATCTCTTGAACAAGACAGATTCCTAAGAATATAGAAGTCAAGAAAAAAGTTAACAAATCGAAATTTGCCATATTTAGCACAGGGTCCAGTGGAGTTCTATTTGATCCTACAAGACACTGTTTTCTACAAAAAATGTAGCTGTCTTGGTCATTTATACTGCGTTATGAAATATATACCACAGGCCAAACTACTGTGGGCTTGAAAGTTGTGAAGGTTGTCTTTTTCATGGCACTTCAGGCCTTGTTGACACTTTGTGCCTCATTCAGAAAGTTGACGATGCAGGCCATGGTCAGTATTTGACATGGCATGTAAATAACAAACAGGCTGCCATATGATCAAAAAGATCTCTGGCAAATAGGGAAACAGTAAACAGTTGACATTGGATTCAGGATCTTATTGAATAAAGCAAGGATTAATTAGTTTACAAGACATTTAAAGTGTGTTTCAACAATCAACTAGTAAGAGCTCCTCCGAACTCAATAAATGTATTAAACGCAAAGTTCCAGTATAAAAGGCTTAGTTCCCCCTCCTCCTCCCCTAACGGTAAGGCCTCTTTCAGTCACAAAACAAGGTTAACTTGTGCATCCTTTAAATATTATAATTTGCTTCAAAAATCTAATTAAACCAAGATTTTACCTATGGTAAGCAAAAAAAAATAGAAGTTCACAAAGACTTCTGATTAACTTTCACAAAGATTTTTCAAATTGTGTTTAGCAATGGTACCGGTGTTAGTAATGACGCACGTTTTTTGTCAGTTGTTAAAAATGGCCAGGCCATGCTCCTTTTATACCTCAACTTTGTGTTTAAACTACATTAGTAATGCCTCTTTTTATACAAATGTTTCTTCTTATATAAAATAATCTCTAAATTTAAAATAATGCTTCTTATATTAAAGGGGCAGTCTCACAGGGATTTGGAGTCATTTAAATAAAAATGTTTTTGTATTAACAGAAACCAAAAAATAATGGTCCAGTTTAATGATAAATTTACCACCCTAGTGTACCAGAACTGTTGATGAATGTCTGGAGTCATTGACAGTCTGGATCTGTTTGAAATGCAACTTGATAAAAGTTAGCTATTTCTATCCTTTCCATGTACCTGTTCATCAATTTAGAGGAAAAGGTTGTTGTTATTCATTGAGGTAGGTACAATTAAAATGATAGTTAAGTGTATTATCATTTGTCTCACGATGTAGTCACTTGAGATGTAGATTGCAACGTTTTGACTGCTTACTTCTAGTCTTCTTCAGGCGATGAGGTTGTGATTACGCCTCATCGCCTGAAAAGGACTAGCAGTAAGCAGTCAAAATGTCACGATCTACATCTCAAGTGACTACATCATGAGACAAACGATAATACACTTTAATTATTACTTAACACCAATTTAGTTGTATATTTGGTGGCATTTGGTGATGCAACATGGAAATTAGATTACAAGAGAAAGTTTGTTATTTTAGCATGACACTGTACCGCTGTTCTATAGATAATCACATTTTATTTTAATATAGATATATTTATTTTTTATTTATTTTTATTTTATAATTGTAATATAGAATTATATTTTATTGTATTACTATATTTTTATTTACATACTGACTTGATGCGAGAGCGTTGTTAGTTAATAAAGTAGAAGAAGATGTACCTTTTATAGATATTTCTCATTATACTAACCTGGGTAGAAAAAGATAAAGAGAGCGGCTAATCCTCCAATGAGGGCTACAGCATACCCTATGTCTTTAACAAATACTGCAACAAGGAGGGAAAGTCCAAACCACACCAAGGTCTGTATAATCCTTCGTCTTTTTTCATGTATTTCAGCAACTGCTGGAGGCATTCTGAGGAGAGCGAGATACAAGCCCTCCACACAACTCCTACAAGACATGCAAATTATTAAGTGTTACGTTTAATAAAAAATTAGTAATTACGGGTATTTTATACATGTACCGGTATCTTACCCCCAAGTATAATGGTTGCCTGGATGAAGCGGCCCATCCCCAACCCTTGAAATATTTCAATTATTTAAATGAAACAGTATTACTACTAGAGAACAAAGAGCACAATTTTCAGTTTTCACAACTACAAAAAATAATGTGAATGAATTTTTTTTTGTCATTTTTATGTCAGTTTATTGTGTGCAAAATAATTTTTTCAGGAAAAGCTGTGTAGGAATAATATACACATACCAACAAACATAACTATACTACCTATAATAACATTTATTAGGTTTAATCATACTCTACTGTCTTATTCAAAAATGGTTACCAATTGATTGTTCTTTTATAATATGCATGTTAATTAGTCCTCTTTGCCTAATTTTTGCCTGAACATTCTTTTGTATTTTACACATGATGACGAGGCAGTAAGGGCTGATTAACATGCATATAAAAGAAGAATAAATTGGCTGCCATTTTGGAATAAGGTGTACAAAAAGCTCTTAATTTTTTTTTACCTTCCACAGAAAAGAACAACAGCTGCCGTGGACAAGACTATTACTGATAATGTCACCCTCGCACAATTCACCATGATGTCATTAGAATCGTAATTTAACAGCACATCACTTTTGACAGTTGTTCCAAATGTAAGGTAGCCAAATGAAGCAGTGATGCCGTAAGCAGTAGCACAAATTGCCATTGCTATGACAACAACAATTCCAAATCTTGTTACACTTGCTCTTTTGAGTTCTGCATAAACAGCTACGGAAGGTACATGGCACTGAAAAGGTACAAAAAATATAAGAACTGCATTTAATTACTAGAAGAAAAGAACTTAATTTATAGATAACAGCAACCAAATAAACTTTAAGTGAAGATTTTAAATAGCCACAGTAAGAATTATTATATAATATACTGCAGATCTTTTAACTTTTAAATCTAATCAAAAATGAATATGAAACTACCTGTACTTGTTAAAGGGTGGTAGTTTGTAATATGCATGCACTGTACAGAGTTAACTTTTGTTTCTCTTCCCACTTCGGAGACATCAATGTCTTGTTTTTGAACTGTTAGACCTAATATTTTATGGTAAAAGCAAGCTGTAGAACAGAAACAAACCTGAAATCCAAAGCAAATGATCGGCACAGCTGTGAAAGCTTCTGTCCAGGGTAGCCGCACTCTAAAAATACATCAACAACATTCAATTTCACTCCCAGTATCAATTATGGAGACATGTAACTAGTTTAATTCAGTTATTACTTGTGAGTTTGTCAACAAAATTCTGTGGTTTGACCATTTAAATGAAACCTCTTTGGCAGTACCCTTGGAAGGTACCATTTGAGTATTTTTCTTGGATATTTGATTTTTGGCACTTGTGGGAGTAACATACTAGACAGTTAAACCTCCTTTTAAATTTACTCTCTTAATAAAGATTGGGGGGGGGGGGGGAGGGGAGGGTTAGGGGGAATATCCAAATTCAGTCTTCTATGTCCATTTATTTCTGTCTTGGCTTTGACACAATTTAACCTGATTCCTTAGGAATTTAAGGGTTCTTAATGGTCAACGTTCAAGAACATAGACTGAAGCCAGACTGGACACCTTATTGACTTATATAACAGATTAACTGGTTAGCTTTCAGTTAAGGTTAGGGTTAGCAGTTCATGATCATATAGTTAAATTAAGGCCTAAACAACCTGAGAAGCTAGGTGGTATTCTGGTAGTATAGGCTCTGTAAGCCTTAGCCTAGCTGAAGTCACAGGTTCAATTCTACATGTAAGTGTCAACATTATGTTACATGACCGTATATAATTCTCAATAGGGTGTCCAACCTACTTCACCTTGGCTTAAATGTTACCTAATGCCGACCGTTTTTAACAACAAAAGTGGGCCGGGCAGTGATGTGCAAATTTGGCCCCATTCTGCAATTTGGTGGTTTTCCAGTAACTGGCAAAATGACTAGATTATCTACATGTACTAGGTAGTAAAGAGCACTTACTGAACAAATTCTGGATTAACTGTATAATTTCCTTCAAAATACTTTGTAGCAGTGACTGCGCACACAAAAAAAGCTCCTATTGTTCCAAGTGCACTGAAAGAAAAAAAAAATATTTTAATTATTATAAATTAATAGCAGGTTCATAATTTTGCTGTGCATAGTGCTGATCAAGGAGGCATCTCCATGACAAGAATGGGGCTCATCAGATACAAACCAATTTTCAAGGACCTGTTAGACTGCATGCTTTATAACCAAAAGCAAGCCGTCATGACTGTAGTCAAAGTTTCACAGGCACATTATCCTGTTACACATGAACATTTAGGTAGTTGTGATACTGTAGTTCAACAATGATAACTTCTAATAACAACTGTATGATAATTTATTACCTCAACAACTCACTATTAAGAAGAGCATACCTTGAATAGCTAAGAATTTTCAAAGTCTTTGGCAGGCACAGTGGTAAGAGAAATACGATGGATACAAGGCACATGAGAAACTCTCGGCTTAAATACCAGTGAGGATGACTGTCAATAGCTTTCCCAACTAAAAAAAAAAAACAAAAAAAGATGACAAACTTAACATTGGACAGATTCAAATTCAAATGAAACTGGCAGGCATTATGTTACTCAATATTTGACAAAATGATTTTTTTTTATTTTTCTTGGTCATTTGTTATAAATTTTACACTCTTGGAAGTTAAAGGGTTAATAAATATACCAGCACACACAAGTTTACATAATATTATTGATTGTTTGTAAATGTGCCAATCGGCAGTAAGGTAGTTCAGTGATAAGCCGACTGCACTGCCAATGTGATTAGGCTTTTTTTTTTTACTCATGTGCACAGCGCACATGAGGTACAGTGTAAGGTGAGGGTGACCCGGGTAGGCGGGTGACCCTGTCTATCATGTAAACACTTCACTGCGCTTTGTAAAGAAATGTATGAAAAGTTGGCCCCCAGGGTAGCCCGGCTAGGAGGGTGACCTTGGTACCCGGGTCACCCTCCCTCCACGCAAACAGGCCCTTATTCACTTGAGAGAGAGAGCAATGAAAATTTCTGGACTTGATTCAAAACCAATCAAAACAACTATGGCGGCTATGTGACCTTGCTTGAGGTCTATTGCTTGCGCATGTTATTAAACAGATTAAGTTCCGTTAGAGCATTGAAATCGAACTACTTTCGTAGAAGCGAGAAAAATCTGACTACTTTTGGGTAAATTCCACTACAATTGGCACCTAAGTTGTACCAGAGAAGAGCCTTCATCCATGCTCAACTCTACTGATAACATATGTAACTTCTAGATATTGAGAAACTGACATGTACTGAGGCTTATGACTTCAGAATCGGGGAAATAACCGAAACAAAATCAACACAAATAGACTATTTAAATGTGCGAAAAATCTGAGACCTAGCTTTTAGAGTACACAGTATGGCAGAATTGAAAGATTTTGCCCAATAATTTCACAGCGATAGTGTGAATTTGTTTGCCTGTGTGACATATCTCGCAACATAGTCCCTTTAAACCAAAGAACAATTTGAACCACAACATAGACACCAGTTTAGCCTCTGCAAAGATTTGTCAGGGGTGAATGATAATCCTTATGTCCCTACATGTCCCTTTGTGTGAATGCATTTATATTAAATACACTTTATGAATCCTTCATAACTACTAGACTACTAGTTTTCATGCTCTAGAAATGGTTTACAAAAAGTAATATTCACATACCACTTTGCAGTTGGTCACCAATTAGAATCATATAAGCAACGGTAGAACCAAACATATATAAAAGAATAACAATCTGTGTAACAATGTAGGCTCCTGGTCCTAGAACCTCTCGGATTACTTCTTGAAAGTTTTGAGATCCATGTTTATCGGCACAGTATGCTAGGATTAGGAAGGCTCCAGTGATAAATACAAGTAAACTCTGAAAAAAAAATTAATGTAGTGTTTGAAATTACAGTGAGAATCACAATAAATTATTTTGGCTTGGATTTTTTTCTGGAACGTTACTGCAAAACCCAGAAAAAATTGACTGGATGCAAGATGAACAAACAGCAATCCTCAATAACAATAATGGGTAGCAATTACAGGTGGAACCCTACAGGGCTGTCAATAAGGGCTGGTGCTGGTGGTTTTTTTGTTAGAGCCCAAAACATTGACAACAGCAGAAATCAATATTTTCCCTGGCTGCTACTTCCCTTCTCCACCCATTTCAAAATTATTGATCATGACAGAATTAACAAGTCATGCCACAATTTTCTGATTTCAATTGTAAAAAAATGGTAGAAAATTGAACACTTCTAAAAGTTAAATACTCAAGGGACCATAGACTAAAAGGAATTAGTATAAATCTACTGGTGTTCTATCAAATTTTATGCTATCAAATTTTATTTACTTGCTTGAACTTAACATTTTGGACCCCACGGATGCAATCTTCAATGGTGCCGACAACAAAAACTACATACAGTAGAATAGCCTTCCATAGGGGAGGCGGGGAGGGATTGCAGATAAAAAATGAAATGTCCCAATCCAACCGGCTACGTACGTTGTTTCTTGTTTTAAACAGACAAGTCGACGTTTACTCGAAATTTCCAAAATGCACCTTTCTTTATTCGTTTGCGCTTGCGAATGTCTTGGCAATCGCAACAGAGTCAATTGTGTCAGCCAATGTTTGTGACAGTGAACAAGCATGCAGCTGTTTAACCGATCTTGCTTCATAAAGTGGGGGGGCTGTGCCCCCCAGAAAAAAAGTGGGGGGGGGGGGGGGGGGGGCTGAAGCCCCCCCAGTCTCCCCGTTTCTGCCACCAATGAGAAGACACAAAAATTCAGTCAACATCAAAGGCTTCACAGGGTGTACAAATATTATTGAGGAGAAACAGTCAAACCTTTCTACAACACCCCCCTTTACCTCCCTCCTGCCCCCATTGACTTTTCCCACTGTTAAAGAGAGGTGATTCAAAAAATTAACATAGCATAGATAATAAACATAGACCTACCATTTGAATGATAACAGCAGTAACAATGCCACCGCATTCAGCATACGCTAGAGGAAAGTTCAAAATCCCAGCACCAAGTGCTGAATTAACCACAAGCAAAGCTGCGCTCCAAATCGGCAATCCTTCATGGTAAAAGTCTTCACTTGGCTGTTGAAGAACTGAGCGAGATTTGAACACACCAACACTTGAAGTAGCGTCAATATCACTCGAGTTAAGTGGCTGATCGAGCATTCTTGCCCCGCTATAATAAGGACTATTGTAATGTTGTCCCTGTAGCCTGTTTTGGCCTGCAAGGAGGGCTTGTTGTTCGGACATATTCAAGCTGTGAGTCATAATTTCTATAAACGTTTGTGGTTTTCTTTTTGTAAAACGATGATAAATAAATTCTTTCTAATATTCTGTTCCGTTATTCAGATACGTTATCCAGCTATCTTTTTATACAATCTATAATGACGTATTTCAATAAACCTTGCAAATTTCTTGATCAAAGAGTTGCTGCAATGGAGCAGTTCACTGGTTTCCTGTGACCGGTTACGCAATGAATTTTCGGCGAGTACTTTTGCGTACTTTTACCGTGTTGATACCGCAACAATTTGTTATTGCTTTAAAAGCTAATTTTAGAACATATATTGCAGATTATAACAAGCCCTGCAATGCTGTGTAAGAACGTGAAGAGCTTCGATTCTTGCCAACCGGTTAAACCAAAAATCCGGTGACCTACAACGGTTCACCTCCCTTCGCCTTCTTCAGCGGTGACGCAATAATCTTGCAGTAGAACACGCATTTGGCTGTTCCCCGATAACTTCAAATGACAGTAACTTCCAACTTTTGAAGAGAGACTTTGCCTGGAAATATAAATAAACCTAACAAATTTATGTTAGAGAAAGCTGGTAACACTTGTAGAATATTTTTTTCAGTCATGAAATTTTACATTGGACCATGTGTGTACTCCGCTGGCTTCACGCTGAGCCAGTGAATTTCGCGCTTCCTGATTGGTCAAATCAGTTCTTGTCCCGTATTCCCGAGAAGATCCCGCCAAAAACGGGCAAAGAACCGGAAATAAGGAGTCACGAGTCGCCATCGTGCGCTATCGTGCGTACACGTATCCGGATAATTTTGAATCCGCAACTTTTTTGTTACGGATTAGAAAATATTTGCGTCCACACGTAGCGTATTCGAATCGTATTTGCCCGAATTCGCCGGATACGTGTGGACAGAAGGCCAATCCGCAACAAAAAAGTTGCGGATTCAAAAATATCCGGAAACGTGTGGACGGGGCCTCAAACGGCTGAAAATCGAGCAGCCTACATCGCGCGTGGGCGACCTCTACGTTCGTTGTGCAGGCAACACTCGACTCCACTTAGGATAGAAAATAAATATTTGACTCTCAGTATTTTCTCTGCGTTTTTCTAAATAAGATTATATAAAAAAATCTCCGATCAACCAAAAAGTGTGTACAGTAAACCGCCCTTTTATATACCTCATATACGTTTTATATACCCTTTCCAGCGTAGAAGATTGCTTTTTACCGTGGATAAAAAAAGTTATTGTATTGTATTGTATTGTATTGTATTGAGCATCCCAAGCGGAACGATGACATTTTATCCTGTTTCACTTGGAGTATTCTAGCAGCCTTAGTCCAGGGGTTAGCATGCGTGGCAGGAGTTCTAAGGGGATGGGGAGGGGGGGAAATTCGGGCGCGCGAGAACGCGAAGGGCGCCCTACTGGCAGGGGTTTATGCGCCCGCCTCACCACAGTTTGAAGAGTCTTTGAAAGTGCAGTGGAGAAGGCCCTGCTACTCCTGGGTTATGGACTCCAGTTCTGGTCTATTTTAATAAGACCCAAACTTAATTTAAACAAGTAACATTTTGTTTTATCAAATACATTAGTGCTCTAACTAATTTTCTGTTTCCACTAAGTTATGGTGATACCGGCGGTACTTCCTGCTGTCGCGTGACTTATCATTCCCAGACGGATGACGTCAATTACCCATCGTGCCTCACCCAAAATTAATCCCCGCCGTTCTGATTTGGAAAGATATCCTTTCAGGATCTTTCAGTACTGAATCGCCGTACATGTTCTCTTCTTTGACTGAGCTTCTGCCCTTTGGATACAGGTTTGTCTTTTACATTTTGAATTTTTAGATTTAAATGTAGAAGGTTAACTAACTCATGTGCGAAGTTTGCGTAATAGCATGATTGTTACATGTCAGGCAATCGTTTCACATTGTGTATGCATCCGGCCGGGGTATGCATTTGATCTATGCGTTGTTTCGTACAAATCGTCGACCCTCTTTTTAGCCAAGTCGTCGTTTGTATGTTAGAATTATGAACAGTGCTTCCCACGGTTCATACGACTGATGATATTATTTGAAAACCGTCAATTAAGTTCCTTAGATCGTCGGTTTATCAATCGATAGCGATCGTCGCAACTCTTCGGTTTCATCGCAGAAACCCACTAATGCGGTCTAATGCATGCCATAAGAAAGCTTGCATAACTTAAGATAACCGTACTCACATTTTTCAATGCGTTTCGCAACTGTGATTGAAATAAGATCGATCAAGATGCGGCCAAGATCAGGCTGTGATTTATGGATCAACATTTAGCTTTACTTTCCTTTTTAATGTAAGTTCTGTCTGTGTTTTGTCGCTATCTTTACTGAGCTTTACTTCTCCCGGCTTAGGATCGAGTTCAATATTACACTGAAATTTTACAACACGGTACTCAGCGGCATCTACATGATACAATAGAGCTGTTGTAAGTCTTGATTTAATTTTTCAGTTGCGTTATTTTATTTCAATGATTATTGATGGCAACAATAATTGCTCATAAATAAATGGATCTTTATTCACGCTAGGAATTCTTTCGTTCTACTTCAGAATTACTTATATCCGTTTCCTCATTCGTTCTAAATATTTGTGTTATTTTTCCGCAAAACTTTTGACTCAAATAATTTCTTGTCGATTCTCGTTAATGTTATAAATTTGATTAAAATTTATATGTTTACATTCAATCCATTTACATGTAAGGTCGCCGTTGATTGAAATGCTTTTTCGAGTTAAGTTGTTTATTGAAATTTTAAATATCCAGATTCTTCTGTTGCGACATATCATGATCAGGCGGTGTTGGACACGGTCCACGTGACTTCATTCGTCCAATCACGCGTCACTTTAGTGATACTAATGGCGGCCGTCTTCACTCTTTCGTGTTGAGATTTCCTCTCTGTTCTTGGATTGATTTCTCGTTTCATCGAACGTTTTAGTTTATCGTTTTCGGAGGGCCGGAAGAGAAATACCGTGGCAAGCTATAACCCAACTTGTAGCTTCAGGTGAGCATTTTTTGTATGAAATTTGTTCAATGAAAACCATGTTGTCTTCAAAATCTTTGTTTACCACTAATGTGTGACACGGGTATTTAGTTTGCTCTTTCTTTGCATCGTTCGGTCAGTATTTGGATTTATTTTTGCACAGAATTAAAGTTTAATAGTTAAACTTTGAGAAAAGTTTTAATGGTGAAAAATCGACTTGAAGTTGTAGCTTTTTTCGCGTTTGTCACGTATTATCTTGCAAGATTTTCACGGGAGGTGATGGCGTGATTGATGCACGCAAACTTGCTTTATCGGGATAAGAACAAACTTTTGAAACTCGGAATACTATTATATTTTTTACTGATTCCTTTTATCTAAAGTAGATATATATTTTTTCTTCTAGGTATTTCATGTTCCAAACGGCCCGAAGGCTCTTCACCCCATGTACAAATATATTGTTTTGATTACTAAGACAGCTTCCATGGAATGTTCCTGCTTTCTTTTCCTGCATAGCTTTATTCAGGGAAAAAAATATATAATAAATTTTTAAGTTGTGATCCCTCTGAATCTCTTACAGGAGTCATGATCTGGAGATGTTGCATGATTTTGTTCAGTATTTTAGTAATTTGCTGAGGGAGTTTTGGTAATGGTCTGGGGATGCCTGTTGACATTTTTATGGTTAGATTACATCCCGGTATGTTAGGAAGGAGCTTGATTCTAACGTAGCATTCAAGCATTTGTGCTTTTAAAACTGTAGATTCATGTCCAGGGCCCCAAAATAGATTGTTTTGTTGGATTTTCTTCCAAACATTAACACATACAGTACTAGGCCCCTTTTTGCACTGAGCGGCCCTTCGAGTATTTCCCGACTCCTTAAAGGCGCTGTTACACTAGGCAATATTTCGTGCAACTTGTCTCGCAACAACTAAAAACCGTGCGTTGCAATGCTGCGAGACAAGTTGCCTGGAGGGTGTTACACTAGGCAATGTTTCTTGCAATTTGTCTCGCCCGACGGTGAAAGGAGCAATTTCATTGGCTAAAGTCACAAAACGTTGCGACACAAGTTGCAGGAAACGTGTTACACTACGCAACGCTTGAAAAATTCGTTGCGGCGTGGCGAGAATCGTTGCGAAAAGTAGAACCGACTTCTACTTTCGCAACGATTGCGGCAACAAAAAATCGCGAGAAATGTTTGTTGCGGGGTATGTTACACTGGGCAATTTTTCTTGCAACTTGTGTCGCAACAAAATTGCGAGACAAGTTGCACGAAACATTGCCTGGTGTAACAGCACCTTAATCATGAGGTCTATTTGCAGTTTGGAAAATAACTTGTAATACATTTCTCATGAAGGTCCTGGAAAATATTCTGTGCCAAATTTTGTTTTATGTAAAAAATATTTCTTATGTTCACTAAACTGATAAAATTCAAGAAGCTAAAGTTTTTTGGTTTGTGAAAACCTGCTTTACATCAATAATAATTGAAACTTTGAAAAATTTGAATTATTAGGCCCAAATTGTTTTCAGGAACATATATTTCAAGAAATGTAACAACTACCATAAGCAGTGTATACTGGAGAGACTCAATCATGTAGACTACAAAGGGATTATTTGGTGGGATAGTCAAGCAAGGGAAACATGCAAGCCAGTGTACAGGAACATTGGCTACCTGAGCCAATTTTCCAGCATACACACTCGCATGTTTTCCTCGCTTGACTATCCACAAATAGGAAATAGGAGATTACTTGCAATATAAGACTGGAAAGTAGCACTTTTAGTGAATTTAAGTAACGTAAAGGCGAGCAGTGACTGCATTAAGTAAATTATTGAACGTAGGAGGACTTGAATAATAAAAGAATTGCTTTGTACATGTCATACCACTAAATCAATATGAGGCCCGAGGGGTTTGCAGGAGGAACTGGCAACAGATGTGGGGAATTTAAATTGTTTTGCCATTCCTTATAACACCATCATACAAGAGTCTTATTGTATTAATAATAATAATAATAATAATTAATAATAATAAAAATAACAAACTTTATTCACAATTTAAAAATATCTTAATTACAAAGATAATAATAATAATAATAATAATAATAATAATAACAACTGTTTATTTACAATTCCATTGAAGGGGTGAACAGGAGATCAGGTTATCCCTTTCAAGTTTATCTCCTAATTCTTTCTATTTTTTTTTTTTTTTTTAATCATTTTTTTATTTTTCAAATATACATGAATACAATTGTTACTATTAGTGTTATTAATAGCAGTATTGAAGAAAAGGAAAGTGTACAATCGAAATAAACTATATATATATATTAAGTTAAAAAAAAAGGAAGAAAAAGCAACTGGTGCACAGGCCACCCAAGGAAAAAAAAAAAAAAAAAAAAAAGGAAAAGGAAAAGAAAAGAAAAGAAAAGAAAAGTAGTAAGTAGTGCAGAAGTGCTATTGGATCGAACGTTTGGGCCAGATATCTTTTGAAAATAAAAGATGGGTTGGTGTAAAAAAAAAACAAGCTGACATTATTTTTCGGAACCAAGGGTCAGTGCATTTCAGCGCATTAAAGGTGACGCAAAAGAGGATCCCATTTGTTTGAAACGAAAGGATTGTTCTTCTCCATTTGATGGATTTGTTTCAAATATCTTAGGAAATCTTCTAGCTTTGGTATGCATTCTTTTTGTCTACAGATCCAAATAAAATATTTCGCCATTAAAAAACAAAAATTAATTTGTAATTTGTATTTAGACGTATCCGGCCTCAGACCCAAGGCGGTTGCTACATGTAATGGCTCATCATCTTTTGTAACTAATTGACAAGACTGTAACCATGTATAAATACTACTCCAAAACAATTGCGTTTTTTCAAATTCCCAAAATAAATGCACCAGTTTCTCCGTTTTAGTCTGACAGAAAGTACATTTATCTTCATCTATGATTCCTATTTTTTGCAAGAAACTGTTGGTTGATATACGTCGATGTAGAAATTTGAAATTAAAAACTATTATCTTTGAGCTCTTGGTGCATTGAAAGGATAATTGGTAAGCCGTTTTCCAATTAACATTTTGGTCTGGCTCAAGATTGATTTCGTTGTACCATTTCTCCTGACATATTCCGGGTTGTTCACTTTTGTTTGATACTAACTTTTTATATACGAGTCTAGACGGTTTTGAACTTTCTAGAAATTTCGAGAAGAGACCTTCATGATTACTTTGGTTAGTTGTATTTTGCTTACATAAAGGTTTAATTGCCGACGTTATTCCGAGAAAGGTTAAAGGCCGAACTCGGAAATTATATTTGTTTTGGAAAGCAGTAAGAGAAAGAAAGTTAGAGGAATCGTCCATTAAGTGTTTGACTTTAGTTATACCATTATCTCCTAATCAACCACTAATTGAACCACTGTCGATTCAAAGGAAGCACTGGCATGTTGAGTACTAGTATTTATAACAGTTTTAAGGAATTCAGGAAACTGTCAT